>JAKWIX010000323.1:17571155-18101155 GCA_027704785.1 Solanum chmielewskii | reverse complement strand
AACTCCTTTCAATATAAAACAATTTAGAACATGTTTAATATAAGGAAAAGTTTTTTGAAACATGATGTTTACTCAAGATAATAATATCAGTAAAAACATATCATGCTATATCTCAAAGTATACATTTGAAATGCATGAATGATGTACCGTACCCACATTCATACTAATCAGAACCCCTTGAGGGACCATGTAATTAATATTGTGGGAGTTTCTCTAACCAACAACCACCACTATGAGCCTAAGTGATGATACAACGTTGTACCTCACGTTTCCCAAGGACCATCCAATAACCTGCCATTGGTATAGAAACTTACTTAGCTTAGTGGATCGACTAGATAAACTTACATGATAATCTAAATAGTATGACCCATGAATTTCCATGATGGCTTCATGGTTTACATGTAGAATTCAGTTAATATGAACTCTCATCTAGACATCGTTGCTCAGTACTACTCCCAAAATATAAATTTGCTCATAATTTAAATAAAACTTCCTTCCTTTGGGTTGAGATAATGTACTGAACCTTTTAGCTTTAAAAATCTCGTTTTGGAATCAACGTTCCCCATTTAGTAAAAACTCTTTTGGAACTCTTAGTTTTCTCTTAACTTAAATGTGAAGACATTTATAAATCATTAGGGAATACTTAGTTCATTTATAGCTTTTTAAGAATGAACTCAATTTTTTCTCTTTCCTTAACTTTTAACTTAAATCATACAGAATACTTAGTTCCCTTATAGATTTTGAGAATATAATTTAACTCAAACTCTTTACTTTTTCTTTATTTGAACTTTAAGTCTTAATAACAAAGTGAAACGGTTTGTGAAATACTTTAGAAAACTTTATAAACTTTACTTTACTTGCTATTAACTCCTAGACTTGACTATGAAATTTCCTTGAATTGTAGTATGGATTAAAGGTTAATGGTCTCATGTGGATGATTTCATGATTTCAACTTGTAGGGTTCATGCGAAATCCTCATTAACTACTCAACTTGAGAACTAAAGGTAATTCTTAACTCAAGATTTTTCGACTTATAGGGTTCATGCGGAATTAAAGGCATGAAAAATTCAACTCAAGGACATTTATCGGTAACATGGAATAGTACCACAATTTAAAATATAATCAATAAATAAATAAAGAAATCAATACTCAAGACATAGAACTTGGCAATACTACTCCTCTCAATGATACTCAATTGATGGAATTCATACGGAAGTTATGGATATGAACAACTCGACTCCAAGGTCTAAATAACTAGATAGAACACATGTATAAAAATTTTCTCATTCTCTTACTTACTTCATCAAATGTAGTTCATATCAGTGATGGATCTAAAAGAATTCACATTAAATCTTAAAAGGCTTTATTGAACAGTACTCTTAACTCTCTGTTGAATGTTGATTATGAATTCAAGAGGTATAGCTCATGATATGAAGGATATAAGTCATATTGTGGACTCACGAAAACATTATCATCGCTCTCATGCTCACTTACTTCAGTCTTGAAACAAGTAACCAGAAATTTTAGAAGTCTCCTCAAAAGGACTGGAAGGGACTCTCTCAAAAGGTTCGGAAGAACTCTCAAAACTTAAATATTGACTTTACCTTAATATTGAATTATTTTTCCAAGGTTAATATTCATTTTATGAATGATTTATAAGTGATTATAATTGTTTTAAACTTTTTAGACTCAAAAGGAGTGAAGAGACACTTTAAATGAGCTTAAACGGGGAAACCGACGGAGTGGGAGTGGGGGAAGGTGACCTTGGCAAGTTCGAGCGCAGCGAGCCAACCCCAAACATCAGAGAGTGCATTTGGCCGCAATGCAGGTGTGCCGCCCCGTCCCTCTGGGCACATCTTGGCGCGCCACACAAGCATCTCCCTAAGCACTCTTTTGACGAATTTTGCTCTCGTTTTCTAACTTAGATCCCTCTTAATAGAATTTTTTTCTCATGTTTCCGTAGATTAAATTTTCCAACCTAAGTAAACACTAATATACTCACAAAAACACTCTAAAAAACCACCTTCATCCCAATAAATCATAAAAATGACGACAATACAAGATCTACAATGAACCTCAAGAAGACCTATCAACAATCCTTCAACTGTTTGAGCATGGAATTGCGCTGAATATAAAGTGTTTGGAGTTTGGGTGAACAAACCCAAACTATGGAATCTTACATACCTCTTTGGGATTAGATCCATGGTTAAAATACGCAACATGATGCCTGAATCTCGTTGAATGCGTCATCTCTCCTCCTTTCACTTCCTGCCTCTTAGTAGACTCTTTACTAAAACCCTAAGTGTTTGTTATGGTTATCAAACTGAAACGAAAATTATTATACCCTAAAATATGACTAAAAACGAATTAAATCTAATTGGGTAAACAGAGATCAAAATACCCCTAAAGATTTTTAGCTAAATTTCCTTAATGGACATCCTAACTTCAAAAGGTCATATCTTACTCATCGGAACTCAGAAATTAGCAAACTAAGCGGCTTTGGAAATATGTTTCAAAGATATTTAATATGGTATATTGTATCACACCTAACTCATCCTGTTCTCGGAATTATGGTGGTTTGAAGTTGACCCCAAACTGATATTTGGTTTAACTAGAAAATTTTCTGATTTCACTATTTCCAATTTAATTATTTTTTGAACTCAAGGTGCTAAATATAATGACTAACCTTAATACTTAAGAAATTTTTTATTCTTTGATAAAATCTCACTCACTACGATGAAGGGTCGAGTCTTAGTTCGAAAATATTTTCTGTTGTGTTACAATATCTTCCCCTTGGGATCATTAATCCTCGAATGAGAATTGCTCTCGGTATAAAATTGTTTGCTCTTATTATGTTAAAGATTAACTTAAATCCTTAAGTTTGGAATATATAATTCTCTATAGTGAATGTTATCTCAACCTATTACTATTGACCACCACATTCAAGCATAGTAATCTAACAACACTATGAACTAAAAGGAAATCTAAAAGATATCCCACAAAAGTATTTGGAAATTTTTAATATCGTATTCTCTAAGACATGACTTGCTTTCTCATGATATCATCTCCCACTTATGTCTAAAGGTAACACTTGAAATCTATGGACCTATTCCACATCTTTAGTTGGTGTAAATTCTCTTAATGGTCTTTTTTACACTTGTGACTTAGCCACTCTTCATTGATCTTATATTAAGGTTAGGGCCTCTAATATTCACATTCATTGCAACAATCATCTAAAAATGTCACACATTCTATGTCAAGTTTTGTAGCTCAAATATTTAGACTAACACCATCACCCTCATGTTTCCATTTTTTTTTATCATGACACACATTTTAAATTCAAGCTTAATGTTTATTACTAAACCCGAATATCAATATGATTGATCTCTTACTATACTATACCTCAATACTAATATGGAAATTTGGAAAAACTTTTCCACTAGGAATTCATGACAATTAGTCACATCTTACCTCTCAGTCTGCATACTCGAAATATAATCATCTTCCACTTCACAACTTAAGTACTACTTACTCACTTGTGTGCATTTATCTCCCAAATAACTCTATCATCCTCTGAATACCATGAGGTTCTCCTTTCAAAATTCATAAGCCTTTGTTAATGTATTACATTATGAATACTATACCTCCTCTATATATATTAACCACTTAGACTTGGCCATTACTAACACAATGACAAATCATCGTAACTCCTCTCTATTTAAGGTATACTCTAACTCATATTGATTTGCAACACTTACTCTACCTCCTTTCTTGAACTCTTTACAACTATTCACTTCTTAGTCTAACCATAAGGGAAAACTCTACATTATTATCTTACAAGGTGTATGACTAGAATATCATAGTTTGCAAAAATACAATCTCTTTTTAAATCCTGGGTATGATTTTCACCCAAAAGAGTAGCATGAGTTATGAGATCATGGCGGTACTAGTGAACGAGTCATTGTTAACATAAATTATTAAGAGGTACAACGATCTGTGAAGAAGATCTCTAAGCATACTTAATAAAAAGGACCTCGACTGAAATAAGTCTTAAAAGACAGAGTACAATTAACTTTTTATCTCAAACAGATGATTCATATGAATATGGGTGCATTGTTTTGAAAATTGACAACTTACTTACTCTTAGACTTCTCTTAAGCCCCTCTAAAGTCTCATGACATTTACATGACTCTTGACAAGAACAACTCATCCATAAGGATCATTAAAAATCACTCTTCAACTAGCTATAGTAAGATGGGTAGTCGAATGAATATGAGAACGCACGAGTTAGAATGAATCTAAACAACTTAGCTCTTTCGAACAATTAAGGGTATGAAAGAAGGGAAACTTTTCTTTAATGCTTATAGTACCTCATTCATTAAAGTAGGACCCTCACAACTATAAATAAGATCCTATTGACACGACTTCATAGACACTCTAGGACACTTAAACTCTGCCCTCTGATACCAAGCTTTTCATGACCCGAGCCTACACCCTGTACGTGGCCAACACTCAAAGACTATTGGTAGTCCCCAATAGAACACCTATCCTATCTTACTGGAAATGGAAGACTAAATTAAGAATATAAAATCTCAAAACTCAACTTAACAACATTAAATCAAAATAATAGATTCAATTATCCATAAAATAGGAAATTTTAGTCCTTAAAACATTTACTAAAATAAATGATTAGTACAGACTCCTCAACTATACCGACTATAAATGATTAGTGCAACCTTTTGAACGATACTGACTTCCTATGAAACCTTCAACTAAATAAATTGAAGTTAAGAAAAGACCCACGACCTCCTGACTAAATTGAAAAGTAAATAAAATGCTCATGAATCAAGCATGAAAAACTCCTCTTGAAGGTCTGAATAACTATATGGGACTCATGTATACAAATCTCATTCTCTTACTTACTTACTAAAACCTAGTTCAAATCAATGATGTATCTCAAAACAATCATAATTAGTCTTAAAGGCCTTCTTGAACTCTACGGTTAAATCTCTCTTGAATGTGAATTATAAATTCAAGAGTTATAGCTAATGGTATGAAGGATTTAGGTGATATTTTGGACTCACAAATACATTCTCCTCGCTCTCATGATCACTTATTTGAGTCTTTAAACAAGTTACTAGAACTTGTAGAAGAATCCTCAAAATGAGTCGAAGGGACTCTTTCAAAAGGTTCCAGAAAACTCTCAAAACTTAATATTCACTTAACCTTGAATTGGAACGGGTGTTTCAAGGTTATTATTCATGTTATGAATGATTTATAAGTTCTTAAAAGTAATTTAATGTCTTTAGAATTAAAAGGAGTAACGAGACACTATAAATGAGATTAAAAGGGGCAACAAACGGACTAGGAGGGGGGATGAGACCCTGGCACATTTCGTGCATGGGGCGCCAGCCCCTATAATTGAAGAGATCATTTTGAATCACTTCAGGCATGCCGCCCCAGCCCTCTGGGTGAATCTTGGGCACGCTGCCCAAGAATCTCCCCAAGCATGCATTCGATGAATTTTTCTCCCATTTTCTGAGGTTATTTCTTTTCTCATGTTTTCCTTAGATTAAATTTCCCAACCTAATTAAACACTAATATACTAAATATAATACTCCAAAAAACAACTTTACCTCACGAAATCATCAAAACTCTAACAAAACAAGATCTACACTTAACCTCAAGAACACCTATCAAGAACATTAATTCCATAACTTTTTGATAATGGAATTGCTTTGAAAAAAACATGTTTGGTATGTGGGTGAACAAAAAAAAACACTATGGAAGCTTACATACCTCTTTGGAATTAGACCCATGGTGAAATTGCACAACAAGATGCACGAATCTCGATGAAAGCTCTCCTCTTTTCTCCTCTTTTCTCTTCTTTTCTCTTCTTGCCTCTTCTTGAACTCTCAAATAAAACCCTAAGTATATTTTAGGACTATAATAATTAATTTAAAAGGATTATAACCCTAAAAATGAATAAAAATGAACTAAATCATATTGGTTAAGGAAAAGACAAAAATACCACTCACTGTTTTGTGGTAACTTTTTTTAACTGGACAGCCTAACTTCAAAAGGTCATATCTCAATGATCAAAACTCCAAATTAGAAAACTCAACGAATTTGGAAAGATAATTCAATGATCTTTCCTATGGTATCTTGTATCACACCTAACTCACCATGTGCTTGGAATTATGTTCGTTTGAAGTTTACCCAAAACTCATATTTCTCTTAACTTGCAAATTTTTAGATTTCGCCATTTGCAATTTAATTATCTTGGAAATCAAGGTGCTACATCTAGTGAACTGACCTCAATACTTAAGAAATTTTAATTTCTTGATAAAATATCCCTCACTATGATGAACGGTTCGAGTCTTAATTAGAAATGTTTTTTTTAGGTGTTCCAAGAATAACAAAAAATAGGTGTCTCTAATGCATCACAAAGATGGAGACATTTAAAAATTATAGCATAATGTAAAAGTTTAAAATCCTCTAGGCCCCCCCAAAAAAGTGTTGTTGGAAGTCCAAAAGTGTAGTCTTTTGTCAATGAACACACTTTTTACTAGTTTTGGCTACACTTTAGTGGGGTGGCCATATGCCTAAAATGGTGTAGTGTAGGTTTGCGAGGATAAGAGACATATATGACGATCCACGTTTAACATGCACAAAAGAATCTACAATATTATTTCGTGCTAAGCGTATTATTCAAATATCCGCTTAAATAAGCAATACTATTCTTATAACATATATTTTTTGAATTGGTAATCACATGCAACAAACGTGTCAAAAAACAAGTATATGTATTAGCTTGATTCTGCTTTATCTTCTGTTCTTATATTGTAGTGTTTTCATTCGCCTTATTCATATCCTTAAAAACATTACTTGTCATTCATGTGTATGGGTTAGTTTCTCGACTAGTTGGTTATTACAATTGGGGCATCTTTATATGAGAATTGGGATGATGACAAATCATTTTTTTAAATTGATGATATTTATCTTTTTATTTTTCTATAAGGTGTAAACATATTAGTGTAGTTAGTATTTGTACAATTATGGAATATTCATTTACCTTCAAACTAATTTAGAAAAATATTTCACTTCGGGTATAGTAATAGGTTGTTGCATATCATACGTTAATAAAAACACAATTAGGTAGCATTTAGTTTTTGAAATATTTGAAAGTATTGTAAAATTTCTACTATATATGATTTCTTCAATAATTGGAAAAAAATAATAATGTAATAAGAAATATGTTTGCTGTAAACTTATGACCATTTATTGTGAATACAACTTATTCAAACTTGAAAAACGCAAATTCTTTTCTTTATTGGAAAAGATTGACTTTAATATATAGCTAGTATTAGACCAGATCCCAAAACAATATAATATTCAAGATAATATATCTCTTTTAAATTTATTCCAAAATAATTAGTGTTTCATTTATAATTTAAACTACCTAAACATTGTAGAATTCAAAATTCTTAGATATATATGTGTGTGTGTCTATGTAAATATATATGTATATATATATATATATATATATATATATATATATATATACATATACATATAAGGGTCAATCCTAGGCAAAGACAGCTCCAACTAATAGAATAACAACAACAGCATTCTTGAACAAACACATATATCCTCATCTACCTCTTCTTTAGGCATGCCTACAAAAAAAGTAGTATTTGCTTTGTTTGAAAATGGAACCAAAATAAAGTCTCATATAACAAAAGACACATAGGGTTGTTGAAAAAGGCATAAGAAGTCAACACACTTTATGACATTGAAATGGCTCTCGTCATATTTAGTCCTTATAGTAATGAACCTAATCTGTTTCTCAATCTTGTTACAGCAATCAACTCCTTTCAAAAGTTTAAGGAATTGGAAGCATTGGAAAGATAAAAAAAATATGGTGAAAAAGAAAGAGATGACGAAGAAAATAATCAACTATAGGGCTGGCGCTGGTACTCTGCGCATGATACATAAAATGGCCAGCTGAACCGATCTTGCTTAGGGCGGGTGATATGTAGAAAAAAGTACTAAAAGTAAGAACGGAAAATTGGGAAAAGGAACTTTCGAATGTGATGCATGAAGCGTTTGAAGGAAAAATTATATCTATTGACATGCATCTTTTCTATCTCAACGATATAATTTACGTTATTAAGAAAAACCTTCAATTTGTACGTGAAGCAATGAAAAGAATGATGGTCATGAAGGGTATACATCAAATGTCCCTTAATCCACTCCATATGTAATAGTTACATTCATGATGTCTTCCCCAATTATAGATCCTCCATTTACTCCTATGACACCACAAATGAATCCTTCAATTTAGAGACCCTCAATAGGTGCATGAATTCATATGAATAAATATTAGAACTACTCTACTCAAATTCCACAAAGTGAATCATTGCTTGAATTATTTAAGTTGAATGATGATGATTTCGTGACTTTGTTGGATGAACTTTCACTGAACTATACTAATGATCAAAATTCAAACCCCTCCAATAATAAATAGAGTCTTTGGACTAGCATATGTTTCTTCTTATTATATTATTTTATGTGTTCATATTGTCCGCTAGAAAATTTATGTCTTTTAGATTTTGCATGTTTAAGTGTGTTGTGGGATGGTACACATCAGTTTTATTTTGTCCTTATATTAAGTGTTGTATGTATGTCATGTTCGATGAATTATTTTCCATAATTTGTTATTTCACTCTCTTATTAAATATATGAAAATTTACATGTTTACTTGCTTGTAATTTGTTTAATTTCATTTGTGTTTTTATTGCTGTTGTTACTTAAATGTTTTTGTTTGCATGGTTTTTCAAGAAAACCTCTTGAACTTTAAAAGTTAAATAAATTAATTCATGTATTGAATAAATTTTCACTCTCAACTTTTTAGGGTGAAAAAATTATACATATCAAAGTAAATATGAATTTTAACGGTAAAATTTTATTTTCAAAAAAACGTATAAAATATTCAATTTGAAATAATAAGGTTTCGTAAAAGAGTCGTTACTTCTTTTTTTGTGATTTTCTAAGTTAAAAATTTCACGTCTTCTGGTTTAATCTGATTGTTTATAATAAATATTTATAATCCAACAATTTTTAATTGTATCACCACGTATATTCATTAGTTAAATTTTTCTCATTTTGTTGTTCTCACTTTGTTATGTCAAGAAATTTGTTCCACACGTAACTCTATTAGAAATAATTAACATAATGTAAAATATATTTTCTCATTTGTTTAACAATTGAAAGATATAAACATTCAAAAAAGACTAAGGTTCTAGTAAGAGGTTGGTGCATATAAAATACTAGTTATTGGAGATGTATGTTTAACATTTCCCACAATAATTCCTCAAATTTCTACAAGCATAAGTGTCAAGACCTTGGGATACCCCCTAAATGTAACACGATGCATAGAACCCCAAAGATTTCCATACAAGACATTTAGCTCTTATTACATGAGAAGTAGAACAATAAGAGTTAAACAAGATTTAAAAGTCCCAATATTCTATTAATTAAAAAATAAAAGAATGGACATCGTGTCTCATCACAATCATATAATCCAATATAATTAAATTGGGCTTAACCCATACATAATGTACAAAAGTAAAATACATGAAATAAACATAATAAAATGAAACTTAGTCCTCGAAGCATTAGAACTCACCTATGCTTAAAAATCTCAAAATCTCAACAATTAGCGACGAAATTGATGAGCATGACAATCGGGAGATTCGGGGAATATGTAGGGAAGAGTATGCGTTTGTACAAAACAATGTACCAACTATTACATTCGTGAATGAATAAATTTAAAATGTGCTAAAAGGGAATTTTAATTTCATAATATGCAATTGAACAAACTAAAACATAATATAAGAGGGTTCGAATACATACTTCATAAAACATGGCCAGTGAAAGCTAACATCATCTTAAAAACCTTTGAATGCATGTGTGATACTTCTTGAAGTAACATTAGTTTATCATTAATATGGGGAATAAACCTTAACCCATGCAGATAGAATGTAATCCATAATATGGTACCTTGCTATCTCCCATATCCAAAAGGGTTGCCCTACTTGCCCAAGTAGAACCATGAAATTCTAGCTTAGGTGGATATAGTAGGCAATAAACCTATGGGGGCCCATAGCTACGGGATAAGAAGATTTCTAATAGAAAATTCTTCTTTGCTCGAAAGAGATTTCATTTTAAGAGACTGCTTCTAGAAGCACAGCCTTTACTACAGGGTAGATTCCATATTACATCAATATCCACTGGGTACTGAATATAAATCCCATGGAATACTTATTAAGTGTTGAACTATCTTATCATAGACAAGCTCGTTATACAATTCTTGAGAAAACCTTACCATTCCTGATGTATTGATAATAATTTTTAGCCTTTGATTCAATTAGGTGACAAAACATATCAAACTTAGAAGCCCTATTATGTGAGGAGAGTTTTCACATCATGCTTATATGGGTTTATGAGAATACCCTTTCAATAATAAAACAGCAACATCATTGTTGGTACTTTACTCTCAAAGCACCCTTAAAACAATGGCATAGACTTCATAAGAATATGCAATAGTCCATAATTTACCTCTTGGGTATCAAAGCCCATTTTCAAGCATCATAACTCATAAAACATATGTTAGATATGGATTTCATGGTAACTTCCTGTAAAACTATCAATATATGCTTAATTTAATAAAAAATCTCCTTTTACATTAAAATCCCACATCGCATGTTTCATAATTTTGAAAACATGGGGGTTTAAATTGTTTTATGGGGGATATAATTATACAATCACAGTAATTCATCAATTATTACATGAAAAAATTAACATAATTCAATCATTGATTGAAGAAAATACTAAAAAATTGAAAATTTCTACCTTTTGAAATTTTAAAATTTGAGAACTTCGTGGATGAAAATTTGAAGCTTACTCTTGAACCCTAGATTGAACCTTCTTCTTCTACTAGTTTAAAATTCTAGAGAGAAAATTATTTGAGAGTAATAACATTTGGGGATTTTTTTTGGGTTTTGGAAATAGTATCTTGAACATATGAGTTTTGGGGTTAAAACAACTTATATAGGGGTCATAAACATAGGCAAAACGACATGGATTTGATCTAATTAAAACAAGAAAAGATCAAGTAATCCTTAACATACAGTGAACTACCACTTGACTATGAGCGGCTCCAAGAGTCGTGGTCCTTACCACAAGACGAGGTGCTATTGTTGGTTCTTAATGAGTGGATACGGTTCAACCCATTTCTCCCCCTACAACTAGCTTTGGATCATGACTCTTCCCGCGGCCGTGGTGGACTTCATGAGCCGTCTTTAGGGAGAGTCCTTGTTTGGTCAGTGTAGCCTATCTACTACCTAGCCCAAAAAGAACCTCACCATGACTTCTGGTCATCACCATGAATCTTCATGAGGGACATGTGAGGTGGGATAAAACATCGTGAAGTCTGCCAAAACATCCAATCTTTTTGGTTGTACCCTCTAACTTAGCCCTAGTTTAGCCTACTAGATTATGAGGTGTTACATTATCTCTCCTTTTGGAAAATGTAACCTAGGCTCATATGCTAGACACCTTTCTAACGGAAATGATTCAAGACCAGCAACCCAACATGAATGAAACTCATCACAATGCACACAACAAAGGAGGAAACATAAAGTCCAAGCTAAACATACTCAATGTACCATTAATAAAGTAGGACTATACATATCAAACCAATATGTATGAAATTTTAGAATTCCTCATATTTAAGGAGGAGCTTCCTTCTCCAAACTAAAAGCATGCCCAACACAATTACATGGAGACTATATGAAATTCATACGCAAAAGAATGGCTAAAGCATGTTCATCATATCATGCCCTAGAGATTATAGGAAACTCATACTCAATGCACAATAACATTAAGAAAATCAATCATGTAAACTCATTTTCTTTAAAACACAACTTTCCATGAACATGCATAACATAAGGAAATCGTGGAAACACATAAAAGCACATGACTCCAAATCATAGGACAAGCCAAGAGGAACTCATTACCTCAAAATAGAGTTAGAGTACAAAGAAAATTATATGGATATCGAGACATCATATCGGCCTTGTCCTCTAAGTAGCACCCTCCACAATAAAATTTGCTTCATATATAGCACTTTCATAGAGGCAACTTATTGTTTATCAACTTCTAAACCTGCATCTCTAGAACTTCCTCATATGAATGGTTTTGCTTTACCTCCAACCCATGACATAGAGTTAGTTGTCGTAGTACTTGATTTGTAGATATGTCTTCATTACTTGTATGGTATTCACGTAGATGTATTCATTGATCATAAGTCTTCAGTATGTATTTACTTTGAAAGAGATGAATGTTAGAAAAAAGAAGTGGTTGTAATTACTCAAGGATTATTACGTTAGTAATCTTTACCACCCAAGTAAAGCTAATGTTGTTTCTTATTCCTTGAGCATGTTTTCCATGGGTAGTACCGCCCACTTTCAGAAATATAAGAATGAACTAGCAAACGATGTGAAGAAACTTGCAAGCTTGGTGGTTCTCTTATTGGATTCCACAAAAGGAGTACTGGTGATGAATGGGGCTAGATCTTCATTAGAATCAAAAGTAAAAGAGAAATAGGATCAAGACCCAATTTTGCTTGAATTAAAGGGAAATATTCATAAACAAAAAGTAATGACTTTTGAAAAAGGGAGAGTTGATGTATTGAGATATCAAGTCAAATTGTGTTTACCAAGAGTGGATTAACAAAAAGAGTGTATCATAAAGGAAGCTGATAGCTCAAGATATTTCATTTTTCCGTGTACCACAAAGAAGTATCACGATTTAAAAGAAGTCTATTGGTGGAGTAGTATAAAGGGCATTTTTGAATTTGTGTTTGAGTGTCCGAATTGCCAACAAATTAAAGTAAAGCACCAAAGGCCCGGTGGTATAGCCTAGAATATTGAACTTCAGGAATGGAAGTGGGAGATGACATATGTGAATTTCATGCTAGGTTTACCAAGGTCTTGCAGGCAACTGATTCTATTTGGGTGATTTTTGATATCATGACAAAATCAACCCACTTTTTTGCCGTTAATGAGTACCCATTAACTAGAGGACTATGCCAAGTTGTATTTTGAAGAAATGGTTAGAAATCATGCAATTTTTATCACAATTATTTTAGACAGAGATGCGCAATTTACTTCACAATTTTCAAAGTTACTCAAAAAAGGCTTTGGTTCAAAGATTAACTTATGTACTTCCTTTAATCCTAGTCAAATGGTCAAGTAGAGTGCACTATTCAAAATTAGAGTATGGCTTATGTGAATTATTTGAAAGGTAATTGGGATGATCACCTAGATCTTACTGAATTTTCATATAACAATAATTACCACTCTAGCATACAAATGTCTCCTTATGAATCTATTTATGAGAGAAGATACAAATCTACATTAGATGGTTTGAAGTTGGTGAACCAGGGTTAATACGACCACATTTAGATCATCAAGCTATGCCGATGGTGAAAGTGATTTAAGAGAGGTTTAAATGGCACAAAGTTGTAAGAAATCCTATACATTTGTTAGAAGAATGATCTTAGATTTTGAAGTTGATGATTGGTTTTACTATAATGTTTCATCAACGAAAGGTGTTATAAGAGTTTGTAAGAAGGAGAAGCTATGTGCATGGTAAATTGGCCCTTACATAATATCAAAAAGTGTAAGTAATATATCTTATGAGTTTGAGCTACCAAAAGAGTTAGTAGCAGGTAAATTGGTATTTCAGATCTACATGTTGAAGAAGTTCACGAGAGATACATCATTAATCATACCAACTAAAGATATTGGGATCAATGATAACTTATCTTACGAGGAGATTCTTTTCCAACTTCTGCATCTCCAAGTTTGCAAGTTTAGGACTAAGGAAGTAGCATCAGACAAAGTTCTTTGGAGAACCAATTTGTCGAAGAAGGCAACTTGGGAAGTAGAGGAAGATCTGAAGAGGATATCTTAAACATCTCTTTGAAATCAGAGAAGTTCTAGATCAGGGTAATAATTCTCTTTTTAGTACTCCATAATTGATATACTTGATGTAGGAATGTGCATTTGTTTTTTCGGTTAGATTTTATATTACTTGGTTTGGGTTTTCAAATTTATTATTTTGAAGAAGTGGCATCCTATCCAAACAAAATTAATTTTGGTTTAGTTTAGTTTTTCTCTTTTTGGTTTAGTTAATCGGTTATGTAAATAAATTAGAAACATAACAAAGTTATATTTTCAACTTATATATATATATATATATATATATATATATATATATATTAATCGCACACACACACACACACACACACAGGATTGACCCTTATATGTATATGTATATATACATATATATATATATATATATATATATATATATATGTATATATGTAAATATATATGTATGTGTATGTATAGAATGTAATTTCTTAAATATTTTTTTAAATATAAATCACACGTAAAACGTAAAATACAATACCTCAATGCATATCAATTATAGATGTCCAAACATAAGAAAATAAACTAAATCATATTGAATATAACTAAAAAGGGAAAAAACTGGTTAACTTATATATAATTCGATTTTTAAATTTTCCTTTTTCTTAATCAGAAAATAAACGAAAACAAATAATGTAAATTATAAATCCAAAACCAAACAACGAATCCAAAAAACCAATCAAAAGTAGAATTCATTTTGATTTTTTTGTTTAATCCATAGTGAACACCCCTAAGTTGATGTGTTAGATTTTCTTGTTTAATGTTTGTACTGAATGATATATGTTGCACACTTAGCCTAATAATTGTAAGCTAATTCGAATAGGAAATTTCATAGGGGAAGATGTTGTATCAGCTCACTAATTGAAATAACTAAGATGAAGTAAAAATCGCCAATTTCTAAAAGTATATAAAAATGTAAGAAATATGTTAAGTTTAGTTTTTGGTTAACTTCAAATACAATGTATCCTAGCTCAGGATGATTTAGATGTATTTCCAAATACGGTTGGAAATATTATAGAACACTCTTTCCAACACCACCGAGTGTTCGCTATTTCAAGTTCTTATGAGTGAGCTATGCCCATATGAAGTTGGGCTATTGCAATAATGAGAGTCTAATCAAAATTTTAAAAGGGTATTTTAGTATTTCCTTACCCAATAGTTTTAATTCATTTGTAAGGATTTAAATGGAGTTATATCAAATTTTTGTTAGTTTAGAGAAGTTGATGTTCATGTTAGGGCTTGGAGAAAATAGAAAATAGGAGAAACAACAAAAAAATTAAGAATCGTCAAGAACGTTCGAGTTTTGTAGTGGATTTCGCCAAAGATTCAGTCCTAGGAGTTATGTGAGATCACATATTATTGGGTTAGTTCACCCATGCGCCAATAATGTATCAATTCAGTGAAATCTAAGATTTAAAATTAAATCCTTTGAGTTCTTGATGAAATACTTTAGAATTATTGTTGGTTGGGTTGTTGAAGTTTTCTTCATATTTAATTATGTTTTTGGATGAAATTTTGAATTAAATATAGTATATATTGAGGGAATAACCCATTCTAATCTTTTGGTTGAAGGTACAATGTGAAATTAGTGTGTTTTGAGTTGAAAAATGAAGAAGAAAATTTGGGTAGCACCTATGGAGGGGCTTGGGGAGTCACCTCTCTCAGATCCCCAAAAAGGAGTCTATGAATGTTCGGCTCTGGGGCGCAAATCCAGCCAGAGCGCCCAAACTCTGTCCCTTAATTTGAAGGGTTTGCATCCCACACCTCTCAGAGCGTTAGGGACGACAATTCTTACCATTCTTTCTGTATCTTTCCCTACTAGTTCCTTAGTATCATGCCTCTTTTTTCTAGTTGGTCCAACATCCTAAGTTAGATTATTACATCATGAAATCATCCATAAACATGAGATCATGAACCTTTAATCCATAATTTAATTCAAAGAAAGTTAAGAGTCGAGTCTAGAAGTTAAGAAGGAAGTCAAGAGGAGTTCATAAAGTTTTCGAAAGACTTTTTCAAAGGTTTTAACCTTTCCTTATGACTTTAGTTTCGAGTTTACTAGAGAGTTAATTGTACAATTCATTTATTCAAATATTATGAGTTAAATTTTTCGTAAGTTGAGAAATGCTAAGGTAAGTGTTTCTCTCATATACCTTGAAATCTTATGTTATGCTTAGTATTCACATTGCATACTCGTACATTCAATGTACTGCTGTCATTTGGTATGCATCGTTTTATGATGCAGACAAAAGTAATTAGGACCAGTATCCATGGCCCCATTGATCCAATTGAGCACTCAGAGTCGTTTGGTGAGTCTCCTTGCTTTCCTAGGCCTGCTATATTATTTTCTTTTAGTATTTCAGTTTTGACGACATTCCTCTTTGTTTTAGTGGCTTCATAGACAGATAAGTATAGTTTCTTAGTTTTTTCATTTTCATTTTCAGTTTGCCTAATTGGCTAGTTGAATTATTTTTTATTGACATTCTAGTTTTTAAATGAGTTATCTTTGATAAATTAAGTCTTCCATTGGGTGTGTCAGGCCAAGGGTTCCCTTTCGGCCAGAAATGGTTCTCGATTCCCAGCCACGCTCAGAGTGTATGTTTAGGACGTCACAACTCTGATGTCATTTGACAGTGAAGAATGCTGTAAGAACTATGCATCGAAATGAAAGATCAAGCAGATTATATGACAACAACACTAGATAAATACGAATAGCAACGAACCCCGTTGATCATGAAAATACCAAGCACATAGATGTAGACTACCACTACATTAGAGAACTTGTTGAAGATTGGAGTATTAGCCTAAAATATATAATCTTCTAAAGATGAATTGACTGATTTATTTACAAATGGCATGTCAAGAAATAGACACAATTATTGTTGTCCAAAATCATTCTTTCTGATACACAATTTTAGTATGAGGGAGAGTGATAACTATACCTTATTTATTGTCACCAAAATTAAAAATCTTCCAATATCGATAATTTTCATTAGCATGAAATTAGTTGATAATTGAAACTCTAATTACTTGTATAAATATCTTATAAATTCTATTGTTTTATAATTAATAAAACAGACCACAATTCTTTTATCCCTAATTGTTTAGGGTCCCTATCGTTATTCAACTTTGTGGAAATTCCTTACCTAATTCTACGTGTCAGTTTGTGACACCCGATCCCCTACTCTCAATCTTTTAGTTCATCAAGCCTTCTTTTATACCAAGGCATCATCATTAGCAAAGTGGATTTAAGGTTTAAGATTCACAGCCTCATCTTTCCAATCCATTACAATTACATAATCACATCATGCAAACACACAATTAAGCATATAGAAGACTTGACAATACTACCTAACACATATCATTCGCTATTAAGAGTTTACTATGAAATAGCATAAACCATAACCTACCTCTACTGAAGAATCGTGATCAAGCAAGCTATCCCCCAAAACCTTTGCCTTCCTCTGCATTCTTCCCTTTCTCTCGCTCATTCTCTCTTCTTTTGTTTATAATTTTTCTCCACTTTCAAATTCCCTTTTTTTTACCCTAATTACCAAATAATTAAGTATAAAAGATGATAAAAGTAACCCACTATTTATTTCAAGGTTATCTCCTTTGACCGCCAAGTAATTGAATTATTAACATTAAACCACTAACTTTATAATCATAAGCAGCAATTGTCCAAAACACCTATTAAAAACTTTTAATAGAAATCTAACCCAGTCAGGGTTACGCAGCCTGTGACGGCTCGTTGTTCCTGCGACGGTCGTCCTGCTTTTTACGTCACAGAGTTCAGAGACAATTTCCTTTATGAGGTCTGTGACGGTCCGTCGTGCCTACGACGGTTCGTGCTGCCATGTCGTCGCGAAGTTCAGAGAGTCGATCCCAGTACCCAAATTTTCAGAGTCTAAGTGGTTTTGAACGAGACCCCCTCGACGGTCCGTCGTACCCATGACGGTCCGTCGTGGGATCCGTCGACCCAAACAACTATTACCAAAAATAAACTCTACTGCTCAAAACGACTAAACAGGTCGTTACAAAAAAACCACACAACATTCTATAAACAAAAAGATAGAAAATCAATGAATGAATGCTCCGTAATTAAATGAGGCTCACCGCTAACTTTGAGTGCTCAATCTTAATCAATGAGTCACTGTATGCTGATCTTTGTTACTAGAGTCTGCATCATAAGATGATGCAGGTTAATAGACATCACTACATTAAATGTACGAGTATGCGAGTTGTAATTCTAAACAACAAATTCATACATACATATATTCAAGTAAAATAGTTTTTGTATGAGATTCTCCAACGATAATCACCACTATGAGCTTATGTGGTGATACATCATCTCGCCTACGATTCCAGAATTATTCTACCCTTTTTCGTTGAATAGAAATCCTCAACTTAGTGGATACACTAGCTTAACTTACCTAATCACCCATAAAGAATGACCCATTAATATTTATGATAGCTACATGATTTACATGGAGACTTAAGTTAATATGAACTGCCATTACCACATCAGTGCTTAATACTATTCCAAAAATACACTTTAGCTCATGCTTTTAAAATAACATCCTTTCTTTTGGTTGAGATCATTTGTTCAACACTATAGCTTTAAGAGTGTCTCTTGGGATCAGTGTACCATTTTTCTTGTTCAAATCTCTTTTGAAAATCTTGTTTTCTTCTTTAACACAAATTTTAAAATATTTGTACACTTTTTGGAGAACTTATTTCCCTTATAACTTTGTAGAAATTAACTGAACTCTCTATTCTTTGCTTAAGTTGAAAACATGAGACTTAATTAACTCTTAGGGAATACTTAGTTCCATTATATATCTTTGAAGAAAATACTTCAACTTTTACTCGTCACTTTAACTTGAAACTTGTGTTTAAAATGAATTTAAAAAAATTAACAAAGACTCTTGAGAACCTTTAAGAACTTTTCTTGGAGTTACTTCATAACTTTAGACTTAACTCTTAAGTTTTTAGACTTTGATATTTACATTCCATGAATTGGATTATGGAATCAAGGTTATGGTTTGTGTTCTTTCATAATTTATAGGTGCTTAGAAATCATTTCAAGTAATTAGAATAATAGGAAAATTTTAATATACCCTAGAAGGATTAAAAGGGATAAAGTATGAAAATTTGGCAAAAATCGCCAATCCAGGCGCATTTGGGGTGATCCGTGCAACACTCTAATGACTGAGGCCAATTCCTAGCACACTGATGACACACCATGCTAGGCTTCAGTGTTAGAAACCGAGTTTAATCACACTACAGGCGTGATGCCCATTGCCTTGTCCTAGTTGCATCTAATGGATTTTTAAACTCATTTTAATCTCCAAACCTCCCTAGTTATTTAACCAAATACATGGGACTATTGGTACCCTAAATACCAAGTTTATTCAACTTTGAAAAAACTTTGAGAAACAAGAATAGACCAATAATTGGAAGCCAACAATTAATCAACGACAATTTGACACTTTTGTTCACGAAATTGAACTTGTAATATGTAAGCAACTCATAAATTGCCGAATTGAAACAAATTGGTATATGGGTGGACTAATCCAACACGAAAAGGCCTCACATACCTTAATATCGATCACCCCCGATGAATTCTACTTGAAATATTTTGGCGTTCTTGACGAAACCTTGATCTTTATCTGTTCGCCTTCTTATCTTCTCTTTTCTCCCAAGCCCTAATCGTTAATTTATTTTCCTAAATATACATAATGCTTATTTTTATCCCAATTAAACCCTTAAACGAATTAGAAAATAATTGAATGAAAAGACTAGCTTCCCTTAAATCCAAAATTTGACTTTCCTAACTTCGACAACCCAACATTCGATAGGCATATCACCCTCATACGATATCAAACATAGAGAAACTCGGATGAGTTAGAAATATCTGTTCAACAGATTTCCAACCATATCAACAACGACCTCGAACACTTCCTCAGAAAGATGGTATAGCCTATTGAAAATAACAAAAACTCAATTCTTAAACTCACTTCTGTTTCTTTCCTATAGTGAATGTTTTTAATTTCTTAGCTTCTTCTTAGTTATGAAGAGTTACGAGATATTCCAGGTTGGTGCATATCATATATTAATAAAAACAAAATTAGGTAGGATTTAGTTTTTAAAATATTTGTAAGTAGTATAAATTTCTACTAAATACAATTTTTTCCATAATTAGGAAAAATATTAATGTAATTCTAAAAGAATATTATTTATAATAAGTTAATGACCATGTATTGTGGATACTAATTATTCAAACTTGAACAACACTAATTTTTTACCGTAAAGTATAAGATTGACTAAAAATATTTCGCTAGTATTAGACCAGATCCTAAAACAACATAAACTTCGAGATAATATACTATCATTTAACTTCATTCCAAAATAATTATCGTTTATATTAAGAAATTCTTTAATTCAAACCACTTAAACATTAAGGATATCAAAATTTTCATATACAACTAAAAGAACAACAAGAAAGACATTCGTGAACAAACAAATAAATCATCATATACCGCTTCTTTAGCCATGCCTAGAATAAAAATAATATTTGCTTTGATTGAACATGAAGCTGAAACAAAAGTCTCATACATGAAAAGACACATAAGGTTATTGAAAAAGTAAAAAAAATGTAACACTCTTTGTTACATTGAAATAACTCTCATCATATAGAGTCCTTATAGTAATGAACCTAAGGTGTTTCCGAATTTTGATGGAGTAAGTAACACCTTTCAAAAGTTTAATGCATTGGATATAAAAAAAATATGGTTACAAAGGAAAAATTCACCAAGAAAATAATCAAGAAGTTGCAGACAAAACTACAAAGAGTAAGAAAGTAAAATAGGGTCAAGGAAGTTACAAATGAGATTCATGAAGTGTTGAATGGAAAAAGTATTTCCGTTGACATGAATAATTTCTATCTCAACGATCTAAGTGACGTTATTTAATAAGAACCTTCAATTATTACGTGATGGTGACGAGTAGTCTATATCTTATATCCCTCAATCCACTACTTTAATAACAATGACATCAATAATTCCTTCCAAAATTCTATATACTCCCGTGACACCACAAATGTATCCTTCAGACGAGATCTCCTCAATGGGTTCATCTATTCAAATGAATAACTTCTAGAACTACTCTATTGACATTCCACAGTCCATTATTGATTGAATTACTGAACTTGAATATTCATTATTTCGTGACTTTGTTGAATGACCTTTCACTAAACAATATTAATGATCAATACCTAAGACCCTCAAATAATAAATAATGTTTTTGGATTAGTATATGTCTCCTCTTATTAGTATTGTTTTATGCGCTCAGGTTGTCCGCCAAAAAAATTGTCTTTAAAGTTTTGCATGTTAAAGTGTGTCATAGGATTCCTCACAACAATTTTATTTTGACATTATAATTAGCGACGTATGTTTGTCATATTCGATGAATTATTTTTCAAATTCTTTTATTTCACTAACCTATTAAATATCTGAAAATTTACATATTTACTAGCTTGTGATTTATATAATTATTCATTTGTGTTTTTATTGTTGTTGTTTATAACATGTATTTGTTTGCACGGTTTCCAAGAAAATCTCTTGCAATCTAAAAGTTAAATAAATTTATTCGTATATTTAATAAATTTGACTCTCAGTTTTTTAGGGTGAAAAACCTATATATCTTAAATTGAATATCAATTTTAACATTAAACAAAATTATCAAGAAGACCTATAAAATTTACGTTTTGAAATAAGAAGGTGAATTAAAAGATTCATCATTTTTTTTGGATTTATTAAGTTAAAAAATTTCATGTCTTCTGGTTTAATTTAATTGTTTATATATTTTTTAATCCAACAATTTTTAATTTTATCAGGACATATGTTCATTGGTTAAATTTTTCTTATTTTGTTGTTCTCCCTTTAATATGTCAACAAATTTTTTCCACACGTAACTCTATTTGAAATGATTATCGTATTAGATAAATTTTCTTGTTTGATTAGCATTCGAAACATAAAAATATTCATAAAAGGCTATGGGTCTAGTAATAGGTTGGTGTATCTCAAATTCTGGTATTTTGGGATGTGCATTCCACATTTTCCCCCAATAATTTGTAAGATTTCAACAAGCATATTTGTTAAGACCTAGGGGTATCCCATAGATGTAATGTGGCACATAGAACCTGAAAGATTCCATACAAGACTTTTATCTCTCATTACATGAGAAATAGAACAAAAAGAATGAAACAAATTTCAAAGTACAAACATTTTATTAATGAAAAACGAAAGTCTAGAAATCTCGTCTCATCACAACCATCTAATCCAATAGAATAATAATTGGCCTATCCCATAAATCAGGTCCAAAATAAAAAAATTCATGAAATAAACTTAATATAATGAAACTCCCTGCTTGAAGCATTAGAACTCACAGAAGATTAGAAATCTAAAAAATTCAACAATAAGCTACGAAACTGATGACTATTATGGTCGGGAAGATTCGGGGAATATGTAGGAAAGAGTATGCGTTAGGACTAAAAAATGTTACCAACTATGATATCCGAAGACATTTCATGTCATGACATGCAATTGAGCAAACTAAAACCTAATATAAGAGTGTTCAGATACAAATTTCATTAAACATGGCCACGAAATGTCAAATCATCTTTAATACTAGTAAACACATGTGTGATACATCTTGAAGTGACATTAGTTCATCATTAATGTGGGGAATTAGCCTTAATATACACATAACGACTCATTTGGTCGTTTTGAGTATTACATCATTGTATTTCATAAAATACTTTCTCTTAGATTCTAAATGAATATTTGGACTTTTCGTAACTACAATTATAGAATTAATCGGGTACTTTTATTAATCTATTTAGTTGGTGATTAAACAAAATAACATTATAATTTATAGTGGGCCACTTTTACACTTTTATAACTACTACTATATTACAATTAGTGTAATATTAACGTGTAGAATAGAGAAGATATATCGTAGCCTCTTGATCTTAAATTGTTCAATTATAATACAAGGACAGCCCAATTTGCATCAGGTAAAAAGCCATAACCTTGCTTGAACATTTATACTCATGGATATATAAGGTTATATTATTATGGTTGCCTGAATCATGAAGAAAAAGGGATACATATATTAATAATATATTATATTATTAATTAGAAAAAAGGATAAAAATTTGTCGCAGGTTGCTTGTCTTGAGATGATTAATGTAGAATGATTAATTAATGATAATTTAATGATGGGTAGAGAATTGTGATGTTTTAGGATAGTAAATGTTTGGCCATCTAATTGATATTTCGTTATGCATTAGTTTGAAATTTGTTATCTATTTTAACTTTTATGCTTTTGATCATCACAACTTAATCTAAGGTTAAAGAAATTGAGATAGGTAATTGAATATTAAGTGTAGTATGTTATTAAGATAAATAAAGACTTAGCCTTAGGCTTGAATATAAAAAACAAGAGACTTGACATGTTAATGGACAGCTCAAGATTAGCAACTTAAGTATAGCTTTGTGTTTGATGATTTCTGTGTCTGGTCTATACAAAGAGTAATATGAGAGTTTATAGACTCGTTAGCTTACAAATTAGGCAAATTGCATAGATTGGAATTGTTTGAAGACATGAAGAAGGGGAAAAATATTCGAGAAGTAGCTTGCTTGACTTCGGCTCTTCGGTGGAGGTAGGTTATGGTTACTTCTATTTGATAGATAGACTGTCAATAGCAATTAATATATATATATATATATATATATATATATATATATATATATATATATATATATATATATATATATTCTTGGATGGGAGTGTAACATTCTAACATGGTATTTTTGCAACGGAGTATCACATTCCGACATGGTATTATCGGATCGAAGTGTCACAGTCTGGCATGATATTTTTGTATCGGAATGTCATGTTTTGAATCGGTATAATTGGATTGTAGTGACACGTTCGGACACAATAACATTAAAGGAAAAACTTTTTAAAAAAACTTAAAATACTGAATCTCAATGATATCTATCTAGTACATGTCGCCTCGTACTAAGTGCTACTTGTATTTTCCTTTGTTTTTGTTTTATTAAGTGCAGTGAGTGTACCAGCGACTTCGACTCGCCATCAGTGCTAGCCAGTCTCAAGTATATAAGGTTCCACATTGAGCTACTCATTCAAGATCGTGTTGGATTATCTCAGTCATGACATGATATCATTTGTTTTCGGACATAAACTATTTTGTTTAATTATTTTTATATCTTTAATACTCTTAGACTTAGTATTTGACAGTCAAATTTCCTTATTATGACTATTTTCAATTTCTGGGAATGACATATAGTAGATTATAATTTATTTGTTTTTCTTGCACAAATGAGATTTAAGTTTCCTTATTATGATTAGTAATTTGTGAGATGAATGATTATTATATGTTGGGGTTGAATTCTTTTGTTCTCCCACCTAGGAGGTTAAGTGTGGGTGTCACTCATGACTAAATTATGGTTATGACAAACATGGTAGGAGAGCGTTAGGTTCGTTGATCTCATCATATAAGGACAAGTCTAGTAGGGTCTTGCGAAAACTGTATGGGGAAACCTTTACTTTTCTTCGAGAGGCGATACCACTTTAGGAAAACTTTATTACTTGTTTCTTTCATGATACTACTAGACTCTAATTTGTATCTAGGTGATACAAATTGGTATCTAAACTTCTTCACTTTATTTAACGTATGGTTAGTACTAGAGTATAAGATGTTGAAATAGCATTACAAAATATAAAAACAAATATATGTCCTTAGAAATAGTATATTCTCTCGATTGACTACAAGGCATATACTAACTTGTTCTGAACGTGATCTTTATATTTAGTTCATAAAGAGGAAACCCTTATTCTTCATGGGCACTGATTATGAAGATGTTTATGCTTTCACTTTTTCATGTTTTGACTTTCTTCATAAAGTGAATATAGTTGACAGACTTAGTATTGAGTTTATCATATACTAGTTTCAGCGAAACACAAAATATGGTGATAGTCTCATGTTAATTGTCGATTATAAAAGGCACTACATATGACTTAAGGCACATTTTCTAACTTCCACATCCAATTATATATCACCAACTTTGAGCGATAGGATGAGAGATGGTTTCCTGAATATGAGAAAAGGAAGGTTCGTTGCAGCCTATGTGGTCAAAATTTATACTTTATAGATATATTTGACAACATGCAACAAGTTTCGTAAGGAAAAACTAGAAAATGAACATCATCACGTTACAAAATACAATTTTTAGAGCTTTTAACACATTTATGGGTTGTTTAGTTATGATGAAAGAAGGTTGCGCCAATTAGAGTTAGAATCTTTACTACGGTTCCATGGACCTATTGTATATGAAAGAACATCATGATACAACTACTACAGTAGTACCAATACTTACGTTGTTAGATTTATGAAATGTGTTACTTTTGTTCTCGACCTGATGTCACGACCCAAAACAAGCCGCGAGTGGCACCCACACTTATCCTACTATGTGAGCGAACCAACCAATCTAAACACCAACATTTCAAACATAAAAATAATGCGGAAGACTTAAAACTCATTAACGAAAACAATAATCAACTTCTAAAACTCAAACTCATCACTACCCCCAAAATCTGGAAGTCATCATCACAAGAACATCTATCCTCAAATTACTAAATCGAAGAATGTCTAGGCAACTAAAAACAAATACAAGAGATAGTCCATGTCCGAACTTCAAGGACCTCAAGACATGAATGAGAGAGAATCCAGTCCGAGCTAGGAACAATAGCTCACCCTGAAAACTGACGCGGTGAAGACTGGCTAGAGTTGCTATTGAGTTGAAGACGACGGCACGTTTGCTGCACTCCACAAATAACAAGAGAAAAACATACAAGTAGGGGTCAGTACAAAACACAGGTACTGAGTAGATATCACCGGCCAACTCAAAATAGAGAATAGTATATATCATATAATATCATAAAATACACTACAATACTCAACAGGTAGCAACAACAAGTACTATAATCATTAATAAGTACGCCAAGTACACCCATGAGGACGCAAGCCTCCATACCATACTCATTTGGGAAAAAGATTCATTAAATCTGAGTATATTACCATAATTCAAGATTCACTCTCTTTATTCCTCTTGTGTCGGAACGTGACACTCCGATCCCCTAATACTACGTGTCGGTTCGTGACACCCGATCCCCCTAAAACTACGTGTCGGTTCGTGAAACCCGATCTCCCTATTACTACGTGTCGGTTCGTGAAACCCGGTCCCCTACTACTACGTGTCGGTTCGTGACACCCGATCCCCTAACCTCGTTCTTTTAGTTCATCGAGCCTTCTTTTATGCCAAGGCATCATCATTAACAAGAGGTTTTCAAGATTTAGGATTCAATAGCTTCATCATGCTTATTTCATCACAATTATATCATCATATCCATGCAAGCATACAATTAAGCATATAGAAAGGTTTACAACACTACCCAATACATATCATTCGCTATTTAGACTTTACTATGAATAGTATATAAAAACCATAACCTACCTCCACCGAAGAATTGTGATCAAGCAAGCTAATCCTCAAAATCTTTGCTTTCATCTTGTTCCACTGTCAATCGATCGTTTCTCCCTTTCTCTCTCTGTTCTTTCTATTTTTCTTATTCAAACCCTTTTTGTTTTACCCTAATTAGCATATAATTAAGTATAAAAGATGACAAAAGTAACCCACTAAATAATTTAAGGTTATCTCCTTTAACCCTCAAGAAATTGGATTATTAATATTCAACCACTAACTTTATAATTATAAGCCGGAAAAGTCCAAAACGCCCCTTAAAACATTTAACAGAAATCCGACCCAGCCTGGGATTACGCAGTCTGTGATGGGCCGTCGTGCCTACGATGGTCCGTCCTGCTGAGTCGTCACAGAGTTCAGAGACTGAAATTTACTGAAGGGCCTGTGACGGTCTGTCATGCCTGTGACGATCCGTCCTGCCACTTCGTCACGAAGTTCAGAGAGTCGATTTCAGTACCCAAATATCTGAATTCTAAGTGTTTTGGAACGAGACCCCCTCGACGGTCCGTCGTGCTCATGACGGTCCATCGTGGTATCCGTCGTCTCGGCCAATTTTTCCAAATATAAAATCTGCTGCTCAAAACGACTAAACAGGTCGTTACAATAAATACCAATTTACCCATCGGTCGTCCTCGAACGATCACAAGAAAAGAAACAAGGGCGAAAAGGAGTACCTGAATCTGTAAACAAATGTGGGTATCTTTCTTGCATATCAGCCTCCTTCTCCCTAGTGGATTCTTCAACCGGCTGATTCTTCCATTGAACCTTGATGGATGCAATCTCCCTTGACCTCAACTTGCGGACTTCTCCATCTAGAATAGCAACATACTCCTCCTCATAAGACAAATTCTCATCAAGCAGAACTGAATCCCAACGAATGATGTTGTTTCCATCCCCATGGTATCTTTTCAACATAGACACATGAAATACTGGGTGCACTCCGGAGAGTCCTGGGGGCAAGACTAATTCATAAGCTACCTCCCCCACGCGCTTCAGAACTTCAAATTGATCAATATACCTTGGGCTTAGCTTACCTCACTTAACAAACCGCATCACCCCTTTCATGGGCGAAACCTTCAGCAAGACTTGCTCACCCTCCATAAACTCCAAGTCCCTAACCTTTCGATCTGCATATTCTTTTTGTCTACTTTGAGCCGCTAAAAGCTTTTATTGAATGCATTTCACTTTATCTAACGATTCTCTCAGAAGATCAGTACCCCACGGTCAAACTTCAAATGCATCAAACCACCCAATGGGAGACCTACATCTTCTCCCATACAGTGCCTCAAATGGGGCTATATCAATACTTGAGTGATAGCTATTGTTGTATGAGAACTCTGCTAAGGGTAAGAAGGTATCCCAGTGACCACAAAATTCTATCACACTTGCACGAAGCATATCCTCCAACACTTGAATCGTTCGCTCAGACTGACCATCGGTCTGAGGATGGAACGCAGTACTAAGGTCCAACCTAGTACTCAATTCCGCATGCAATATTTTCCAAAACGTAGAAGTAAACTGCGTATCTCTATCCGATATGATGGATAGTGGAACCCCATGCAACCGAACAATTTCTGAGATGTAAAGTTTAGCTAACTTCTCTGCATTGTAAGTCACCTTAACCGGAATGAAGTGAGCAGACTTAGTTAACCTATCAACGATTACCCAAATGGAGTCATACTTAACCATTTTCTTTAAGAGACCAACCACGAAGTCCATTGCAATTATCTCCCACTTCTATTCCGGAATGTTCATTCTCTGAAGTGTTCCTCCGGGCCTATGGTGTTCATACTTTACTTGCTGACAATTTGGACATTTGGCAACAAAATCAACAATGTCGCGCTTCATTCTACTCCACCAAAAGTGTTGGTTTTGGTCAGGGTACATCTTGGTTGCACCAGGATCTATAGAATATCTTGAACTATGAGCCTCTGTATGAATAGTGTGGATCAGATCATCAACACGGGGCACACATACCCTTCCCTTAATTCTCAAAACACCTTCCTCATCCATTATTGCTTCTTTAGCCTCTCCTCGCAAAACCATATCCCGAATTCGTCTTAGTTTTCCATCATCAAACTGTTTTCCCTTGGTCTTGTCAAGAAAAGAAGATCTCACCTCCACACTGGTCAAAAATCCTCCATCCTCATTTACTTGTAAACTCATAAAGTCGTTAGCCAGAATCTGAACCTCTCTAGACAATGGGCGTCTAGAAACTTGTAAGTGGGCTAAACTACCCATGATCCCTGCTTTTCTACTTAAGGCGTCTGCCACAACATTAGCCTTTCCTGGGTGATACAAGATGGTAACATCATAATCCTTCAGTAGTTCCATCCACCTCCTCTGTCTCAGATTCAAATCCCTCTGAGTAAAGACATACTGTAGGCTACGATGATCCGTATAGACTTCACACTTGACCCCATATAGATAGTGTCTCCATTGTTTTAATGCAAACACAACTGCGGCAAATTCCAAATCATGGGTCGGATATTTACGTTCATGCACCTTTAATTGCCTCGAAGCATAAGCAATTACATTCTTCTCTTGCATTATCACTGCACCCAAACAAGAATAGGATGCATCACAATAGACAATGAAGTTCTTACCCTCTACCGGCAAGGTAAGGATAGGTGCAGTAGTTAACAAAGTCTTCAGCTTCTGAAAGCTTTCTTCACACTCGTCCAACCATACAAATGGAACACTCTGCTTAGTCAAGTTTGTCATTTGGGAAGCAACAGAAGAAAATCCCTTGACAACGAAGATCCTTACCTCTGTAACATTAGTAGGTCTTGCCCAACTCATCACTGCTTCAATCTTAGAAGGATCCACCATCACTCCATCCTTAGAAACCACATGTCCCAAGAAGAACACTGAATCTAGCCAAAACTCACACTTAGAGAATTTGGCATAAAGCTTTTTCTCCCTCAACATTTCCAATACAATTCTCAAGTGCTCCTCATGTTCTTTCTTGCTCTTTGAGTATACCAGTATGTCATCAATGAATGCAATGACGAAGAGATCCGGATATGGCTTAAAAATCCCATTCATCAAGCTCATGAAAGCAGTAGGGGCATTCGTAAGCCCAAAAGACATTACTAAGAATTCATAATGTCCATACCTGGTCCGAAAAGCAGTCTTTGGTACATCCGTTGCCCGTATTTTCAATTGATGATAACCAGATCTCAAATTGATTTTTGAGAAGGTACAAGCACCATGTAACTGATCGAACAAGTCATCGATGCGAGAAAGAGGGTACTTGTTCTTAACAGTTACCTTATTCAGTTGTCTGTAGTCAATGCACATCCGAAAACTTCCATCCTTCTTCTTCACAAACAAAACAGGAGCACCCCAAGGGGATGCACTTGGTCTAATGAAGCCTTTGCTCAACAACTCTTAAAGTTGGGCCTCTAACTCCCTTAACTCAGCGGGACCCATTTTATAAGGGGGTATAGAAATGGGGCGAGTACCCGGTTCAAGATCGGTGCAGAAGTCAATATCTCTATCCGGTGGCATACCAGGAAGGTCTGCAGGAAACACATTTAAAAACTAGCAGACTATCGCAACCGACTCGACTGAAGTCACTTGGGTAGTATCATCCCTGAGGTGTGCCAAGAAAGCTAAACAACCCTTACTAACCATTCTCTTAGCACGAAGAAAGGAGACGATACGAACAGGATTGGAAGTGTAGTCACCCTCCCACACTAACGGATCTGTCCCAGGCTTGGCTAACGTCACAGTTTTAGCATTACAATCCAAGATTGCAAAATTTGGAGAAAGCCAAGTCATACCCAGAATTACATCGAAGTCAACCATTTCTAAGATAACCAAGTCTACATGAGTATTGCTCCCCACAAAAGTCAAAAGACAAGACCTATACACCTTTTCAACTATCACAGACTCACCCACCGGATCCAGGATCAAACAATACAGAAGCCATGCAATCACAAACCAAAAGATTACCTGTGATGACAGCATCAGATGTCTCCGCTTCGGATCTCCCAGGGAAAGCATAACAATGGGCCCTATCACCTATCTGCCCGTTGCCCCTACCATGTTGCGCTGCAGTTGTTCTAGTTTGCCCGTTACCCCGGCTGTTTTGGTGACCACCATCACCTCGGCCACCACGTCCTCTCGAATAACGGCCTCTTCCATGACCACCACTACCTCTGATTATTGAGGGTCTGTAACTCGGTTTTGGACAATTCCTCCTAATATGTCCAGTCTCTCCACATCCATAACATTCTTTGGATTCAAGCATAGGTCCCTGTGAGAATGACGAAGTCTGGGGATAACCACCAAACTCAGAGAAATGTTGGCCGGTCTGCGGTGGACCCCCAACTATAGTCTGTAGTGAAGACTGGATCGGTTGGGCTGGGTAACCTACTGAACCTTGCCCTCTGGAATAAGAACCATTAAAATAACCTCCCTTATGAAACCTTTTAGATGTTGATGCCAGGGTGAAGTCATCTGGCTTCACTCCCTCCACCTTTATCGCGAAGTCTACCACTTCTTGAAAGGATTTCATTGTAGCCGCTACCTGTAAGGCTGAAATCCGCAAATCTGACCTTAACCCCTTCACAAAACGGCGAATCCGCTCTTGTGGACTGAAGCAAAGCTGGGTGGCATATCTGAAGAGTGCACGAAACTTATCCTCAAAAGCAGTATCTGACATCCTGCCTTACTCTAGGCTTAGAAACTCATCTCTCCTCCTATCCCTCAAAGTACGGGGTATATACTTCTCCATAAATAAACTTGAGAATGATGCCCAAGTCATATGTTGTGCCTCTGTTCGTTGACACTCCACATGTGACCGCCACCACATCTTGGCGTTCCCTTGAAATTGATATGTCACAAACTCGACGCCAAATCGTTCTACTATACCCATCTTGTGTAGTAACTCATGACAGTCAACCAGAAAATCATAGGCATCCTCAGATTTAGCACCCTTGAAGACCGAAGTTTTCAATTTCAAGAACTTACTGAAAAGTTCATGCTGATCACTTGTCATTACAGGCCCTGTAGTCAAATGAGGAAACGTGCCTATTTCCAATGAGGTATCCATGCGGGGAGCCACAGTAGCTGCATGTTGTACTCCCGGAACCTGAGGTGCTGGTGCAGAAAACACTGGAGGTGTCTTGCCCTGATTAGATAACCCGCTAAGATAAGCAAGAACCTGATTAATCATCTCTGGGGTAAGTTGGGGGGGGGGGTAATTCCTCATTTTGCACCTGTTCGCTCTCCCCTACCTCACCCTCTCTTAATACTTCCTCAGTCGGTTGAGGAGTCACCGCCCTAGTACTAGATGGGCCAGGTGTTTGTCCTCTTCCTCTAGAGGATGTCCTCCCGCAACCTCTACCACGGTCTCTTGCCACTGCCCCTCTTTGAGCTACAGCCCCAGTGGCTGGCTCAGACGCATCTTGTCTTGCCGGTGTTGGTGTTGGCGCGGTTGTTGCTCTAGTTCTAACCATCTGCGAAATAGAGTGAAGATGGTAAAATATAAATTTGTATCACCTAGATACCAATTGGATCCAAGTAATAGCACGAAAGAAGAAAAGAATGGAATTTTCCTAAAGTCTTATAGCCTCTCAAAGAAGAGTAAAGGCGTACCCCTACCGTTCCTGAAGAATCTACTAGACTCGTTCTTGTGTGATGAGACCAATGAACCTAATGCTCTGATACCAAGTTTGTCACGACCCAAAACGAGCCGCTAGTGGCACCCACACTTATCCTACTATGTGAGCGAACCGACCAATCTAAACCCCAACATTTCCAACATAAAAATAATGCGGAAGACTTAAAACTCATTAATGTAACCAATAATCAACTTCTAAAACTCAAAATCATCATTATCCCCAAAATATGGAAGTCATAATCACAAGAACATGTATCCTTAAATTACTAAATCTAAGAATGTCTAGGAAACTAAAAACAAATACAAGAGATAGTCCATGTCCGAACTTCAAGGACATCAAGACATGAATGAGAGAGAATCCAGTCCGAGCTAGGAACAATAGCTCACCCTGAAAACTGACGCGGTGAAGACTGGCTAGAGTTGCTGTTGAGTTGAAGACGACGGCACGTTTGCTGCACTCCACAAATAACAAGAGAAAAACATACTAGTAGGGGTCAGTACAAAACACAGGTACTGAGTAGATATCATCGGCAACCTCAAAATAGAGAACAATATATATCAGATAATATCATAAAATTAACTACAATACTCAACAGGTAGCAACAACAAGTAATATAATCATTAATAAGTACGCCAAGTACACCCATGAGGACACAAGCCTCCATACCATACTCATTTGGCAAAAAGATTCATTAAATCTGAGTATATTACCATAATTCAAGATTCACTCTCTTTATTCCTCTTGTGTCGGAATGTGTCACTCCGATCCCCTAATACTACATGTCGGTTCGTGACACCTGATCCCCCTAATACTACGTGTCGGTTCGTGACACCCGATCCCCCTATTACTACGTGTCGGTTCGTGACACCCGATCCCCCTACTATTACGTGTCGGTTCGTGACGCCCGATCCCCTAACCTCATTCTTTTAGTTCATCGAGCCTTCTTTTATACCAAGGCATCATCATTAACAAGAGGTTTTCAATATTTAGGATTCAATAGCTTCATCATGCTTATTTCATCATAATTATATCAACACATCCATGCAAGCATATAATTAAGCATATAGAAGGGTTTACAACACTACCCAATACATATCATTCGCTATTAAGAGTTTACTACGAATAGTATATAAAAACCATAACCTACCTCCACCGAAGAATTTTGATCAAGCAAGCTAATTCTCAAAATCTTTGCTTTCTTCTTGTTCCTCACTCAATCGATCGTTTCTCCCATTCTCTCTCTGTTCTTTCTATTTTTCTTATTCAAACCCTTTTTGTTTTACCCTAATTAGTATATAATTAAGTATAAAAGATGACAAAAGTAACCCACTAATTAATTCAAGGTTATCTCCTTTAACCCTCAAGAAATTTGATTATTAATATTCAACCACTAACTTTATAATTATAAGCAGGAATAGTCCAAAACGCCCATTAAAACATTTAACAGAAATCCGACCCAGCCTGGGATTACGCAGTCTATGACGGGCCGTCGTGCCTGCGAGGGTCCGTCCTGCTGATTCATCACAGAGTTGAGAGACTGAAATTTATTAAAGGGCATGTGACGGTCCGTCATGCCTGTGACAGTCCGTCCTGCCACTTCGTCACGATGTTTAGAGAGTCAATTTAAGTACCTAAATTTCAGAATTCTAAGTTTCTTGGAACGAGAGCCCCTCGACAGTCCGTCGTTCCCATGACGGTCCGTCGTGGTATCCGTCGTCTCAGCCAATTTTTCCAGAAATAAAATCTGCTGCTCAAAACGACTAAACAGGTCGTTACACCTGATCAAAGAAAGAATGCTAATTTGCTTGGGCTAAAGACAACATATTTGGTAATTTTTTGTAGTTATTCAAGAGGTAGAACTATGTGGGATATTTGGGTACAATCTTAGCGATAATTATCATATGTTCTAGTGACAGATATAAAAAACATTCATGGTGTGGTACTAGTGTAATCGGGAAATGAATACATAGATTTTCAAGTGTGAATACTAACTACTTAAAGAGTGGTGAGTCATATATTATGTTTATTTAATGTGATTTAGTGTTGCAATAAAATTTGAGAAATCAACTAAGTTTTTACTACGGAAGCTTGGGTTAAGAATTATGTTTAAGAATGATTTTAGTGGTCGATATTTTGTAGGATCATAGCGAATTTTAGGTTTGAAATTGTTTCTTGATGATTTTAAATTTGGCATGCTGATTTTATCTTAAGCTTCAAAGGAGTGGAATTATCCTGGAAGGACAAGGTTATGAGTAAAGAAAGTCCTATTAAGTATATTTGGGTGATGGAAATTGAATATTTCAATAAGAATGTCTGTATAAAATTGGGTTAGTCCCTTAAATTTGATTGGTATACTTGAGTTTATGGTATCATGTTGATGAAAAGGTTCACTTCATGGTGATGGTAAGGGCTTGTTGAGCAAGATGGTATACGAGTTAGTATGGATTGTGATTAAGATGTAACTACAAAATATAAGTTGTTGGTTAAACAAATTTTGTATGATAAGAATGACTTGTAAGTATTTAAGGTTATGAGTTCCTACTATTCAGTTAGTAACATGAATGTATGAAATGTTTTGAGAGATGTTGGGGTACCGCCCGAATAGAATTTAAAGGACATAGAGTGCTAATTAAAAGAAGATAAAATTTGTGGAATGTGTAGCTTTCATAAATATGTGAGAGTAGGAATATTTTATCTGATTGCAAGGACTTTAAAAAATATATCTTAGAAGGGGTTGAGAATTTTGTTTAGGGACACATGCTTTTATCTTTCTTTCTCTTTGATAAGGTTATAGTGTCATAGAATCATTAGATTAATTAAAAACTATTGGATAAAACATAAGAATTGAGTGTACATATATACAACTTGAGTGGGATGATAAGTTCTCTCGTAGTTTTGAATTTAGTAATGAGTATGGTTGGATTATTGGTGAAGGATATGGTAAGGTTGATGGAGAGGTGGTCAATGATAAGATAAGGTACAAAAATTCATAAACGTCATCAACAATTCAAAAATTTCATTATAAGCCTGCATTCCTGGTGATATGTCATGTCAAGGTATGAATTTGTACCGTAATAAATGATTGATTGCATCAGGTATCAAGCATCTGTAAGGTGTTACACATGATTGAACTCATAAATTTTGTTACTTTTGATTGTTAAAGAATATACGGAAGGTGTTTCCTCATAGTTTTAATTAGAGTGTGAAGTAAAACATTGTTTGTAAAAGATTAAGATCGATAAGCATGCTTGAGAAACAAGAGTCTACTATATTGAAGGGTCTATATAATTAGAATTTCGTATCATGGTAAGAATTTGAGAAAAGTGAAGGAATCAAACCTCTTGTATAAACCCTTAGGGTGTAGTCGAAGGTTGTATTGATTTTTTCTTATTAGTTTAGATATGTCGATGAGATGTGAACTAGTTCGGGAAAGTATTACAAAGAGGTTATCATCGAATTTTATAATGATTGAGTTTTGGTTTGAGTATAAAATAATGCGGTATGTGATGGTTTAAAATGGTATCTAAATCATGGTATGTTGAAGTGGTACGAAGTTGACTTTGGGTGTGATTTAATAGTTTCATCTCGATGGAAAGGTACTATAAAATTTGCAATAAGTGTTATTAGAAATGTTTGGGCCTCGTAATTTTCATGAAATGCTAAAATAGATAGATGATCAATGTGGTTATGTTGTTTTGTAAGTATTAAGAGTGTTAACTTTAGTCGATTTGGGGTTCGATAAATCAGGTATATCTGCAGTAATAATATGAACTAAATTGGTGATTGTGGATAGCTAGAAAATCAAAGAGATAGAGTTAGATTAATTAAAATGTTTGATATAGGAACTATAAAAGGAGTATCTAGAGTTATTTGACCTTGGTTATGTACATTTATATGTGACTAACTACTTCATTTTGGGCATGATTTAGAGTATGATTCACATTATCCGTTCGTGTTTTTTTTATTATATCGATGAGCCCCTAGTAGAGGATCTAGTGTACCAATTTTGTGATTGTCCTCCTAGTAGGGTGGCATCCCTGGTTAGACTTGGTCTTTTCAGTTATAGAAGACTTAGTGTTGTTTGGGATAGTTAAAGCATACTAGTTATTTTACACGCAATACATTGCTAATGAGAATTTACAAGGGAGCTACTATGAATGTTTACAGTTGTACAATGGACTTATGATTTATCTCATCATTGGTATCATGTTTTTGCTATATGTGATTAAATTTTATAACAATTATGTCTACTTTTGTCATTCTTCATATTCATCTATAATAGCTACTAATAAAGCATATAGACAGTGTTGTTAGAGGTTCTGTATGCTTGGATGTATCACTTGATGGTGGGTACTTGATCATTTTCTCCTTTGGATCAGATGAGTTTAGTTTTCTTTGATGATTAATTGATGACTGAAGATCATATATTTATATCTTAGGCTCGATGAGATATTATGTTGTGATGATGCCCTTTTTAAAAGATCTCGAATGGTTTTTTCAGGTTCACACCTCACTTTAACCAATATTGGTTTGGGATTTTAGTATGGTTAGGGTAGAAAACAGTTGTCCTTATGGTTGTGTCAAGGTCTAGTGGTAGAATTGGTCAGTTGAAGATTTAACTTGAGAATAGTTTTGTTGTTAGTTGAGCTTGCATAGAATAATAATTCTTATAAAGGTATTGATATGTCCCTATTTTAGGCATTTTATGGGAGGAGGTGTAGATCTCGAGTTGTTTAGTTTGATAATTTGAGATTAGACATTAAGTACTATTATTTTGAACTAATCATTGAGACATGAGGAACCCTTTCCGACCCTCACTTTCTTTTGATCATTCGAGGACGAACGATGTGTAAATTATTATCTAATGTAATGACCCATTTTGTCGTTTTCAGTATTAAATCTTTGTATTTCATAAAATACAGTGTGATAGATTCGAAATAAAAATTTAAGAGTATTCAAAACTTTAATTATAGAATTAACGGGGTACATTTAATAAATTATTTAGTTGGTGGTTAAAGAAAATAACATTATGATTTATAGTGGGTCACTTTATACTTTTATAATTACTCATATATAATAATTAGGGTATTAATAACCTATAGAATAAAGAAGATAAAATAGTAGCCGTTTGACCCTAAATTGTTCTATGACAATACGAGGATAATCAAATTTGCATTAGGTAAAAACCATTGACCTCTCTTGAACATTGATACTCATGGATATAGAAGGTTATATTATTATCATAAGTTTGCCTCAATCGTGATAAAAAGGGGATACAATAATTAATATTATATTATAATAGAATTGAAGTTCAAGTATCGTCATGAGTAAGGTGATCTTCTTTATGATCCAACTATATTTCAACAATTAGTTGGGAGTTTAAATTACTCTACTATTACTCGACTTGATATCTCTTTTGTTGTTTAACAAGTTAGTCAATTTATGAAAGCTACCCTGATCACTTAGTAGTTGTTCATCGCATTATTCAATACCTTCAAGGAACATTTACTCTTGGATTGTTATTTACATGTTGTTCTTGTAACGACCTGTTTAGTCGTTTTGAGTAGCAGACTTCAATTCTGGAAAAACTGGCAGAAGCGACGGACCCCACGACAGACCTTCATGGGCATGACGGACCGTCGCAAGGTCTTGTTTCAAAACACTTAGAAAATCTGAGATTGGGTACTGAAAATCGACTCTCTGAACTTCGTAACGGAATGGCAGGACGGACCGTCACAGACCCTTCAGAGAAATTGAGTCTCTGAAGTCTGTGACGGGGCAGCAGGACGGACCGTCGCAGGCTGCGCAATCCCAGTCCGGGTCAGATTTCTTTATACGTTTTAAGGGACGTTATTGACTATTCCTACTTTAATTATAAAGTTAGAGGGTTAATGTTAATAAGTCTAATTACTTAGGGGTTAAAAGAGGTAACCTTAAGTTAATTAGTGGGTTATTATTGCCATCTTTATTCTTAATTATATACTAATTAGGGTAAAAGAAAGAGGGTTTGAATAAAGAAAATAAGAAAGAACAAAGAGAGACAGAAAAAGAAAGAGAACGAGTAGAGAGAGAGAGAGAGAAACGAAGAGGATAGCAAGGATTCTGAGAAGATACCTTGTTGATCGCAATTCTTCGGTGGAGGTAGGTTATGGTTTTATGCTTTTATAGTAAACTCTTAATAGAGAATGATATGTATTGGGTAGTATTGTAAACCCTTCTATGTGATTAATTGTATGCATGCATGAATGTGATTATATGATTGTGATGAAATAAGCATGATGAAGCTATTGAATCCCAAATCTTGATAAAAACCTAATCTCTTGTTAATGATGATGCCTTGGTATGAAAGAAGGCTTGATGAACTAAAGTAATGAGATTGATGATGCCTCGGTATAAAAGAAGGCTTGATGAACTAAAGTGATGAGATTGATGATGCCTTGGTATAAGAGAAGGCTTGATGAATTGATAGAATGAGATTAAAGGATCGGGTGTCACGAACCGACACGTAGAATTAGGGGATCGGGTGTCACGAACCGACACTTAGAATTAGGGGATCGGGTCTCACGAACCGACACGTAGAATTAGGGGATCGGGTGTCACGAACCGACACGTAGAATTAGGGGATCGGGTGTCACAAACCGACACGTAGAATTAGGGGATCGGGTGTCACGAACCGACACGTAGATTTAAGGGATCGGGTGTCACGAACCGACACGTAGAATTAGGGGATCGGAGTGTCACGTTCTGACACATAGTAGTAGGGGATCGGAGTGTCACGTACCGACACAAGAGGATTAATGAATATGAGGAGCGGAGTGTCACGTACCGACACAAGAGAAATAAAGATAATGAATCTGGAAAGATGTTAATATGTTCAATCTAATGAACCTAATTCCCAAACGAGTATGATGAGGAGGCGTGAGTCCTCATCGATGTGCTTGGTGTTGTAACCAAGGGTTATGGTAACTGTAAATGCTGCATGCTAAGGATATTAGTTGATTTTATGATATTGCTTAATATATACTGTTTTCTATTTTGAGTTGGCCGATGATATCTACTCAGTACCCGTGTTTTGTACTGACCCCTACTTTTACGTTTTCTTCTTGTTTATTTGTGGAGTGCAGCAAATGTGCCGTCATCTTCGACTCAACAGTAACTCTAGCCAGTCTTCATTACTCCGGATATCAGGGTGAGCTAATGCTTCTAGCTTGGACTGGATCTTCCTCTTCACGTCTTGATGCCTTGATGATCCGGCATGGACTAGCTTTTACTTGTTTTAGCTTTTAGAATACACTTAGTTTAGTCATTTGATTTATAGATGTTCTTGTGGTGATGACTTCCAGATTTTGGGGAATAATAGATGTTGGATTTTAGAAGTTATTGAATTGGTTTTTATTAATGAGTTAAGTCTTCCGCATTACTTTCTGTTGATATTATATTGAAATGTTAAGGTTTAGATGGATTGGTTCGCTCACATAGGAGGGTAAGTGTGGGTGCCAGTCGCGATCCGAGTTTGGTCGTGACAGTTCTCCTATTCTTCTTAATGCTTTTAGTGATTCTGATTGTGCTTTATATCATGATACTCGTTATTAAGTCTCACTTTGGTTCATGTTTCTTTGAACCCCTATCCTTTTTACTGTATGTGTATGACCAACTTAAGAATACATTATTTTAAAACTCAAATGAACAACTTTAAATAAAAATAATATATTCAATTATCCATAAAATAGGAAACTTTAGTCTTTAAAATATTTAATAAAATAAATGATTATTACAAACTCGTCAACTATACTGACTTCCTATGAAACATTCAACTAAAAAAATGGAAGTCGAGACAAGACCCCCGACCACCTGACTAAATTGAAAAAGTAAATAAAATCCTCATAAATCAAGGAGACTCACCATAGCTAACTAGAACTCCCAGATATATCAATGATGCTTCTATTCAAGATCCTAAATACCTTTGTATGCATCCTAAGAAGATGCAGACCAATTGGCTGAGTAAGTTGAACGTACGAGCAAGTAAGGGGAATTCGGAAAGCATAAAATAAGCTTCACACTTTAGTTAAAAGGAAACATACTTACCTCTTTTAAACTCAATTCAAATAAATAACACGATACGCTAGATACTAACCTTCAAGATATGATAGTCGACTCAATTAAGTACAGATTAACTCAAGATACTCAACTTAAGATATTTAACTGCTGATACTCAACTGAAGTCATTTCAATATAAAGAAATTTAAAACATGTGTAATATAGATAAAAGTTTTTTAAAAACATGATGTTAACACAAGATAATAATATCATAAAAAAACATATCAGATAATAATATCATAAAAAAACATATCATGCTCCCTATCAAAGTCTACTTGTGCAATGAATAAATGAAGTCCCATACCTCCATTCATACTAAACAAAACCCCTTGAGGGACCATGGAACTAATAGTGTGGGAGTTAATCTAACCGACAATCACCAATATGAGCCTAAGTGATGATAAAACAATTTACCTCACATTGCCCAAGGATCATCCTATACTTGCCATCATTACAGGACCTTACTTAGCTTAGTTGATCAACTAGATAAACATATATAATCATCTTATAAGTATGACCCGTCAATTCCCATAATGGCTTTATGGTTTACATGAACACTTGATTTAATGTTAACTTTCATCTCAAATTGGTGCTCAATACTACTCCCTATCAAAGTCTACTTGTGCAATGAATAAATGAAGTCCCATACCTCCATTCATACTAAAGCAAAACCTTTCTAGGGACCATGTAACTAATAGTGTTGGAGTTTATCTAACCGAAAATCACCAATATGAGCCTAAGTGATGATAAAACATTTTACCTCACATTGCCCAAGGATCATCCTATCCTTTCCATCATTACAGGACCTTACTTAGCTTACTGGATCAACTAGATAAACTTATATGATCATCTTAAAAGTATGACCCGTCAATTCCTCTGATGGCTTTATGGTTTACATGAACACTTGATTTAATGTAAACTTTCATCCCACATTGGTGCTCAGTACTACTCCCAAGACATACTTTAGCTCATACGGTTAATAAAATTTCCTTCGTTTGGGTAGAGACACTTTAATGAACCCTTTGGCTTTAAAAAGCTCATTTTTTTGGAATCAATGTTCTCCTTTTAGTAAAAAATCTTTTGGAACTCTTAGTTTCATCTTAACATAAATGTGAAATCATTTATAAACCTTTAGGGAATACTTAGTTCCCTTATAGATTTTAAGAAATGAACTAAACTTTTACTCTTATCTTAACTTGAAATTAAAGTCTTAGGGAATACTTAGATCCCTTATAATTTTTTAGAATTTAACTCAAACTCTTTATATATGTTCTTAACAAGAAATTTCAATCTTCAAAACAAAGTGAAAACGTTTGTGAAACACTTTAGAAAACTTTATAAACATTACTTTATTTGGTCGTAGCTCCTTGACTTGACCCTTAACATACCTTGAATTGAAGTATAGATTCAATGTTTTTGATATCATGTGAATGATTTCATGATTTTAAAATTGTAGGGTTAATGCGGAATTATGAGCATGAACTAGTCAACTCGAGAACTAAAAGGTACTTCATAACTCAAGATTTTTCGACTCATAGGGTTCATGCGGAATTATAGGCATAAACAATTAAACTCAAGGATATTTATGGTAACATATAATAGTCCCATAATTAGAAATCTAATCTAAAAAGAAATAAATAACTCAATACTCAAGACTTAGAACTTGGGAGTACTACTCCTCACAATGATACTCAATTTATGAAAATTCATGCGGAAGTTATAAGCATGAAAATTTTGATTAGAAGGTCTAAATAAATGGATGGGACTCATGTATACAAAACTTCTCATTCTCTTACTTACTTCCTCAAACTTAGTTCAAATCAATGATGTATCTCAAAGAAGTCACTATTAATCTTGAAGGCCTTCTTGAACTCTACGCTTAACTCTATCTTTAATGTGAATTATGAATTCAAGAGTTATAGTCAATGGTATGAAGGATTTAGCTGATATTGTGGACTCACAAATACATTCTCCTCTCTCTCATGCTCACTTATTAGAGTCTTGAAACAAGTTACTAGAAGTTGTAGAAGAATCCTCAAAATGAGTCGAAGGGACTCTCCCAAAAGGTTCCAAAAAACTATCAAAACTTAATCTTCACTTTACCTTGAATTGGAACTATTGTTTGAATGTTATGATTCATGTTATGAATTATTTATAAGTTTTAAGACGTAGTTTAAAGTCTTTAGAATTAAAAGGAATGATGAGACACTATAAATGAGATCAAACCTGGTAACCGACGAACTTGGAGGGGGGCATGAGACCTGGCGCAATTCGGGCATGGGGTGCCAGCCCCTAAAATCATAGAGTGCATTTGGAATCACAGCAGGCATGCCGCCCCAGCCCTCTGGATTCATCTTGGGTGCGTTGCACAAGAATCCCCCCAAGCACGCATTCGATGAATTTTTCTCCCGTTTTCTTAAATTATTTATTTTCTCAAGTTTTCCTTAGAATAAATTTCCCAACCTAAGTAAACACTAATATACTAAAAACAACACTCCGAACAACAACTTTCACCTCAGGGAATCATCAAAACTCTAACAAGACAAGATCTACAGTTAACCTCAAGAACACCTATCAAGAACATTAATTCCTTAACTTTTTGAGAATCGAATTGCTTCGAAAATAACACGTTTGGTATGTGGTTTAACAAACCAAACACTATGGAAGCTTACATACCTCTTTGGGATTAGACTCATGGTGAAATTGCACAACATGATGCCCGAATCTCGACGAAAGCTCTCCTCTTTTCTCCTCTTTTCTCATCTTTTCTCTTCTAGCCTCCTCTTGAACTCTAAACTAAAAACCTAATCATATTTTAGGATTATAAAACTGAAACTAAAAGGATTATAACCCTAACAACGAATAAAAATGAACTAAATCTTATTGGTTAAGGAAAAGACCAAAATACCCCTCACTATTTTCTGCTAACTTTCTCTAACTGGGCACCCTAACTTCAAAAGGTCACATCGCACTGATCGAAACTCAAAAATTAGAAAACTCACAAGATTCGGAAACATAATTCAATGATCTTTTTTATAGTATGTTGTAGCACACCTAACTCATCATGTGCTCGGAATTATGGTCGTTTATAATTTACCCAAAACTCATATTTGTTTTAACTTTAAAAATTTTAGATTTCGTCGTTTCCAATTTAATTCTTTTGGAAATCAAGGTGCTAAATCTTGTGAACGGACCTCAATACTTAAGAAATTTTTATTTCCTAGATAAAATATCCCTCACTATGATGAACGGTTCGAGTCTAAGTTAGAAATGTTTTTCTGAGGTGTTCCAAGAATAACAAAAAATTGGTGTCGCTAATGCATCACAGAGATGACGACATTTAAAAAGTATTGCCTAATTTCAAAGGTTAATCTTCTCTAGGCAACCCCTAAAATGTGTTCTTGAAAGTCCAAAAGTGTAGTCTTTTGTCAATGAACATACTTTTTGGTAGTTTAGGTACACTTTAGTGGGGTTGCCATACGCCTAAAATGGTTTAGTGTAGGTTTGCTAGGATAAGAGATATACATAACGATCCACGTTTAACATACACAAAAGAATCTACAATATTATTTCGTTCTAGGCGTATTATTCAAATATCTGCTTAAATAAGCAATACTATTTCCTATAACATATATTTTTGGAATTGGTAATCACATGCAACACACGTATCAAAAAACAAGTAAAGGTATTAGCTTGATTCTACTTTATCTTCTGTTCCTATATATTAGTTTTTTAATTTTCTTTATTTATATCCTTAAAAAAAGTACTTGTCATTCATGGGTACGGGTTAGATTCACTACTGGTGGATTATTACAATTGGGGCATCTTGATATGACAATTGGGATCATGACAAATCGTTTCTTTAACGTGATGAAATTTATCTTTTTAATTTTCTATTATGTGTAAACAAATTAGTTAAGTTAGTATTTGTACAATTATGGAATATTTATTCACCTTCAAACTAATTTAGAAAAATATTTCACTTCGGGTGCTTATCATACTTAAAAAAAAAAATAAGGTCGTATTTAGTTTTTGAAATATTTGAAATTAGTCTAAAATTTCTACTAAATATGATTCTTCAAAAAATTGAAAAAACAATAATGTAATAAGAAATATGTTTGCTATAAACTTATAACCATGTATTGTGAATACTACTTTTTCAAACTTGAACAACGCTAATTCTTTTATTTATGGGAAAAAATTGACTTTAATATTTATCTAGTATTAGACCAGATCCCAAAACAATATAATATTCAAGATAATATATCTCATTTAAATTTATTACGAAATAATTTGTGTTTCTTTTATAATTAAAACTACCTAAACATTGTAGAATTCAAAATTCTTAGATATATATATATATATATATATATATATATATATATATATATATATATATATATATATATATAGGGTCAATCCTAGGCAAAGACAGCTCCAAGTAATAGAACAACAACAACGACATTCTTGAATAAACACATATATCCCCATCTACCTCTTCTTTAGGAATGCCTACAAAAAATTAATATTTGCTTTGATTGACAATGGAATCTAAATAAAGTCTCATATAATAAAAGACACATAGGGTTGTTGAAAAAGGCAGAAGAACTCAACACACTTTATGACATTGAAATGGCACTCTTCATATATAGTCCTTATAGTAATGAACTTATGGTATTTCTCAATCTTGTTGCAGCAATCAACACCTTTCAGAAGTTTAAGGAATTGGAAGCATTGGAGAGATAAAAAAATATGTGACAAAGGACGAATTGACAAAAAAAGAATAAACTCATAGGGCTGGCGCTGGTACTCTTTGGATGATGCATGAATTGGCCAGCTTAACTGATCTTGCTTAGGAGGGTGATATGCAGAAAAAACTATCAAAAGTAAGAATAGAAAATCGGGAAAAGGAACTTACGAATGAGATGCATGAAGTGATGCAAGGAAAAATTATTTCTACTGACATGCATTTTCTATCTCAACGATATAATTTACGTTATTAAGAAGAACCTTCAATTTGTACGTGAAGAAATGAAAAAGAATGATGGTCACGAGGGGTCAACATCAAATGTCACTTAATCCGCTCCTTCAGTAATATTGACATCTATTATGCCTTCCCAAATTCTAGATCCACCATTTACTGGATCCTTCAATTCAGAGACCCTCAATAGGTGAATGAATTCATATGAATAAATATTAGAACTACTCGACTCACATTCCACAAAGTCCATCATTGATTGAATTATTTGACTTGAATGATGATGATTTCGTAACTAGTGATGAATATTCAAACCCCTCCAATAATAAATAAAGTCTTTGGACTAGCATATGTCTCTTCTTATTAGTATAATTTTATGTGTTCATGTGGTTCGATGAATTATTTTCCATAATATGTTATTTCACTCACTTATTAAATATATGAAAATTTACATGTTTACTTGCTTGTAATTTTTTTAATTATTCATTTGTGTTTTTATTGTTGTTGTTACTAAAGTAATTTGTTTGCATGGTTTTTTAAGAAAACCTCTTGCACTTTAAAAGTTAAATAAATTGATTCATGTATTGAAAATATTTTCACTCTCAACTTTTTAGGGTGAAAAAAGTATACACCTAAAAGTGAATATGAATTTTAACGGTATTATTTTTTCCAAAAAAAAACCAATAAAATATTCATTTTGAAATAATAAGGTGAAGTAGGAGTCATTACTTCTTTTTTTTGTGATTTTTAAGTTAAAAATTTCATGTCTTCTGGTTTAATCTGATTGTTTATAATAAATATTTATAATCCAACAATTTTTAATTTTATCACCACGTATATTCATTGGTTAAATTTTTCTCATTTTGTTGTTCTCCCATTGTTATGTCAAGAAATTGGTTCCATACGTAACTCTATTAGAAATAATTAAAGTAATGAAAAATATATTTTCTCGTTTGTTTAACATTTGAAAGATATAAACATTAAAAAAAGACTAAGGTTCTAGTAAAAGGTTGGTGCATATCAAATACTAGTTTTTGGAGATGTATGTTTCACATTTGTCCACAATAATTCCTAAAATTTCAACAATCATAAGTGTCAAGATCTAGGGGTACCCCCTAAATGTAACATGATGCATAGAACCTCAAAGATTTCCATACAAGACATTTAGCTCTTATTACATGAGATATAGAACAATAAGAGTGAAACAAGATTTCAAAGTCCAAACATTTTATTAATTAAAAAATTGAAGAATGGACATCGTGTCTCATCACAATCATCTAATCGAATAGAATAAAATTCGGCCTAACCCATACATCATGTCCCAAAGGTAAATACATGAAATAAACTAAACGAAATGAAACTCAATCCTCGAAGTATTAGAACTCACCTATGCTTAAAATTCTTGAAATTTCAACAATTAGTGATGAAATTGATGAGCCTGACAATCGGGGAGATTCGGGGAATATGTAGGCAAGATTATGCGTTTGGACAAAACAATGTACCAACTATTACATTCGTGCATGAAAAAATTTAAAATGTGCTAAAAGGGACGTTTCATTTCATGACATGCAATTGAACAAATTAAAACATAAAATAAGAGGGTTCAAATACATACTTCATAAAACATGGCCAGTGAAAGCTCACATCATCATTAAAACCTTTGAACGCATGTGTGATACTTCTTGAAGTAACATTAGTTTATCATTAATATGGGGAATAAGCCTTGAACAATACAGAGACAATGTAATCTATAGCATGATACCTTTCTATCTCCCATATCCAAAAGGGTTGCCCTACTTGCCCAAGTAGAACCATGAACTTCTAGCTTAGTTGGATCTAGTAGTCAATAAACCTATGGGTGGTTATATCTACGGGATAAGAAGATTTCTAATAGAAAATTCTACATTGCTTGAAAGAGCATTCATTTTAAGAGACTGCTTCTATAAACCTAGCCTTTACTACGGGGGAGATTCCATCTTACATCAATATCAACTCGGTACTGAATATAAATCCCATGGAATACTTATTAAGTCTTCAATTATCTTATCATTGACTAGATCGTTATACAATTCTAGAGAAAACCTTACCATCTATGATGTATTGATAATACTTTTTAGCCTTTGATTCAATTAGGTGACAAAACATATCAAACATAGAACCACTATTAGGTGAGGAGACCTTTTACATCATGCTTCTTTGTGTTTATGAGAATACCTTTTAAATAATAAAACAACAACATCATTGTTGGTACTTTACTCTCAAAGCACCCTTGAAACAATGGCATAGACTTCATAAGAATATGCAATAGTCCTTAATTTACCTTTTGGGGATCAAAGCCCATTTTCAAGCATCATAAATCACAAAACATAGGCTAGATATGGATTTCATCATAACTTCATTTAAAGCTAGCGATATATGCTTAATTTAATAAAAAATCTCTTTTTACATTAAAATCCCACATTGCATGATTCATAATTTGAAACATGGGGGTTTAAATTGTTTTATGGGGGATATAATTATACAATCATAGTGATTCATCAATTAATACTTAAAAAAAGCAATATAATTCAATTATTGTTTCAAGAAAATACTAAAAAATTGCAAATTTCTACCTTTTGAAATTTGAAAATTTGAGAACTCCATGGATGAAAATTTGAAGCTTGCTCTTGAACCCTAGATTGAATCTTCTTCTCCTACTACTTCCAGATTCTAGAGAGACAATTATTTGAGATTAATAGCTTTTGGGGATTTGTTTTGGGTTTTGGAAATAATATCTTGAACATATGAGTTTTGGGGTTAAAATAACTTATATAGGGGTCATAAATAACGGAAAGACGACATGTATTTGATCTAATTAAAAAAAGAAAAGATCAATTAACCCTTAACTTACAGTGAACTACCACTTGCTATGAGCGACTCGAAGAGTCATGGTCCTTTTCACTAGAAGATGTGCTCTTTTTGGGTTCTTGAGAAATGTCTACGATTCAACCCCTTTCTCTCCCTAAAACTAGCTTAGGATCATGACCCATCCGGCGGCCATGGTGGACTTCACGAGCCGCATTTAAGGAGGGTCCTTGTTTGGGAAGTGTAGAGTATCCACTACCTAGCCCTAAAAGAAACTCACCATGACTTGTGGTAATCACCACGAATCTTCATGATGGGAGTGTCACATTCCGACATGGTATTATTGCAACCGAGTATCACATTCTGACATGGTATTATCGGATCGAAGTGTCACATTCCGACACGATATTTTTGGATCGGAATGTGATGTTTTGACTCAGTGTAATTGGATCAGAGTGACAGTTTTAGACACAGTAACATTTAAGGAAAAACTTATTGAAATAACTTAAAATACTCAATCTCACAAAACTCAAATCCCAAAAAAGCGTGACGTGAAGGCATGGGTCCCAATATGTATCCTAGATAATGTGAGTAATTGTGTACTAACTTCCATTGTCACTTGTTAATGTTGTTTGTTGCTAGTTACTAGTGAAGTTTCATAGTCGATTTTGTACGATTATTTATTGTATGTTAGTTTCTATTTTGGGTTGGACAATGATATCTATTAAGTACATGTTGCCGCGTACTGAGTGCTACTTATATTTTCCTTTGTTTTTCTTTTATGGAGTGTAGTGAGTGTACTAGCAACTTCAACTCGCCTTCAGTGCTAGCCAGTCTCAAGTATATGAGGTTCCACATTGAGCTACTCATTAAAGATCGTGTTGGATTATCTCAGTCATGACATGTTATCATTTTTTTTCTGACATAAACTATTTTATTTAATTTTTTTGATATCTTTAATACTCTTAGACATAGTATTTGACAATTAAATGTCTTTATTATTACTAATTTCAATTTTTGGGAATGACATAAAGTAGATTATAATTGATTTGTGTTTCTTGCACAAATGAGATTTATGTTTCCTCATTATGAGTAATTTGTAAGATGAATGATTGATATATGTTGGGGTTGAATTCTTTTGTTCACCCACCTAGGAGGTTAAGTGTTGGTGTAACTCATGACTCAATTTGGGTCATGACAAACTTTGTATTAGAGCGTTAGGTTCGGTGATCTCATCACATAAGGACAAGTCTAGTAGGCTCTTGCGAAAACGGTAAGGGGAAACCTTTACTTTTCTTCAAGAGGCAATAGGACTTTAGGAAAACTTTATTCCTTCTTTCTTTCATGATACTACTAGTCTCCAATTGGTATCTAGGGGATACAAATTCATATCTAAACTTCTTCACTTTATTTCACATATCGTTAGTACTAGAGTATAAGTTGTTGAAATAGCATTACCAAAAATAAAAATAAATATATGTCCTTAGAAATAGGCATATTTTCTATCTACAAGGTATATAATGACTTGTTCTGAACGTGAACTTTATATTTAGTACATAAAGAGGAAACCCTTATTCTTCATGGGCATTGATTATGAAGATGTTTATGCTTTCAGTGTTTCTTGTTTTGACTTTCTTCATAAAATGAATATAGTCGAGAGACTTAGTATTGATTTTATGATATTTTAGTTTCAGCGAGACGCAAAATATGGTTATAGTTTCATGTTGAGTATCGATTATAAAAGGCACTACATATGCTTAAGACACATTTTCTAACTTCCACATCCAATTATATATCCCAAACATTGAGAGATAGGATGAGAGATGGTTTCCTTAATATGAGAAAAGGAAGGTTCGTTGCAGCCTATGTGGTCAAAATTTATACTTTATAGAGATATTTGACAACATGCAGCAAGTTTCATAAGGAATAACTAGAAAATAAACATCATCACGTTAGAAAATACAATTTGTAGAGCTTTTAACAAATTTATGGGTTGTTTAGTTATGATGAAACAAGGTTGCACCAATTAGAATTAGAATCTTCACCACAATTCCATGAACTTATTGTATATGAAAGAACATCATGATACAACTACTAAAATAGTACCAATACTTACATTGTTAGATTTAAGAAATGTGTTACTTTTGTTATCGACCCGATCTAAGTAAGAACGCGAATTTTCTAGGGCTATAGACAACAGATTTAATAATGTTTTGTAGTTATTCAAAAGGTAGAAATATGTGGGATATTTGGGTATAATCTTATCGATAGTAATGATGTGTTCTAGTGATGGATATAGAAAACTTTCATGGTGTGGTACTAGTGTTATGTGGAAATGAATACATAGATTTTCAAGTGTGAAACTAACTACTTAAAGAGTGGTCAGTTATATCACATGTTCAGTCAATGTGATTTAGTGTTGCATTCAAATTTGAAAAATCAACTATGTTTTTACTACGAAAGCTTGTGTTAAGCATTATGTCTAAGAATGATTTTAGTGGTCGATATTTGGTAGGATCATAACACATTTAGATTGGAAATTGTTTCTTGATGATTTTCATTGTGGCATCCTGATTTTATCTTATGGTTCAAAGGAGTAGATTTTTACAGGAATGACAAGGTTATGAATAAAGAAAGTCCTATTAAGTATACTTGTGTTAAGGAAATTGAAGATTTCGATAAGAAAGTGCGTATAAAATTGGGTTAGACCGTTATATTTGATTTGTATACTTGAGTTTAAGGTGTCATGTCGATGAAAAGGTTCACTTCGGGGTGATGATAAGGTCTTGTTGATCAAGATGGTATGAGAGTTAGTGATGGATTGTGATAAAGATGTAACTATAGAATACAAGTTGTTTGTTATAAAAATTTTGTATGATAAGAATGACTTGTAAGTATATTAGGTTATGAGTTCCTACTATTCAGTGAGAAAGTGATTGTATGAAATTTTATGAGAGATGCTGGGGTACCGCCCAAATAGAATTTAATGGACATATAGTCATAATTAAAAGAAAATAAAATTTGTGGGATGTGTAGCTTTCATAAATAAGTGAGAGCAGGAATATTTTATCTGATTGCAAGGACTTTAAAAAATATATCTTAGAAGGGGTTGAGAATGTTGTTTAGGGACGCGTGGTTTTATATTATTTTCACTTTGATAAGGTTATACTGTCATAGGATCATTAGATTTGTTAAAAGCTACTGAATAAAACTTAAGAAATGAGTGTACATACGTTCAACTTGAGTGGGATGATAAGTTCTGTCGTAGATTTGAATTTAGTAATGAGTATAGATTTATTTTTCGTGAAGGATATGGTAAGGTTGATGAAGAGGTGATCAATGATAAGATAAGGCACAAAGATTCATAAACGTCATCAAAGTATAAGAAAATGTAAATAGATAAAGGTGTTGGGTCACACAGTTTGATTTACAATTCAAAAAATTCATAATAAGCCTTCATTCCTGGTGATATGTTTTATCAAGGTATGAATTTGTATGTTAATATATGATTGATTGCATTTGGTATCGAGCATTTGGAAGGTCTTACACATCATAGGACTGGCAAATTTTTTTCATTTTTATTGTTAAACAATATAAGGAAGGGCTTCCCTCACAGTTTTAATTTATATTATGAAGTGAAACGTAATGAATTGTTGGTAAAAGGATAAGATCGGTAATCGTGCTTGAGAAAAAAAAGTCTATTATATTGAAGGGTATAGATAGTTAGAATTTTGCATCATGGGAAGAATTTGGGAAAAGTGAAGGAATAAAACCTCTCGTATTAACCCTTAGGGTGTAGTCGAAGGTTGTATTGATTTTTTCCTATTAGTTTAGATATGTCAATGAGATGTGAACTAGTTAAGGAAAGAATTGCAAAGAGTTTATCATCAAATTTTATAAAGATTGAGTTTTGGTTTGACTATAAAATAATGCGATATGTGATTGTTTAAAATGGTAGCTAAAACATGGTATGTTGAAGCGGTGTGAAATTGACTTTGGGTGTAATTTAATAGTTTCATCTTGATAGAAAGGTACTGTCAAATTTACAATTAGTGTTATTAGCAATGTTTGGGCCTCTTAAATTTCATGAAATGCTTAAATAGGTAGATGATCAATGTGGTTATGTTGTTTTGTAAGTATTAACAGTGTTGACTTTAGTGGATGTGGGGTTCGATAAATAAGGTATGTCTGCAGTTATAATAGGGTCTTAATTTGTGATTGTGGATAGCTAGAAAATCAAAGAGATAGAGTTAGATTAATGAAAATGTTTGATATAGGAACTATAATAGAGTATCTAGAGTTATTTGACCTTTATTATGTACATTTATATGTGACGAACTACACCATTATGGGCATGATTTAGTGTATGGTTCACTTTCTTCGTTCGTGTGTGTTTTTGATTCAATGGATGAGCCCCTAGTAGAGGATCGAGTCTACCAATTTTGTGATTGTCCTCCTTGTAGGGTGGCATCCCTGGTTAGACTTGTTCTTTTCAGTTTTAGAAGATTTAGTATTGTTTGGGATAGTTGAAGCATACTAGTTATTCTACACGCAATACTTTGCTAATGAGAATTTATAGGAGAGCTGCTATGAATATTTACAGTTGTACGATGGACTTAAGATTTATCTCATCATTGGTATCATGTTTTTTCTATATGTGATTGAATTTTAGGACAATTTTGTCTACTTTTGTCATTCTTAAGATTCGTCGATAGTATCTACTAATCGAGCATATCGACAATGTTGTTTGAGGTTCTATATGCTTGGGTGTATCATTTGATGGTGGGTACTTGATCATTTTCTCCTCTGGATAAGATGAGTTGAGTTTTCATTGATGATTAATTGATGTCAGAAGATCATAAATTTATATCTTAAGCTCGATGAGATATTATCTTGTGATGATGTAATTTATAAAAAGTTCTCAGATGGTTTGTTTAGGTTCACTCCTGATTTGGGATTTAAGCATGGTTAGGGTAGAAAATAGTTGTCGTTATGGTTGTCAAGGTAAAGTGGTAGAATTGGTCAGTTTAAGATATAACCTTATAATATTTTTGTTGTTAGTTGAGCTTGCATAAAACAAGAATTCTTATCAAAGTATTGAGATGTCCCTATTTTAGGCATTTTATGGGCGGAGGTGTAGATCTCCAGTTGTTTAGTTTGATAATTTCAGATTAGACATTGAGTATTATTATTTTGAACGAATCATTGAGACATGAGGCACCCTTTCTTACCCTCACCTTCTTTTGATCATTCGAGGACGAATGATGTGTAAATTATTATCTATTGTAATCACCCAGTTTGTCATTTTAAGTATTAGATCTTTGTTTTTTATAAAATACTATGTGATAGATTCAAATTAAATATTTTGGACTATTCATAACTTTAATTATAGAATTAATGGGTACTTTTAATAAATTATTTAGTTGGTGGTTAAGAAAATAACCTTATGATTTAAAGTGGGTAACTTTCACACTTTTATAATTAGTCATATATAACAATTAGGGTATTCATAATTTATGATTAGACATTGAGTACTATTATTTTGAACGAATCATTGAGACATGAGTCACCCTTTCTGACCCTCACATTCTTTTGATCATTCGAGGACGAACGATGTGTAAATTATAATCTAATGTAGTAACTAATTTTGTCATTTTCAGTATTAGATCTTTGTATTTCAGAAAATACTATGTGATAGATTCGAAATAAATATTTTGGACTATTCATAACTTTAATTATAGAATTAATGGGTACTTTTAATAAATTATTTAGTTGGATATTAAAGAAAATAACATTATGATTTATAGTGGGTAACTTTCACACTTTTATAATTACTCATATATAACAATTAGGGTATTCATAACCTGTAGAAGAAAGAAGATAAATAGTAGCCGCTTGACCCCCAATTGTTCGATGACAATACAAGGATAATCCAATTTGCATTAGGTAAAAACTTTTAACCTCTCTTGAGCATTGATACTCATGGATATAGAAGGTTGTATTATTGTCATAAGTCTGCCTGAATCATGATTAAAAGGGCATACATATATTAATATTATATTATACTATAATAGAATTTCAAGTATAGTCATGAGTAAGGTGATCTTCTTCATAATCTAACTATATTTCAACAATTAGTTGGGAGTTTAATTTACTTTACAGTTACTCGACTTGATATCTCTTTTGCAGTTTAACAAGTTACTCAATTTATGAAAGGACTCCTGATCACTTTGTAGTTGTTCATCGCATTATTCAATACATTCAAGGAACATTTACTCATGGATTGTTCTTTACGGGTTGTTCTCCTATTCTTCTTAATGGTTTTAGTGATTCTGATTGTGCAGGATATCCTGATACTCGTTATTCAGTCTCAGTTTGGTTCATGTTATTTTTAAAGTCATTGATATCTTGGAAGAGTAAAAGGAAAGATCGCGTGTCAAAATCTTCAACAGAGATTTAATATTTATTCATGTCTATTCGTTGCTCCCAGATTGTATGGCTTCATCGATTACATAATGGTATTGGGTATTCTCCATCTCATTCTACTCCTCTCAACCATGACAATAAAAGTGTTGTTCAAATTTCTATGTATATAGTTTTTTATTAGAGGACCGAACACATCAAAGTGGATTGTCATTATAAACAAGAAGCTGTAGATAAAGGAGTAATTATTTTTTCACATTTGTCCACTGATCTTCAATAGCTGATTCATTTACAAAATCCATGGAACGGCAACACCATTAGTTTCTAGTAGGCAAATTTATGATTCTTCGTCCACCAACGTTAATTTGAGAGGGATTTTAGCATGATTGACATATAAATGATTGTATATATTAATATAATTATATACTTATATATAAGCATGATCATGTATACTTGTTTTAGAACCAAAGGAATAAATATTGTGATAAAATAGTTTATTTGGAGGGATATGAAGGCAAATTTAGAGGAATTCAATACAAGATTTATAGAAATTGAATACTTGATCATTAGGGATAGGACTTGTGTATCTTTAGGAATGTGTAATATTTATTTTCTCCAAATGATTAAAAAATTTTCGTTGGTAATAAGAGCTTTTGTTGTGTCTACGATGGCTAGATTTGAGCATCTCCAGATGACTGATGCAAACGCAAAATTTCACGCGGATGCCAAATTTAGAGGGCTTAAATTTAGAGAAATGTATTAAAATTAAAATGGTTTATTCTTCCCTGTGTGCTTGGAAAAAAACTCATTAAGTTAGTATTGTTGAGAGTTTTCCATGTGTTAATGTGAAGTTTGTTGAACATTTGAATCTTGAGGGTTCCAAAAGTTTGGAGGTCCCACAAAAATTTGGAAGAATGAAATCGGAGTTAGAGATAAAGGTGAAAGGCATTGGAAAAGGAAAATACCATCATCTATTATTCAACACCGAGCTCATCTTACAGAACTAGTTTTTTCACTCATGAAAAAACTTGTAGCCTTCCAAATGTTGGGTATGTAGAAAGAGTTAATGGTAAATGGAGGAAAGATGAAAAAAGGGGAACTTGAAAAGATTGAAAATTGAAGAGTTGGAAACTTGAAAAGTAGTCTTAAGATTTCGTGAAAAGACATTTGACCCTCATTGTGGTGAAAAGAAAATAGGAGAGTTTAACTATAGAAACACTCTTATTAATTTTTAAAAGTGTTGGAAAAAGGGACCCCCTTGCGCCACTGTCATCGTCACTCGCTCAGCTCGGATTCGTCTTTGGCTTTGGAAATACTGAAGAGATTATTTTTTAGACAAAGTTTGTTTTGATTAATTAGTTAATTATTTATTTAAATAAACAAATTAAAGTAAATGGACAAATACATTTCAATTATTTAGTTAATTAAAAGAAACATTTCAATTAATTAGTTTATTGCCGACCCGACTCAGATCCACGCACGATCGAATTTATTTTAATTCATTCTTCTTTTATATGAATTTTGCGCTGTTGGAAGTGGTTGTTCTAAAAGGTTGCAACATTCAAGAACATCCATGAATGTTTGAAAGATTTCAACTTTCATGAATTGTCGTGTAGATTCTGAAAGGGTTGCAAACTTTCCGAACAAGTTCCTCTTGTGTATAAACACACTACCTGTGCTTCGCACAATTTTGAACTTTTTATTATGTTTACATATGATCATTCAATAATATTCATATTTTCAATACATATATAACATTGTCAAAAACAAAATTTATCTTAAGGAAACATTCCTGTGAAATCCTAAAGTGCTACATTTTTTTTCATTTTTGTGGTATAAAAATTCGAGTCATAGATATGATTTAAGTATACGTAAGAATTAGTTAGATTTTAAGTATACATATGAAGTGTAAGAATATCTTCTTGGAAATAGTTGGTCAGATGCAATAAAAAATTTTATATAAAGAACTTATAAAGAACAACATTAGTGGTTCAAAAAGTGACCAAAAAATGTGGAACAACACGTCCATATAAGTTCTTAATTAACTAAATTTAAATGGACGACGTTGGAATCCATTCTTATGAGCCTCCATCAACCTCTTTTTCATTATTGTATGTCATATATTGTTTATAAAGAAGTTATCATGAGTCGTAGATAGATTTTAAAAATAAGAAAAAAGTGTAAGAAAATCTCCCTAAAAATAGTTGGTTAGATGTAATTATGTTTTTTAAATATCAAGAACGTAAAAAGAACAACATCTGATGTTATTAAAAAAAGTGACAAGAAAACGTCAAACAACAAAACTCCTAAGTAAAGTGGAACTTCACGTCCATACAAATTCATAATTAACTAAATTCAAATGGTCGACATTGGACTCATTACTTATAAACCTCCATCAATCTATTTTTTTATTGTATGACATATTAATTATATGCTAAAAATAACACTTAAATTGTTCTTATCATAAATGTTTTTTGATCATTGTCTACAAAATAGTCATTATTAATTTTAAAGTTTCATATCACTGACCCCAACTTTATTTGCATTAAGCCATAGTTATTGTTATGATTATAATATGAATTACAAAAACTAATGCAATTATTAACCAAGAAATAGGTTGTCACGCCCCGAGCTACCACCGAGACGTAGACACAGAACCTAGGACCATAAGTGATCCCAAGCTAACCCTGCTTGCATGATCATGAGCATACAAACGATAATAAACTGTTGGGGAAGCTAAATCATAAATTATAATGAAATGATGGGGAATACCCATATGCTAAAACTGAGATATCGAAAAAACCGATGAATTTAATACAAAGAAATATTAATTCACTACTAAGCAGAAACTAATTATGTCTGAAAATAGCCTCTAAACTAGATTAGAAATACAGGCACAAGCCCCTAGATTAATTTAGCAAAAACTAAAACTAAATGACGAAAGACTGAAATGGCTTACATGATTGTTGTCCTTGGAGAATGAGGACTCGCCACTGAATCTACTGAACAGGAGATCAGGAAATTTATCTATCCGTGATTTGGATGTCGTGAACCTTAACTTACATCACGAGAAGATGTAGCACATGTACGCGTCAGTACTTGAAAGGTACTGAGCACATTGGATAGAGTAAAACTAAAATAAAACATAACTGAACAAGCATAAAAGCAAGTAAATAATCTGACATGATAAACTGAATTCTTAGCTAACTAGATGCAATGAATAATTTATAACATGCTGAAACTGAATATTGAATATATTGATAAATGGTCAATGTAGAGTGTCTGAGTGAACTGTGGGAGCTACTAATAACCAACAATAAAACCACATGAGATAAATGTGGAGTTCGATGTATACTCCCCATCGAGTGGACACAATATACCACGCCAGAGGTATAAAGTCATGCTTGCGTGATCACTAAACAGATTGCCCAAAGAGGGGACTTACAACCTACTTGGATAATAGTTTTTGGACTATTTGGGTACGATGAACCCTAGTCCAACTAAGTGTAATGCTACTCACATGAATTCTTTAAATTTACTGATTATCTCTGAGTTTCTGTAAAAACTGGATAGCTCAAAACATAACATGCAAACAGAGAATGAAACAATTAATTTTGTAATTACGCATTTATAATTGAGACATGTATATCTGAAATGTCTAAAATATCTAACTTAGCATGTGCAATTCTAGAACTAAAGAAATACAAATCTAGGGTTCTGAAATTCATTCGATAGTTTGAGTAATAACATGAGAATTTTAATTTGATCATATAATTAACTAATTCATTAGGCTCTATCAAAGTTCTAGAAACCTTAGGTTTAAACATGATAAGATAATCATGAATCTTCCTAAAAACTAGGGACCCAATGGGTGAAAGCAATTCACTAAAGAAATCCCACATGCGTGGTAATGAAATCCATAAACAAATACTTAAGTTTTGGTGATAGAACTTCATGAACTTGTGGTGTTCTTGAACTAGGGTTCTTGGGCTTTTTTCTTCACTATTGCTTCTAATTTTCCTGGTTTTAATTTAATGATATGACTTGGATATGTTTTAATTATGTTTTTAGGCTTAAATTGACTAAAATATGATTTAGGGTCAAAACGACGTAATTTAGGGTAAAAATGGAGAAGGAAAGGTCAAAAAGACCGTTGAGAAAGTTGTTGTCGGGCCAAACGACGGCCAGAACGGACGGTTTATCGTCTGTCCGACGCTCCGTCATTGAGTCCGTCGTCACGGCATGTTCGATAGGCCTTTACTAAAGTGGACATAACTTTTTACTCCGAGGTCTGATTTTACAAAGTTCAGTGGATATGAAAATATAATTCAATTATCTATCTGTGGGTAGGTCATTGGAAACCTAATTTATTTTTTAATTTAATTCGATTAATTATCATATAAAGTTTACACAAGTGCAATTCTCCTGAAATGTCTGCAAATATTCAACCTACGGTTAGACTTACGGACCGTAGGTCAATCTACAGACTGTAGGTCAACCTACATACCCTGATGGTCATCCCTAGCTCTTCTTAATTGGTACTTTACAAAAATGTATCTGAACTCAATAGAAATATTGAATCAAATGAGAGTTTATTTATGTTGGTAAAGGCTATAGTACTCTCGGTGGACATGCATATCTATTACCAATAAAAAATTATTTTTATAGTGTATTCTGGACAAGTGTTTGTTTCAAAAAAACATGATCTCTTCTATACCAAAAAAGAAGAGAACAAGAAATATGACAAATTAGTTAACTTGCAATAAAAGATGTGCACTAATTGTCTCTATACAAATATGCTAGGAAAAGTCTATTGGTATGCAAAATTTTTGTACCCAAGAAAAAACAATTAGAATAATATACTAACTGTGGCAAGCAAGAGAGTAATCATTTTGGTTCTTTTAACAAACTTGTACAATGGTTCCGCATTAATTAACTAATGTTTGTTGTTTTGTGCTATCAAAAATAGCACAACCCAGAAAAAATTTTCTCAAAAATTATAAATTTTCAATCATCCTCACTGGTCTTTTAAACATAATTAAAAAAAGTCATCAAAATTTCAAAAAGTAGTTGAAATAGATACATCAATCACTATTATTCATAGTAAAAAAAATAATCTTAATGAAATAGGAGGAAGACAATTATGAGGAATGAAACATACTTTATAAGAAGCTTAGTTAATGTTTATGTATTCAAAAACAACATACAAATAATAATGGAAGAAATAAAAGATTTGTTAACTAAAACATCAAATGTAATGAATTCAACCATGAACAATTTCAGCACTGTATCGCTTGCCATTCAATTCAATTTTTTTGTTAATATGATTTAAAACTTTAGAAAAGGGCAAAAGAGAGATGAATATTCAATCATCATTTCTGTAACTTAATAGAGTTAAACTTTCCAGAATGAAAACTACTATCATAAAAACTTAATTAATGTATTTGAATTTGACAACCCTATAGCAGAATAAAACCCTAAAAACTATAGTTGCATAAATTTCATCTATTTATAGACAACATAAGATAGTGGGAACAAATGTTTATTATGCCTTATCCAAAAGGTCTCAACTCTTTCGAAAACTTAGAATCCTTCAGAAACATCAGAACATATCATAAAAGTAACAATTTTCATAAAAGTCACAACTCTTAAATAAAGTCACCTTTTTACAAAGGTCACAACTTTCCTACATTATCATTTTTAATAAAAATTGCAACTTATCATAAAAGGGAGGGTATTTTTGGAAATAATTACATTTAAAAGGGAACGATGGTTTTCAATCCCATCGAACGTTATGCAGGATGGACCGTCTATTCCACCGTTGGTTGCACCTGCAGATTTTCCTAAAAAAACTAATTTTTAGTCTATTTTGGCTTAATGGTGTTACATTATATTACTCTTGGGAACATTCGTCCTTGAAGGAAGACTAAAATAACTGAAATAGAGGGAGAGAACTTCAAACCTCACTACAAAACACAGAGAACTGAGTTTCTGCCTGAATTGAGTTCCGAGTACATGCAAATACGCTGTAAATGCAAGTACAAACAGAGGGATCATGATTCTAAGACTAAATTTATGCATCAATGATTTGAAAACATAATAGAACTATTAACTCAAGCTTGATGGATTCGTAAGTAAAGAGGTGAGGATACTTGTTTTTCATGGCTGCTTCTACTTCCCAAATAGTTCCCTTTACAGACTGACTCCTCCACAAAACATTGACCGAAGTGACTTCTTTTTTCTCAACCTTCTGTCCTGATGAGTTTGGGCTTTCTTAAGTCTATGTCTAATGAATTGCACTTTCTCCATAGAATAAAGGACTGAATCTTGCCCTATCAAACCTGCTTTACCTACTTCAAACAAACCAACTGGAGATCTACACCTATGCCCATATAAAGCCTCATACGGGGCCATCTGAATGCTTGAATTGTATCTATTATTGTAGGCAAACTCAATAAGAGGAAGGTGATCATCCCAACTTCCTTTGAAATTGATCACACAAGCTCTCAACATACCCTCTAAGGTCTTAATGGTACACTTTGTCTTCCCATCAGTCAGTGGATGATATGATGTACTAAGGTTAACTTTAGTACCAAGACCTCTCTGAAATGACTTCCATAATTAAGAGGTAAATTGAGGACCTCTATCAAAGAAGATAGACAAAGGAACCTATGTAACCTAACAATCTCATTAATGTAAATCTTGGCATAGTCCTCTGCTGAATCTTTAGTCTTGAACGCTAAACAGCAAAAAGACTTGGTCATTCTATCAACTATAACCCAAATGGAGTTATGCCATCTGCGAGTACGAAGTAACCCTGTGATGAAATCCATATTGATCACATCCCACTTCAAAGTAGGAATATCGATCTTTTAAGTCATACCTCCTGGTTTCTGATGTTCTACATTTACTTGCTTGAAATTGGGGCACTTACTCACACAATCTGCTATATCCCTCTTCATGCCATTCCACCAATATAGTTCTCGCAGATCACGGTACATCTTAGTTTCACCTGGAAGAAATGAATACCTATAGTTATGGGCTTCTGCAAGAATATGTTGTCTCAACTCGCCGACATCAGGAATACAAAATCTATCCTGGTAGCAAATTGCACTATCTCCCCCTTATGAGGAAACCTCCACTCTCTTATTATGGACTGCACCCTTAAGTTTAAGAAAGTTTGGGTCAGTTTCTTGCTTTTCCTTAACCTCCACTACCAAAGTCAATTCTGCCCCATTCTGAACAGTTACACCGCTATATTATATGCTCATAAGGCAAATTCCCAAGCGCGCAAACTCTCAACCGCAGCCTGAAGGGTCGACATATCCACCGGAGGGGATGGACGGGCTAGCACTCACAACTCAAAAGCATCTAAGTGCTGATGAACCTCTGTCATCTTCCTTTCTGTGTGCTGTTCCATCTTACGCTCCAAGCGCTCCTATGCCTCAACAAAAGAACTTTGTAACCAAGGTTGAGTGTGATGCAGAAGTGTGGCCATCTGAAACTCTAATTAATGGACCCTAGAAAGCGGGACCAGAGCGGGGGAAGGGGCTGGCTAAAGGAGCTTGGGGCAATGCTCCTACCCAGGATAGACTCGACCTGGGTAGTATCAATGGGTGCTGAAGCAGCCTGCATAGTTGTTCGAGCATGCGCTACACTATCAGCTAGGTTGTCACCAAGTGGAGGCACCTCTAGACGGGGCCCTATGGTTGGAGCTAACTCATTGGCTCCATCCCTTATGAGGCCGATATCAAGATTGCCCTGCAGAGTCTTGAGCTTATCGATGTGGCTGATGGGCACAATTGCGGACCTACATAATGAAAATACCATGCATGGAAAAGGGTAAGTAGTGGTGACCTGAAAATCCCTGTCGTGCATGACCGTTTGAAGAAGCCAAGTGAAGTCAACCTCAAACACGGCCATCATCGCTGACATCATAACTACGCGATCCCATATAACTATATCATCTGGACTCGTAGGGGAGAGGTAGTGCCGGATAATCAACAATAGAAACTTAGCCGTGAAGGTCAAGTTAGCCTTCCTGATGGCTCCCTTCATCTCTATTACCTAGTCGGCAGCCTCTCCATCAATAGATATATCTGGGCCATCCACCTCTTGGTGGTCTCTCTCATAGATGGATTATGCATGAATCGTCCCTTTTTAATAATTTGCCACTGGTAGTTGAACTCGCCGGTGAGAGGGGACATGGATGTATCAACATCCTTGGGATAAAGATACCGGCGGATGGCTGGCAGAAACATGTCGACCTGTATGCCGTGTACTCTAACGTGCTCAAGTGGGGCCAGTTTGGTGGGGGAAGCTCGCCTATCAATCTGTGATCGGAGAGTAGCCACACATGAGACGTAGAAATCTAGGACAAACTCCTCACTGTAGCGACCCAAAGAACAAGCCATCCACTCTAGCCGGTGTCTTGTGAAGAGAGCGTGGATATTTGGCATGGTGTGGAGACTTCCCGTAAGGACCCTCCTCTCCAGTGTAAGGGTCTGTGTCATGACGACTTTATCATTTAGAAACTTGGCGTCCGAATACACTTGGTATTGCCTGTTGACACACCAATGGTTGGGTTATTCGTTAACCGAGGTGGGAAATCCAGTCGGTGATCGCGGAGGGGAATCAAGACTGTCAGCCTCATCAGACGAGGTAGACTCTGCAGCCGTGGTGGGTTTAGAGTCTTTTGTGGACACGCAGGCTTCCTCGGACTACGAAAATCCAAAGGAACTAGACGCCCCTTCTTCTTATGTACCTACCCATAAGGTGTGTCGGTTAGTGTGTGCTGGCAGGTAGTGACTACGTTGGACGCCACCTTTTTAGGAGTAACTCTGGTTGCACGTGTAGCTCGTGCTGGCGTTGCAGTGCCTGGGGGTTTGTACTCAAGATCATGCTCATCATCAGAGCGTATAATTAGTCGGGCAGACGGGGCGACAAACTGTGAACACCCACGTGCGTTAACTCGATCTTTTTTTGGTGACATTATAGATAGTACCTGTAAAGAATAATTGTTATTACTAGATGGAGCAAACAGGACAAGCAAAAAATAAACAAAATACACATAAAAGCAAAGCTGTAATGACATCTCTGTAGTAGCAGTGAAACAAGACGGACCAGGTGACGGCCCATCGTGAGTATGATGGACCGTCATGTCTTACTTCAACAATGTTTATTTAGAGACCTTCAGAAGGAAAGTCTATAAATGTTATGATGGATAAGTAGTACGGACCGTCGTGATAATGACGATCCATCATAGATGTCAATCCTGTGGAACTTAGAAATAGTATAGATACCCTTAGGAGAGGGGTCTATGATCGTCATAACGGTTGTGAAGGACGGACCGTCGAAAATATGATGGTCCATCATAGATGCCTGTTAGTGCACACTTAGAGAAAAAAATGGAGACCCTTAGGGCAAGGGTCTGTGACTACCATGATGGTCTTGTAGGACGAACCTTCGAGAATACGACGGTGCGCCGTAGATGTCCGTCTGAGGACACTTAGAAAAATTTAGAGATCCTTAGGAATAGGGTCTCTAACAACCACAAAGGTCATGTAGGACGGAGCGTCGTGGGAACGACGGTCTGTCACATATGTCCATGTGTGGACACTTAGAAAAAACGAATAGTGGGGTGTTGGCACAGACTATATGACGGTCTGTCATGGGTACGACGGTCCATCGCGGGGTCCCTCGTCGGGGTCTCATTCTGTCATTCACTGAAAAAACTGAGGATGTCACAATCATCCCCTATGACTCAAACGGAATACTTGATATTAACCAACACATTTCTAACATAATACCTAGGAAACTAGCAATACCAAAAAACAAATTTCTCGAGTTTTAACAAGGCCATTCAAGGGACTCTCAAACTAGGTAAGAAAAAAATGGATCAAAAAGCAAAGAGCCACCAAAAAGAAATAGGCCAATATTAATTGAACAACAAAAATACAGTGTAAATATGTAGAGATAAGAGACACATACCTGAGAAGAGGAGAGAAACAAGTAAGTGAGGCACTCAGCTATCAAGAGCAGAAACAAAGCACAAAACTCCGACCAGTTGAAAGGAGATTTTGGGATTCGGGGATTTAAGGAAGTGATGGGATCAGTTGATAGAGAAGAGGATGAGAAAGGTACGAAGTTGGAAAGGGAGGAAATGTGAGAAAGAGGGAAAGAAACGGTTTAAATATAGAGGTTGGGAGTTTAAAAGGTTGAAAACTTTTAAAATTGCCCAGCCAGGTCGGGTCGAGTTGCTAGTTAATCACACATCGAGTCCCCGATGACGGCCGATCACGTATGCGATGGTCTGTCATGAGTTCTGTCGTGGATGCCTTAATTTTTAAAAAAACTAAAAAACGTACATGGCACAACGCGATGGTTCGTCGATGTATCTGTTAGTTGATGTTGCGGAGTGATTTTCTGCAAAATTTCCTGGTGATGTGCCACGTATTGGGTTGCCTCCCAACAAACGCCAGATTTAATTACTCAAGTCTTCATCAAGATGGTATGCCTCGATCACTTCAATCGCCGATTTAACATGCAGAAAATAGATTTTTATTTGTTGTCCATTCACCTTAAACCAAGCACCCTCCTTGGTTTCAAACTCAACAGCTCCATGAGGGATTAGTTGGGTAATCAAGTAAGGGCTGGTTCATTTGTACATGAGCTTTCCAGGAAACAAGCGCAATTTATAATTATATAAAAGCACCAAATCCCCAACCATAAACTCTCGTTTTTCTATTTTAATATCATGGTACTTCTTCATCTTTTCTTTGTAGAGGGATGAGCTTTCAGGCAAAATGAATCGAGTTCATTCATTTTAGTTAACCGTTGTTCTGCAGTTTCGTTCCAATCCATTTTCAACTTCTTTATAGACCACAAGGGTTTATGCTCTTATTCATCTGTAATATGACAAGCTTTCCCATATAAAAGTTGGTGTGGGAACATACCTATGGGAGTCTTATATGCTGTCCGGTAGGCCCAAAAGGCATTATCAAGCCTCCTTGAGCAATCCATTTTACTAGAGTTCACTGTTTTTGACAATATCTGTTTGACCTCTATATTTGACACTTCAACTTTCCCTCTAGTTTGAGGATGGTAAGGAGTGGCCACATTATGGCGAACTCCATATTTATCCAATAATCCCTTGAACAATTTGTTGCAAAAGTGGGATCCCCATCAGTAATAATTGCCCGTGGGGTAACAAATCGAGAGAATATATTCTTTTTCCAGAACGCAGTGACACTCTTCCCTTTATTATTGGCAAGGGCGATGGCATCCACCCATTTAGATACATAATCAACCCCTACTAATATATATTTCATTCCATAAGAACTCACAAAAGGACCGAGCAAGTCAATACCCAAAACATCAAATAACTCAATCACAAGAGTGGGGTTTAGGGGGAGCTCTTGCTTTAATTAAATGTCGCCCTCTCTTTGGCATCTATCACATGATTTGGTAAACTCATGAGCATATTGTTTAATAGTTGTACAATAGTAACCACATTGTAATATGTTATGAGAGGTTCAGATACCACTACGATGTCAACGAACGAGTCAGGAATAGCATGCCTCTAAAACACTAAACATCTCAACTTCTGGCACACAATGCCGAATAAGCCCATCGGCATAACTCCTATATAAGTATGGTTCATTACTAAAGAACTTCTTCACATCGTACATGAACTTTTTTCTTTGATCAAAGGAAATTTGCGATGGAATAATATCGCTAGCCTGATAGTTTGCAAAATCTGAAAACCATTGATTCAAGTCTTGTGAGGCAGCCAATACATGATCATCGGGGAAAGTATCATCAATATTAGTCTTATCCCCTAACTCTATCATAGCTTCATCTTCTAGACCGGACTAGTGATCGGCAACTTTATTTTCGGTCCTTTTTTTATCCCTCACCTCAAAGTCAAATTCTTGTAGCAGTAATACCCAACGAATACACATCGGTTTCGCATCCTTCTTTGCCATCAAATATCTTAATGCTGAATTGTCAGTATGCACTATAACTCTAGTACCTAGCAAATAGGAGAGAAAAATTTCAAAAACAAAGACTACTGCAAAGAATTCTTGCTCAGTCACTGTATAGTTCTTCTGGCCTTCATTGAGGTCTTGACTATAATAGTAAATGGGGTTAAGGATTTTGTTCCTTATTTTACCAATCCAACACCAAGAGCTACCCCACTAGCATCGCACCTCACCTGAAACAGAATGTTCCAATCCGGAGAAATAATGATAGGTGTAGACACTAATTTTTCTTTTAGCTCGCCGAATGCTTTAAGACAGGATTCATCAAAATAGAATTTACAATCTATCTCCTGCAGTTTGCACAACGGATGCGTAATTTTAGAAAAATCATTGATGAAACTCTGGTAAAAACCTGCATGCCCAAGAATGCTTCTCACACCTTTTATAGAGATAGGTGGGGGAAGTCTCTCTATAACCTCGACTCTGGCTCGATCAAACTCTATGCCCTTTTTTGAATTGCGATGAACCAAAAGAATACCTTCTTTCACCATGAGGTGCAGTTTTCCCAATTAAGTACTAAATTGCAGTCTTCACATCACTTCAGGACCTCAGATAAATGGCTCAAAGAGCGCTCGAATGATTTACCAACCACATAAAAATTATCCATAAAAATATCAATAGTATCTTCCACCGTATCATAGAATATCAACATCATAAATCATTGAAATGTGGCGGGTGCACTGCACAACCCAAATGGAATGCTCTTGAACGCAAAGGTCCCATATGGACAAGTAAAGGTAGTTTTCTCTTGATCTTTTGGTACAATAGAAATTTGATTATACCTCAAATATCCATCATGAAAACAGTACCACCCTTTTCCGGCAAGTCTATCAAACATATGATCCATGAAGGGCATAGGAACATGGTCTTTTTCGGTCCATGCATTTAATTTACGGTAATCAATAGATACCCTCCATCCAGTAATCGGTCTCATTTGAACATGTTCATTTTTCTCATTGGGGACCACACCTATTCCCCCTTTCTTAGATACACACTAAACAGGGCATACCTAACTACTATCGGCGATTGAATATATTACTCCAACAACCAAAAATTAATGATTTCCTTCTTCACGACTCTTGCATAGGTCAATTTAAGAGTCTCTGGTGCTCATGACTTGGCTTATGATCGGACATGACTTGTATTTTATGAGAATAAATACTAGGATGTATCTTAGTAATGTCCGAAATAGTCCACCTAATAGCTCTCTTTAACCTTTTTAGTACTTTCACAATACTCTAAAATTGTTGTTCATTCAGGTGTGATGCAATGATTATCGGCAAAGTGTCACAATTTTATAAGAATTCATACCTTAGATGAGGTGAGAGAGCTTTTAGTTTTATGTTTGGAGGCTCTTCTATAGATTGTTTCGCGGGTGCAGACTCGCGATTCTTCATATCTAGCTCATAGTTCTTCGATTTAAACAAAACATCACCAGGATCAAGAGACGCGACTATTGATCCATACTCTTCAATGCAATAGTTATGAAAATTCATTATCAGTGCCGCTAATGCTTCTATACCTAGACTTTCTTCTATTTGTGTCTCGGACGACTTACCAACTTTGTAGGATATAGCAGATACCGATATGATCTCACCACTCTACCTCATAGACCTACAAATGTTGAAGGTTAGTTCTTCGTTGTTCAAGCGAAATTTCATCTGCCCCTTTTCCATATTAAATAAGACTGTACCCGTAGAAAGGAATGGCCTTCCAATAATTATGGGCACTTCAAAATCGACTTCACAATCAAGAATTAAAAAATTCTTTGAAAAAATATGAATGACTAAACTTTTACTAGCACATTGTGGAGTATCCCTGTAGGCTACTTTTTTATTGGCCATCAGTAGTCGCATCGCAGTGGGCTTTGGATAACCCAAACCCAACTTCTTTTAAATCGAGAGGGGCATGAGATTTAAGCTTGACCCTAGATCACATAATTCTTTCGCAAAATGTAATAACTCGATTGTGCAAGGCATAGTGAATGCACCCGAATCTTCTTTCTTTTGTACAAGAGATCTTGTAGCAATAGCACTGCAATGCTGCATTCTATCATCATCCTCAAAAGTGACTGATCTTTTCTTTGTAAACAGATATTTCAAAAACATGGCAAAATCGGACATTCGTTCTAGAGCTTCTACCACGGGGAATATTGATAAAAAGCTGCTTCAACATTGTTCCAAAACGCCGACATTTACCATCCTCAGTCTTTTTCACTAATCATTGAGGAAAGGGGGTGTGGTGGTTTACGCATGGGAGTTACCTTTTTAGTCACTTCAACATCTTTTCCAGTGTTATCTTCAACTTTACCATTAACCTCTTCCACTTTATCATTTTCTTTTATCAACTTTTCCTCATTGACAACATAGGTGGGTCACTGGTTTGCTTATCACCCCGAGTAGTGATTGGCATACAGTGCCCATCATTTTTAATATTTTGGACAGGGTTTATAGGAAGAGTGCCCGGTTGACGTGTGTTCAAAGTGGCAGATAGTTGGGCCACTTGCAACTCAAGATGCTTAATCGATATTGCATGTGTATCAACTTTTTTCCCAACACCCACTAAATAACTCTTTAACTCTATAATGTGCTCATCACTAGCATCGAACCTCCTCATCATTTTGTGCAACATATCCTCAACTCGTGCCATACTACCTCCACCATCCCTAGGAGCAACTGCACGATTTTGATGAGGAACATATGGCACATTCCTATCATTTCTCATACCTTAGTTACCCTAGTTGATGTTGTTGTCTTGGTTGTAATTTCTATTTCTGACATATTTACCCTCACTGTTATAGTTACCATATTTTTGACCTTCGATTCCTTCACCTTGTCACCACATCTCCTGATTTAAGTCTTGGGCATTCGATCGAAAACCCCCCGTCTGCTCAATTACCCAATAGGAATCCTCATCATAATAATATTTATCATTTGTTGGTGGTGGTTTAGACAACTAGTTCACTGCATTTATCTTTTCTGCACCACTGTGACATGTTCTAATACCAACCCAAGCTTAGTTCTCATCCGAGCCATCTCTTCACGAATCTCATTTATGGCTAGGTTGTGTGTGGATTGAACTGCGAATGCATATCTTCCATTATCTGACTTCTTAGTACTCCAAGCTTTATTATTCTGAGAGATTTGGGCTAACTTTTCAGCAATCTCGACATAAGGACACTCCCCAAAAAAATCACCCGCTATAGTATGAAATACCGCTTGAGTATTATCATCTTGTCCCCGATAGAAGTATTCCTTCAGTGACTCATCATCTATGCAGTGATTGGGGACACATCTCAAAAACGAAGTGAATCTATCCCAAGAACTGCTAATTGACTCTCTTGGCAGTGCCACAAAGTTGTTCACTTTGGCTTTGTTATTTAGTTTCTTGGAGCATGGGTAGTAACATGTTAAGAAAATGTCCCTTAGTTGGTTCCTATTGAAAATTGAGTTATAAGGGATCTTAGTGAACCAAATATCATCCTCTCCCTTCAGTGGGAGAGGAAATACTCTTAGCCCTATTACATCCAAATTCAAATCAGGCCTCCCTACACAACTTTTACACACTGCCCTTACCTTAGCTATATGGGCATGTGGGTCCTCAGAAGGTACCCCTGAAAACAAACCTCTATCAGTGAACACTTTCATCGAACTAATAGTTACCACAAAGATGTGGCCTTGTGCTAGAGGGAGCAAGACAAGTGGCCCAATAGAGTCTGACATATTATCATAACCTCTGTAGTATTCTTGAGGACGTGAAGTGGGATTTTGTCCCCTTTGTTAATTTTCACAAGGATCTTTGGGTAATAACTTACCGTGAACATAAACTGGAGTTTGGATGTTCTGGTTTAGATCATTATCGTTAATACCAAAGTTTCAATTCATATTGCATAGTGTACGCTCTAATTCGTGGTCCTAGGGAAACAATGATCCTCTTCCTCTCCATGTATTTGGCATACAAGGAAGTTAGTTCTGCAGGAATAAAAAACAATAGAAAAGTAAAATTAAGAACATATTGACTAAACTTTGGTAATAAGATAAAGTTAATTTAAAAGCTACTTTCCCCAGCAGCGGCGCCAAAATTTGAACGCTCAAACTTACTTCTCAAATAAGAAGTAAAGCTGTCGTATCAAGTAAAAAATCAAACAAACGAGGTTGGGATCGATCCCACGAGGAAAATAGTTCAGACTTAACTTTATTCTAGTATTACAATTATTTAGTCAACTATTTCCATAGAAAACAAAAGACAAAAAATGGGGTTTTTATTTCTAAATTAATAAAAATAATTAACTAAATTAAAGTAAACAACTAACAGATTCATGTCTTAGAGCTTAATAAATTAATAAAAGTAACTAGGGCTTAGGTGTTCCCCATAGGTTCCTAACTTGATAATTCTAACTACAACAATTCTTCCCTAGTATCTTGCATGTGATGTACCATGGTTTCACGATATTTTTATTTCTTTTTCTTTAAGTTTAGTTTGTGTCCAAATTTGTTTTTGTATTGATTTTTATGTAAGTTTCTCCTTATTTGCACAAAATATGTCCGAAGATGAACGCATAAGTTTTTGAGCGAAGAAATGTAGAAGCGAAAACCTACGAAACTTATGACTGTCCGTCGAGCTTGTGAAAGGCTGTAAGTGGCATTGTATTGAAGTTTTTGAAGAAAGATGGGAAAGTCTGACCTAGTATGGGATTACGGAAGTCCACGACGGACTGTCCTGCTAGTTCGTCGTAATGATCATAGAGTAGTGCCACTACCCAAATTCCAAAAAGTTAAAGTATTATGGAACGGAGACCCTCGATGGACCATCGTGCTTGGAACGGTACGTCATACCTGATCTTTGAGAGTAATGAAGAAAGAAGCAGGATAATTTGTGAAGTATGGAACGACGGAGGCCATAATGGCCCGTCGTGACCGCAACTGTCCGTAACAATGTCCTTCGTCTCAGACGCGTTTTGATAGATTTTTAGTAATTAAAATCCTTCTTTTATTAGATTTTTGTTTTTTTATAAATAGTTCTAAAAACCTCGTTGTTGGGGTTAGACTTGTTCGATTGTTGACTTTTTGATAGTTAGACTTTTGGAGTGTTGGAGTTTTTGATAATATTTAGTTCTCTTTTTCAAGTATTGAAGTATTAATTTTAACATTTGTTATACTTTTTCCGGAATTGATTGTTGGTGCTTTTGCTGATTAATTAAGTGAATTTCTGGATTTCATTTTTTTCTCATTAAAGTAAGTGCATGAATTCTCATATAAATTTATGAATAGTGAGATTATGACTTTGTGTATTTAAACACCATAACTAGGGTTGTGGGAAACATGGGTGAATAATGATGTAAAAATCTAACTTAAATAGCAATTCTTGAATAGTGTCTTGCATGCATTTATAATTCTTTCATTTAAATGTCTTTTTGACGGATGGCCAACGTTTGAACTCGCCTTAATGCTACTTGCCGGACAAAGGAGGTAGATAATAGGAAAAGAATTATCAACTTACATTTAGTGTATATTATCTAATAGGCTAATTTCAATTGGTACGAGGTAATAACTTAGTCAAATATCGAATACAATGCGTAATATGAGGTAAAGGTAAGGGTTAGTAGCAACACACGTAGCCGACGAAGGTGCGGAGTGAAATTTTCTAGATGCCGGACCAAGGATTTAGACATACATAACTTATAACTTTACATTCAAGATACTCGGAAAGAATTGTTATAGTTACGATGACAAAATAGGAACCTGCTGGAAAAACTTAAGCCCTAGTTAAATTTATTAATTGATTAAGCTCCAAGATTTAAATCTGTTAGTTTTTTACTTTAATATACTTCATTATTTTCATTAATTTCGATATAAGCCCCCACCCCCTTATTGTCTTTTGTTTTCTAGGAAAATAATTGACTAAATAATAGTATAATAGAATAAAGTTATGTCTGAATTATTTTTCTCGTGGGAACGATTCCAACCTCATTAGTTGGGATCATTACTTGATACGACCTCTTTACTTCCTATTTGAGATGTAAGTTTGAGCGTATCATATTTTGGCGCAGCTGCCGGGGAAAGTAGTTGTTAGATTAACTTACACTTATTACTAAAGTTTAGTCAATATTTTCTTAATTTTAGTTTTCTATTGTTTTTTATTCTTGCAAAAATAACGTCCTTGTATGCAAAATACAGGGAGAGGAAGAGAATGCTTGATTCCCTACGACGACGAATTACAGCGTACACTACGCAAAATGAATAGAAACTTTGGTATGAATGATAATGATCCAAATAAGAACATCTCATCTCTATTTGATGTTCATGGTCAATTATTACCCGATGAACCTTGTGAAAATTAACCAAGGGGACAAAATCCAGCTCCACATCCTCAAGAATACAATAGAGGCTATGATAATATTACAGAATCTAATGGGCCACTTGTCTTTCCCCCTGTACCACAAGGCCACACCTTTGTGGTAACTAGTAGGTTGATACAAATGCTCACTGCTAGAAGTTAGTATTTTGGGATTCCTTTTGAGGACCTACGTGCCCATATAGCTAATGTAAGGGCAGTGTGTAAAAGTTGTGTAGGAAGGTCTGATTTTAATTTGGATGTAATAGGGATAAGAGTATTTCCTCTCTTACTAACGGTAGAGGCTGCTATTTGGTTCACTGAGCTCCCTTATAACATAATTTTCACTTGGAACCAAGTAAGGGACATTTTCTTTGCACGTTACTACCCGGTCAAAAAGAAATTAAACCACAAAGACAAAGTGAACAACTTTGCGAACCTACCAGAAGAGTCAGTCAGCAGTTTTTGGGATAGATTCACTTAATTTTTGAGAATTGTCCCCAATAACCACATAGATGATGAGTCACTGAAGGAATACTTCTATCAGGGACAGGATGATAATAACAAAGCGGTATTGGATACAATAGCAGGTGGTTCTTATGGGGAGCGTCGTTATATCGAGATTGCCGAAAAATTAGAGAAAATCTCCTGGAATAATAAAGCTTCGAGTACTAGAAAGTCAGATAAAGGAAGAAATACCTTTGCTGTGCAATCCATACATAACCCAGCCACAGATGAGATTCGTGAAGAGATGGCTCAAATGAGAATTGAGCTTGGTTTTGTATTATAACATGTCACTGGGTGCAGAAAAGATAAATGCAGTTTACTACTTGTCTAAACAACCACCACCAAATTATGAATGTTATTATAAGGAGGATTCCTATGAAGTAATTAAGCAGGCGTGGGGTTTACGACCGAGTGCCAAAGGATCAAATAAGAATAATTGGCGCCAAGGTCAAAGAAACCAAGGTCAGATCTATAGTAAGTATAACTGTGAGTGTAATTATGTCCGAGATGGAAATTACAACTGCAACAACAGCTTTAATAGGGGTAACTTTGATATCATAAATTATAGGAATGGGCCCTATGTTCCTCCTCAAAATCGTGATTTTACTCCTAGGGATAGTCTAGGTAGTATGGCGCGAGTTGAAGACATGTTGCACAAAAAGATAAAAAGGTTCGATGCTAGTGATGAGCACATCAAATAATTAAGGAGTGATTTAGCTGGTATTGGGCAGAAAGTCGATACATATGCAATATCGATTAAGCAGCTTTAGTTGCAAATGGCCTAATTATCAGCGACCTTGAACACATTGCAACCGGGCACTCTTCCTTTAAACGAAGTCCAAAATCCAAAAAATGATGGACACTGTATGGCTATCACTACTCGGGGCAGTGAGGAAACCATTGACCCACCTATGCCGTCGAATGAGGAAAAGGAGATAAAAGGTAATGATAAAGTGGTAGAGGTTAGTGGTGAAGTAGAAGAGAACACTGGAAAAGATGCTGAACTGCCTACAAAGGTAACTACCATGCTTCAGTCACCACAACACTTTACTCAAAGATAAGTGATAAAGACCGAGGATGGTAAATATCGGCGTTTCATAACAATCTTGAAGCAGGTTTCTATCAATGTCCCTTTGGTAGAAGCTCTAGACCAGTTATGCAAAGTTTATGAATGATCTTGTTACAAAGAACAGATCGGTCACTTTTGAGGATGTTTATAGAATGCAGCATTGTAGTTCTATTGCTACAAGATCTCTAGTACAAAAGAAAGAAGATCCGGGTGCATTAACTATTCCTTGTACAGTCGGGTTATTACATTTTGCGAAAGCATTATGTGATATGGGTGAAAGCATAAATCTCATGACCCTTTCGACATACAAGATGTTGGGTTTGGGTGATCCAAAACCCACTGCGATGCGGATACTGATGGCCGATAGAACAGTAAAAAAGCCTAGAGGGATGCTCCACTATGTCGTAGTAAAACTGGAGTCGTTCATATTTCAAGCAGATTTTGTTATTCTTTATTGTGAAGTCGATTTTGAAGTGCCTATTATTCTTGGGAAGCCATTCCTTGCTATGGGTAGAGCCTTAGTTATTATGGAAAATGGGCAGATGAAATTTCAGTTAAACAATAAAGAAGTGACCTTCAACATTGGTAGGTCCATGAGGCAGAGTGGTGAGCTCCAATCGATATGTGATATATCCTACAATGAAAAGATGAAGAACTAACAGGATCGAAAAAATTTAAAAATGAGAGTTTATGGTTGGGGATCTAGTGTTTTTATACAATTCTAGGTTGCGCTTGTTTCCGAACAAGCTCAAGTCCAAATGGACTGGCCCTTACATGATTACCCAACTATTCCCTCGTGGAGCACGTGAGTTGGAAACCAAGAAGGGTGCGCGGTTTAAGGTGAATGGACAACGGATTAAAATATATTTTGGGCATGCTGCATCGGCGTATGAAGTGATTGAGGCATACAATCTGGATGAATTCTTAGTAATCAAGTGTTTTCAGTCGTGCCGCAAAATTAAATCAGGCGCTGGTTGGGAGGCAACCAAATACTTATAGTTTTCTTTTTAGTAATGGTAGCATTTTATACTAATGGGTTTTAAATTTGTAGTTAGCACATCACCAGAAAATTCAATAGAAAATCACTCCGCAACAATCACTAACGGATACATCGACGGACCATCACGCTTGCGACAGACCGTCGCAGGAGTCCAGCGTGCCAGGTACGTTTTTCAGTAATATTAAAAATTAGGGCACACACGATGGTACCCATGACGATCTGTTGCATCTGAGATTGACTATCGTCGGGGACTCGTTGCGTCACTAACAAGAGACCCGACCGACCTGGATGGGGAGTTTTAAAAAAAATTCAACCTTTAAAAAACCCCACCCCTTCATTTGAACGATTTCTTTCTGCCTTTTTCCCGTTCCCACCCTTTCTAATTTCCTAGCCTTCTCATCCTCTTCTTTATCAACTGATCTATATCATTTCATAAAATCCCCAAATCCCAAACTCTCCTATCTACTTGTCAGAGTCTTTTATTGTGGTTCTGCTCTTGAAAATGAAGTGCCTCACTTACTTGTTTTACTTCGCTTCTCAGCCACTACCTCTAATGGCACCAAAAAAAGATCGTGTTTACGCACGTGGTCGTTCAAAGTCTGTCGCCCCATGTGCTCGATTTATTATAGGTTCTAATGATGAGCATGATCCCGAGAACGTGTCCCCAGGCATTGCCACTCCAGCATGAGCTGCACGTGCAACTAGAGCTACACCCAAAAAGGTGGCGTCCAGCGTAGTCACTGTCTCCCAGTTTGATGAGGAGATCACACTAAGGGGCATACCTTCTGAGACAGCTATACAAGAGGATCGAACGTCTTGTTCCTTAGGAGTTTCGTGGTTGGAGGTAGCCTCCGGGTCCTCAAAAGTCCCTGCACCCACCACGACTGCACAGTATGCCTCGTCTGATAAGGCTAACAGTCTTGATTTCACTCAAGGCTCACCGACTAGTGCTGTCACCTCAATTGCCCACCAGCCCAACTGGTGGTGTGTCGACGGGCAATATCAATTATTTTCATACACCAAGTTTTGAAATGACAATGGCGCCATGACATGGACCCTTACACTGGAGAAGCGGGTCCATATGGGATGTCTCCCTACAATTCCACATATCCACAATCTCTGCACCAGACAAATGGTTGAGTGGACAACTCGTTCTTTAGGCCGCTACAGTGAGGAGTTGGTCCGAGAGTTTTACGCCTCTTATGTGGATAGTCTCCAATCAAAGATCGATAAGCGCGCTGCCCCCACAAAATAAGACCAACTTGAGCATGTTAGAGTACGCGGCATACAAGTTGACATCTCCCTACCAGTCATCTGCCGGTATCTGTACGACGAGGATGTTGATTCCAACAGGACCCCTCTAATGACCGTGTTCGACTACCGGTGGCAAATCGTTAAAGATGACCAATTCTTGCGTGAGCCATCGCTGAGAGAGACCACCCAAGGCGTCTATATCTTGCGTTGATGCCAATTATTGTTGAACCGACATGTCTACACCTTGTGTACATAGTATAACTCTGAAGCTTGATGGCTAAGACAAAAATGATATCTTGATGTTATGAAAATGATGGATGGCTGGCACGGTAATTGATAAATGTTTAGCTCTAAGCATGACATAGAGATACACCACTACATGACCCTAAGTCTAAGAATCCAACTAGGTGTCTAATAATCTTGTAGAGTAATGAGATGCCAAGTGAGTGCGAGGAAAATATAAATAGTCCAGTATTTATACTGAGCTATAGCTTGCCTGGTTAGTCGTGCTAAAATTAAGATGTAATAGTCAATTAGGAGAGGATCACAAGCCCTTGTTCAATATATCCAATTTTTAGCGTAAATAAAAGAAGAATGAAATTAATCGTACTTTGGTCCAAATAATTTGAGCTTAAAATAGACCTTTCTTTTTACCCCAACTGATCTTTTCTGGGAATAATTTGTTGTCCTTGGTGGCTCCTTGGATATGTGCGCCTCAACTGATGCCAAAAACATAAGTTTAGGGTGGCTGATGTAGTAAAAAAAAGGAAAGTGACTCAAGAACCAGAATAAATCAAAGTGAAATAAAAAATATAATAAATACAAGCAATAAAAGAAAAGAATCAGTTATACAGATGAAGAAAGAAGGGGAAATAGCAAAGTGAAACAAAATAAGAAATAGAGAGGAATGAAAAGATTAAAAGGTAGGACGCTTAACCAATATGTCAAGGATGGAAACAAGTCACTAAAGTATACCTAAATATACCCTACCTGACCTGAGCCTATGTTACAAGCTAAGAAAGTCGTATCGTGGTCCTAAGAGTTTTATGGATAACTTAAAGTAATTAAAATAAGGGCAAGCTTATGGAAAAATGTATGAATGAGTTGTGAATTTGTTCTTAGAGTTAGTGTTGCAAAGTAATACTTATACTCAAATGCAAATCATTGTGTGAAAAATGAGGATGTTGTCTAGAAGTGAGGAGACTTGTTTCAATACCATAAATATTAGTACCTCGGTGAAAAATTTAAGAGGATAGGTGTCTGTGCATGGTGAGTCTGTGTCATGGTCTGATTCCACATAATTCAAGCCTAATAGTAATAATATGTATAAACATGATGAGAATGACAGGGATTGATATCCAAATGATTGCGAAGGCTAAAATATGGATACTTTTATACAATGATTTTGTAGTGAGTCATAGTGCGTCGCTTGAGGACAAACAACGAATTTAAGTTGAGGGTGTTGATGTCCTGTGGTTTCACAATATTTTTAATGCTTTATCCTTAAGTTTAGTGTGTGTCCAAAAGCCTTTTTGTATTTATTTTTATGTATGTTTCTCCTTATTTGAAGGAAATCTGTCCAAAGATGAACACAAAAAATTTTGAGCGAAGAAATGTAGAAGAGACCACCTACGGAGCTTATAATGGTCCGTCGAGCTTGTGACGGTCCCGAGGTGGCATTGTAGTGAAGCTGCTAAAGGAAGTTGGGGAATTATGACCTAGAGTGGGATTACGGAAGTCCATGAGGACCGTCATATCCACGGCGGTCCTTCCTTCTGGTTCGTCGTAATGATCAGAGAGTAGTCCAGTACAACAATTCCATGAAGTTAAAGTTTTATGGAAGAAAGAACCTTGTAAGGATGTGGTTTTATCAATAGAAAAGGAATACCGTTGAATGTTAAATGCTTGTGCGTTGGTGTGACACCCCCCAAATGAGTTACACTTATTATAACCTCACATGTGTACATAAGATTTTTATAGTTAATTAAGGCTTTTAAATAATGTATGATTTATTTGAAGTCATTTGGAAGTCAAATATCCTAGAACATCCAAGACGGTCAAAAGTTAGCCCTCGAGACGTGCATGTTTGTCTTGACATGTTTTATGTGTTCATTGTGGTTGAAAACAGTACGGAATGTCCTTGACATATTAAGGTGTATATTGACTTTGGGAATGTCTTGGTAAGACTCCCTAAGGGCCTCGTAAAAGGCCCTCAAGGAAGACAAAAAGGCTGTAAGAAGATTCCTTTGCATTGTTAATTGACGGAGCCTAATGACGATCTCGTAGGTCTGTTTACGCCCCCTCGATTAGCGTGGGGGGTCATTCATGACTTATGCTAGTGAGGGATAAAGTAAGATGATAATCTCCAAACGTAGAGCAAGACCTGCAGTACGGGCTGTTGATGGATCTACTGGGCGTTGATGGGTCCGTCGATGAGGCTGGAACATCACTGCTAGGCGACTGTTTTCATGAAGGATTGACTAAGAAATTCAACCCTCAAACTAACCTAAACCTAGGTGGTTTATTTGGTTATTATATTGTATATTAATTTATTTAAATACGTGAGAAACCCATTCCCATATCCATGATTCAAAATTAGACTTCCCTCTCTGAAAATATCCTCTCTAGAAACCTCCATTGGAGATGAAGGTTAAGAAAAACATAGAGCTTGTATTCCGATTGGTTCTTAATAAAGTTTCAGTGGTTTTATTGTATAATTATATATGTTGATCCTTCATTTGTAAATAACCTTCCATCTACAGAGTTCTTCTTAAAATTTTCAAAATGAAATTATGATCAAACTTTCTAATTTTCAATCTAGCCATGGGTTCTCTCTCAAATTGATTTCAAACGCATGCTTATGATGAATTGTTAATTATTTGTTGATTTTAATGTGAATTTAAATCCAATTCCATTCTGAAGCCATGGCCCATCCCCATTTCGTTTTATAATACATAATGGTTATCATGTTCTTGATGTTAGGAGGATTATAATGCGATTCAATTTAGTTAAATTGATGGTTAGCTACTTCCTATGATGTAATGTGATTATAAAATTATGGGTTTTTGGTCCAATGTGGATTGATACTTGAATATTTGATAAGGATTATCCTATATTGCTCTACTTCCTATCGATTATTTAAGTATGGTATTCACTCTGCATCGATTTAATAGTACACGAATGTAGGATTTTTTTTATGTAAAGTTAATCTTAGCTACTGTCGTATATCTTATTTTGATGATTTATGAAGGTTTATCATTGATAATCGATGTAAGGGATAATTGGTAAGTGTTCTACTTGCCTTCACATTCTATAGGTTGATGATGTAGTTTACTATGTATGATCTTGATCTTGTTTTGATTAATACATGATTTCGACTATGTTAGTGTCCCATTATATGCTTCCTAGATATGAATTTTTTATGAAATATGGGCATTCATCAATGATAATCACGACATTGTTAAATGGGTAAGACTGCCTACTTCATCTACTTCTCTATAGAAATTACTAGATAATTTGCCTTGGATGGCATAGTGTGGTATGGTCATCTTACGGTGGCAATGTTTACTTTCTTGTAAATATATATGTGATGTGATCATGGCCTTGAAGGAAAGTATATTATGAAAGTTTTGTAATGATGATCATCAAATGTGAAGCATGTCTGGTCTTCTATTTTTGTTTGTGATCTAGGTTGTATGACTATTGTATAAGAATGTATATAACTATGTTATGGATAGGTTTAGGTTCTTCCATTGATTATATTTGATAATTGATGTACCCATACCTACATACCTCCACATGAATGTGTGATAAGCTATGTCTAGGAGTTTTGAATGCAAGTATTGAAGTTACGTTGTGTCCTATGCTAGTAGCTAGCATGTGTTGTGTGGTCTATGCTTGAATGTGCATTGTAGTCCTTAGAAGATGGCTTCCTCAATGTGTTGGTGATAAACATTAGGTGATCATGTTGACCAATACACACACTCACACTATATATGTGCTGACAAGTAGTATATGTTTATTGTGTCTAGTGAAAGTTTATTCTCATATGCACTTGTGTCTAGTACTATTATTGTAAGGTATATGTCTGTAAAACATGTTATTATTCTCTCAAATAGGATAACTTTATAGGTGTACTAGTATGGAATAATGTATGAGACCTTGTCTATGCATGCACATGTGTGCCTTCATAGGATTGCTCCAAGGTTTGGTTTTCAATGTAGATGAATATGAACGCATATTTAGGTTAATATATGAATATATGTTGTCTTAATATGTTATGTGAAAGTATTTCTCACATATATGTATACACACACACACCTGTATGATTATTTATCTATTAGAGGGGCCTTAATAGGTGTTCTCAAATGTACCCTAAACTAGATGGTGCTTGAATATGCTATGTCCATATTAAAGGACTTCTCACATGATTTAGGTTGATGAAATCTCATCTATGACCTGTTGGATAAGAATATGAGGGGTTAACTCACTTAAGAATAAATTTATAAATTAATTTCAATAATGGTTTTTCATTAAAGTGAACTTAGCTTAGCACAAAATGACCTAGAAGATGAGGGGTTTCCCTTCCCAATGTTGGAAGGTAGGTTAGCCATAGTCCTCACAAGATGGTTATCCTCATCTCCGAAAGGGCTTAGAGCGATATTTCTGTGAAGTGGATAACTACGATGCCTCATTTGGCATAAAGAGCACTTCCACATATAACTACATGTTCCATAAACTATGCTTCCCCATAGGATCTTGAAAATGATATCACTTAGTATGCTATCACGTGTTAAAGTTCTACTTTGGATATGTAAAGAACCTTCCTTTGGTTTAATGGTCTACAACAACAAATTCCATGTAGCACCCATGGTCATAGTGTCGGTTATGCATATAATTTCCCTAAAGTAAAATGGACAATGGAAGTAAAAAACTAGACCTTAAGTAGGCTAACCAAAGGGAAGTTGCTTAGTGTAGGTGGGAGTATGGGACTTCACATATGCATTGCACAATTAACTCTTGAAGGGAGTTCTAGGAAGGTGTCCTAATTTATATATATATATATATATATATATTTATGTCTTTATGCATGGCATTGTATTATTCCCTTTCATGATATGTATGGTATGAGTCCTAATGGGTCTATATCATGAGGTCTGTTCTTATTTGCATAATGTCCGTCTTATGGTCTATTTGAATGAAGGTACTACATGGTTACATGTAGTTAACAAATGTTTTATGTTAAGTGCGATGTTAAGTATTTGCCTTGTTTTATGAAATGATCCTATGATGTATGTGTTGAGTTTAAAGGTTGTAGGCATGGTTTCCTTGTGGCTTTAAGGTGATGCTTGAATAAGGATATTTTGATGGGACATTATCTATACATTGAACCAAGTGTCACTTGAGGGTTACTTTGAAAATCAAGAAGTTAGAATAATAACAACTTCACTATAAAAAGAAAATAACTCACTGTAAAGAGATTTTAGTTACAATAAAATGGGTAAAAATGTTACTTAAATTCTATGTGTGATTTTATATGATATTATGACTATGGTATATACCTAAATGAAGTATGTAAGTTGTATAATGCTTAATGTATAATGTTTTTTGAAGTTTTGACAAAAAGACATGATGCATGCTTTCAAGAAAAATGTCCCCTTTAAATGCATGTTTTTTCCTGGTTTCCACACTTAGTGCCTTCTTCTACTAACCCCATTATTGTTTACTATTTTACAGAAAGTGTCGATTATGAATGCTTAGTGAATGTGTCTAATGGTTAGGAGCTATATATGTGATTCCCAAGCTTATGTAAAGGAATCCGTATGTTTCAAGGATGTCCTATGTCAAGTTTTTTTAGAGTCATGTTATATTTTACTTATGATTTATGTTAAAAGGGTCGTCTCCCTAATGTGATCTAATGATGTTTAGTGTAGGATGAAAAAATAAAACTAGAGTCTTTAACTAAGCATTATGATATTTTATATATAATGGAAGTGATGTTCAAGCATATTATGTGCTAAGAAAATTTTAATATTCTGCTAAATTTACATATGACAATGCGATTAATGATATCAATAGGATTGTGTAAAACCTCCAATATTTCAAGTACACCATGTTACCTATAGGGAATACTCTACGGTTGTTACAAACATTACATTACAGTACGAGGTATATGAATTTGGTATTAGGGTCCAATGTCATATATTTCCACGTCTAGTAGAGTCTTGATTATTCCTGGTAAGTCACGACACATTTATGAGAGAGAGAGGCTATAGGATGATAGAGTTTCCGTTCTTCATCATTCTCATGCCGTGCTATAGAACTTAACTCTATTAGATCTCTCTCTTATGTTTTTTTGTCCAGTGGTCTTTTAGATGTGATAGCTTGGCAGATTGTATCTCCTATCTTTGAGGGAGAAAAGGTGAGTTTTAATGATTATATTGGTTTTACTATTTGATGGGTATGTGTGAAGGTGAACATTTGTATATGTTGATGTAATGTGAAATATTCCAAAAGTGTAAGACGGTTCCAGAGCCTAACATAGGCGTCAAAAGGTTTATACACTATTTAAAGGTCATAAATACTGAATATATGTCATTTAGAAAGTTTTGGAATCAAAACATAAAGGAACATCCATGACGTCCGAAAATCAGTTTAATGAGGTGCTAGTTTACCTTAGACTTTTCGACTAAGTTTTAGGAGTCCTAAATTGATGAATTTTGGTGGAATGGTTTCTAACGCGTATTACAATGGATTCATAGTCAAAACGTACATGTACTACTCCCCAAGACCAACCATGGGCCCTTAAGGAGGACCATTGTTTTTTTGGTGTCAAAGGCTGCCCAAGGCAGTGTCCACCTACAAATACAACCATCGATCCATTGTCCAATAGATGGTGAGTGAACTGCTTCTGTTGATGGACACTTAGCAAAATCCATGGGAGGCATCATTTGACAAATCTCTTAATTAAGGTGTACCAGCAGGATGGTTTGTCCCTTGGTCCATCGATTGACACACATAGTGTCGACGTGGTGTTGTATTTTTTGTCCTGTTTTGGCTGCTCAATTTGAAGTGACTTGATTTAGTTAATATAGGGGCTAAGGGAGGTGTATTTAAGTTAATTCACAAAATATATAAACACCCTAACATAATTAGACCAACCTAACTCTCATAAATTCCAAACCTAAATTCTTCTCCAGCTCTCTTCTTTCTTTCTCCAGAGTGGAAGAACACCATAGAAGGCCAAATTCAAGGGGGTTATAAGTCTTAATACCCAATGTTTCTCCATAAATGTTCATCAAACATTAAGTTATGGTATTCCTTTAACCTTACAGACTTCTTTCCTTAGAGGGTTTCATAAAATTATTTCAAAAAGATGAATTTTCAAGTGGGTCTTTTCCAATCTCGAAAACTAATATTTGAAACTGATTTTCATATAGTTCCTTTGTATTGTATTGTTTAAGTTATGATCAATTATTAATATATATACACTACTCATTGATCGATTGGCCTAGTTTATAAAAGATGATCTTTTCCCCTTAACCTTAAGTTGTGATCTTGAGGGAAATTGTGTAGTTTTGGTTCAATGGCTTGGTTATTGGTTAATTACAATCCTATGATTCTATTGTATCAATTAATCCTTTTTCACGACTGGAGTCTAGACCCTAGCCGAAACCGGCGTCGTTGACCTCTCAGAGGTCGCAGACAAGCCTACATACATCATTGTTACATCATCTACGTTAATTTTAGAGGAAAATTTGAGCTTTTTGTTTACTTACTCTCATAATGAGAAACTTTGAACTTACATAACACAATCTACAAAAACTAATGAGCGGTCACAACAACCATCTATTATTAAGATAATCAAATGAAAGACAAAAACAATATCCGTTTAAAATATGGAGTTGCAAAAATGGCCCGAATACAATTGCTAAAAAAAATGGGAAAGAAACATTAGTGAAACATACTCCACTAGCAAATGTCTACGTCTAATGCTAGAATAAAAACGTAAACATCCTCGAAAGCATGAGGGCCTACCAAATCAGGATGAAAGCTCTACATCCGGACAAATTCAGCGTCGATTCTTAAGTTCTAGCGTGTAGCTATACCTTCACCTAAAATTAGAGAGTTGTATAGGATTAGTACACACGTGTACTAAGTATAGATATATGCAATCACATAGTTAAGCTATCAGAATAACATGCATCATCATACAAATAATTTAAAAAACAACACATAACATATTAAACCTATCATATCACATAGTTCATATCATTCCTTCATATGCCATGAGACCTTGGAATCATGTACTCGACATTAGGACTTCCCAAAATAAGGGCTTAACATATGGTACCTCAACTTGGGAGCCCTCTTTAGCAAAATACAAAGTCTGCCTAATTCATTCATACATACTTAATTTTAATTAGTTCGTAAGCTAGTGTAAACACAAGCCATACCCAGGATGTAGTTTATGTCTTTCATCGGCTTCCCTGTGCAATGACGAAGAATGACCTAGTGTCATTACTTGAGTATAGCTCACCTCTTGTTCATCCTATCGTAACACTCATGGTATCGTTCATTTCATTATGTGAATTGCCTGAGCCTGGCCTCATTATTTCTTTGGAAACTTTAACTTTAACCGACATAGATCATATGAGCATCATGAAATCCAGTGTTTAACCCCGCAATATAAAGTGGTGGAATTACCAGCAAAGTGAACGAAAACATGCTACCGTACATATGGAGTTTAACCCTGCTAGAACCCTATATTGGCAGTTTAAGTTCAAAAAACTAGGAGATATAAAGAGACCCATACCCGTCTGGACGGACAGTTTCATCTCTTGAGAATTAACGAACCTCTGCCTTCCCAAAAGAAGGAATCACAACTCATAGCTAGAATAACGGTGCTTGGTATAAAGTTCCATTACATTAATCTCGTACATCATAGAAGCTATCTTCTTGCATATGGACATCATACCTCATTAGATGATTTCTCATCTCATCATTAGTATAAATTATGCATTAACTTCAATACATTCATTACAACTTTCATAGAGACTAGTCTCTTCATTATCTTTAAACTCTTATAGGTGAGTACGTCTTGGTAACATTTACTTAGTCTCATTTGAGATTCCTCTGACCTTTCGCTTTATCTTCTTCTCATGTTGTCACGACATTCTTTAACTTCACCACATTAACTCTTCATAATTGCTCACCGCTGTACATGAATGTTATTTCATCATAAGACAATACACTTGTCCTTTTAGTGTGTTTTACACTATTACTTAACCCTTTTGGGTTCTCATAATTCATCACATAAAATCTTAGGTACAATTTCTTAATAACGTATGTTGTACTTATGAGTCCATACACAAAAGCCAGGAAGGTTTATTCATAGTTCATTTAAGCGATTCATATTGCCCAAGATTATGTGGTACAAGACTTATATATCTTGTAAGTATGCCAAGGTCTCAATATGATTCTTCCAAGTAGCATTCATTAAGTAGTTAATCACGTAAGACTTATGTGTCAATACAGAAATGGGCAAAGAAACCCTATTCCAAATCCCTTGTATAACAGTTAGTTAATTTAATTTATGTTTTTCGTTGTGATAAACCCTTTGGATAGGGAATCCATGATCAAATCCCCACAGCTAAACTTTTTTTTGTGCTTTATCCAATTCGTTTGGGGGTCCCATGATAAAAGTAACACGCCCAAATTCTTTTTTCCCTTTATTTACTTGCTTCATTCGTTTAGATGAAGAGGGTGTGGGATCAAGCCCCCACAACCTCACCTTATTTTAATTGCATTTTCTGATAACCTCCTCATTCTAACAAGAGGTTCTGGGTTTGAATTCCATGTACCTCATTTTATTTACTATGTCTTTATATCATTTTTCTCTAATCATTCATCCATCCAAGAGGTTGTGGGTTCTAACCCCACACACCTCACTTCTTCTTATATTATTTTTCCAGCTTATATTCACTTAAAAATTACCCCATTTCGAATCCCCTTTATCACATTATTTTTAATTTTCATAACATGTTTAGGGTGAGGTCTTGGATTCAATCCCCACAGACCTCAAGCACAAATAAAAAAAATTTGAATTTGATTTTTTTTACAGTATACTGAAGAAAAATAAATTTCTGGAATGCTGGAAATTTGTTCAACCTCTTTGCAGACATTTTTTTTCTACTTTTAAATGTTAGATTTGGGATAAATTTTCGTGCAAAATATAGTGCATCTTTAGGTAAGTTTTCATGGTTACTTTAGAGAATTTAATAACCTTTTTAAAGTCCATTTTCTCACCCTCTTTCACGTTAAACATTAAGACATTTCTAGTAGTTTTTACGGGGACCTATAGGTGTCATCAATTCCCATTTAATTGAACAAAACTTGAAATTATATGAACATCACGTTTTTGACATATTCATACACGTAAAATAAAACAATTTAATTATACCAAATTTCATGTTCTTAGCCGAGACCAAGTCACAGTACACACTTGTAATCGTGACCATCCCTAAAATCATCTACCAGGAGTCATACCAACCTTAGATCATAGGGAACTAGTGCAAGGTACATTCCACGAGGAACAACCTTAGTTTTCAAGTAGGTTTCTCAGCCTTAAGGATCTCTTGGGAACGGGACAAAGAGTGAAGAAAGCAATACCTGAAGTTGTTCAAAAGTGATTCAATGTGTTGTCTAACTTTCCACTAAGACAATGCCTCACAACCTAAACCACAAGCAAAATCCGTCGAGAATGTGGTTTTTACCTTTTGCTTTAAAGCTTGTTTGAGAGTTCATGTTCTGGATGAACTTTATGTTTTCATTTTTTGTTATGTTCGTTCTCTTGTTTTGCTGAGAGTTGAGCGTCAATGTGAGAGAGACATGGTGAGAAACCTGTAAGTCTATTAGCTTAGGATTAGGAGATTACAGAGAGACTTATTCAAATTAGGATTAATCATTTTATTTAATAATAAAAATCTGATTTTCCATTTTCTTAAATAAACAATTAAATATTAATTGATTGAATTAATTCACCAAATAAAAAAAATCGATTTAAATCATTGTTCCCACCTAGGTTTGAACCCATGTGGAGCAAGATTTCCACTCAAATGGCCAACTTCGGCCTTTTCTACCAAAATTGCTCCTCCACAATATTAATCAATTAAATAATTAAATATTAAGGTAATTACAATACTACCCTTAGCTTGAAAAAGACCATTTTTCCTCTAGTCCCTCCAAACATACGATTACCCCTTTCTAAGTCTGGTTAAGACTCATCCGGGTAGATCTTCATATGCAGGTGCACTACATGGCTAGACTCATTCTTTCCTAGCTCAACTAACTCACTCTTTTGGTCGGCTTGGCTTTTGCATGTTTTCAGAGATCTGGTTCTACGCGCATCAATCCTTGTCAACCCGTTCTAGTCATAGAAATTCTTGACACATTAAGTAGTACTTAGCACAAACATTTTTTTAGGGTTGTTATATTATCCCCCTCTTAGGAACATTCGTCCCAGAATGATACTTCTTGTAATCTAGCAAAACGCCAGTCATATCATAACATAGGTATTATACACAGTAAAGAAATTAACAACCATGAATGGAGGAGTTAAGGAAACATAAACTTAAGTATTGTTCCTCTATAATATTTTTACTATCGCAACCTACTCTTTTCTCAGCTGCTTTACCTGCCAGTATAAAATTAATAACAAGAACCTCCTCATAGGACAAGTGTTCATCAGCTCCCAAACCTTCAAAAGGTAGAATTGATGTTGGATCACCAAGGAACATCTTTATAATAGAGATATGAAAAACTGGATTGAACAGAGGCTAGCTCCGCAGGAAATGTCAACTCATAGACCACCTCAACCACATGATGTATGATCTCATTTGGCCCAAAATACCTCAGAGTAAACTTCCCCTTACTGCCAAGCCTCATAATCCCTATTATAGGTGATATCTTCAAATAGACCTAGTCACGAACATCAAACTCTAAGAGGTCATTTTCTGTGGTCAGCATAGAACTTCTGTTGACGGTAAATAGTACCAACTTGTCCCTAATCACCCTTACCTTCTCTAAGTCCTCATGAATGATCTCTGGACCCAAAATGGATGAATCTAGAACCTTGAACCACCAAACTGGAGACCTACACCTTCTACTATATAGTTTCTCAAATGATGCCATTCCAACGCTGGAATGATAACTGTTATTATAATATAACTCTATCAAAAGCATATGGTCATCCCAAGTACCTCTGAAGTCAATCATACATGCTCTCAACATGTCCTCTAATGTCTTAATGGTGCACTCTACGTGCCCATAAGTATGAAGATGAAAGGAAGTAGTAAGCTTTTCCAGTGTGCCTATGTTCTTCTGGAAGGATCTCGAGAAATATGAAGTAAATTGAGCTCCTCTATTTGTAATGATCGACAAAATAATCCCAAGCCATCTCACAATCTCATCAAAGTAGAGTCTTGCATAATCCTTGGCTATGTAAGTATATTGCACATGGATAAAGTGGAAAGACTTAGTCATCATCTCCACAAAAATCCATATGGATTCATGCGATCTACAAGCCTTCGGAAGACCAACCATGAAATCCATGTTAATGGCCTCCCACTTCCAAGTCAGAACCTCAATCATCTGAGTAACACCACCAGGTTTATGATGTTCTGCCTTAAGTTGTTCACAATTAGGACACTTGGACACATATTCAACAATGTTCTTCTTCATGCCATTCCACCAATAGATCTACTTAAGGTCATGATACATCTTTGTGGAATCTGGATACATCAAATATTTGGAACCAAGGGCTTCTGAAACAATTTTGGTCCGCAAGTAATCAACATCTGGTACACACACCCTATCTCGGTGCCTAAGTATGTCAACACCTCCCAAAACAAAAGACTCAATCATCTTTACCAACAATGAGTCCTCTAGCTCCGTCAACACCAGATAATGATTCTGAACCCTCTTAACTTCCGCTACAAAGGATGATTCAGAATAAGGATGAACTGAAACACCCCCACTAATAGAGTAAACAAACAGCACACCTAGACTAGCTAGTCTGTGTATATTTTTCATTAACTACTTCTCATCCTTAATGTGGGTTCTACTCCCCATTCTCATTCTTCTCAAAGCATCACATACAACATTAGCCTTACCTTGATGGTAGTGCATATTCATGTCATAACCTTCAATAGCTCCAATACTCTCTGCTCACATAGGTTCAATTCCCTCTGCATGAACACGTATTGGAGACTCTTATGGTCTTTGAACGCATCCACATGCACTCCATAAAAGTAGTACCTCCAGAGTTTTAGTGCAAACACAACAGCTTCTAACTACAGGTCATGAGTGGAATAATTCTTTTCATGAACCTTGAGTTCTCTAGACACATAGGCTATAACCTTACAACCCTGCATAAGAACACACCAAAAACAAACCCTAGATGTATCACAATAAATAGTGAAAGTCGCACCACATTTAGGCAATGTAAGCACCGCGACTAAAGTGAGTCTGTCCTTGAGCTTCTGAAAACTCTTCTCGCAAGTCTCCGCGCATTCAAACTTGACTTTCTTCTTCATCAAAAATGTGAATGGGACATTAATGGAAGTAAAACCCTCCATGAACCTAAAATAATAAGCAGCCTATCACAAAAAACTACAAATATCAGTGGGAGTAAGAGGTTTTTGCAAGCTCTTAATAGCCTCAGTCATCCTGGGGTCTACATCCACACCATTGTCGGACACAACATGACCAAGGAAGGTTAGTGATCTAAGCCAGAATTCACATTTGCTGAATTTGGCATACATCTGATGTTGTCTAAGAATCTGAAAGGTTAGTCTCAAATGTTGCTTATGCTCTTCCTTGGTCTTAGAGTAAATGAGAATGTCATCAATGAATAATCTGACGAAAGAGCCAAGGTATTCACAGAAGACCCTATTCTTGAGATCCATAAATGCACCTGGTACATTAGAGGGACTAAATGACATGACTAGGTCCTCATAATCACCATAAAAGTACGAAAGGATGTCTTTGGGATATGTTCATCCCTAACCCTAAGCTGATGGTACCCTAAACGAAGATCAATCTTCCAGAAGAAACTAGTCCTTTGAAGCTGATCGAACAAGCCATCTATTGTGGGAAGTGGATACTTATTCTTGATAGTGACTTTGTTGAGCTATCGATAATCGTATCACATTCTAAGGGTTCCATCTTTCTTTCTCACAAAAAAGAGTTGAATGCCCCAACGGGATATGCTCGGCTGAATGAAACCCTTATCAGTGAGATCTTTTAACTGTAACTTCAACTCTTTGAGTTCAACTGGAGAGATTTTGTAAGGAGGAACCAAAATTTGTTTAGTTTCAGGTTCTAAGTCGATGCAAAATTTAATCTCTCGAGGGGGACGAACTCTAGGCAAATCATCAGGAAACACTTCTGAGAACTCATTCACTACAGGCACTTTGTCAATGGAAGGAATTTCATGATCTAAATCATTGACACTCACAAGATGACATAGTAAGTCCTTGGAAATCATTTTATTGGCATTAAGGTTCGAAATAAAGGAATTAGGATGACCCAAGTCGTACTCCTCCCAGAAAAGCTCAACTTTATTAGGGAAACAGAATTTCACAACCCTACTAGAGAAAACTAAACAAGCATAGCAACTATGAAGCATGTTCATGCCAAGAATGATGTAAAAATCGTTCATAGGTAACTCAACCAAGTATGCTCACATAGTCCTACCATATACAATGATTGGGCAATCCTTGTACACTCTATTTGCTCATAGATTTTCTCCTACAGGGTTTACTAACAGCTATAGTATCATGCAAAACATCAGGCAATATCTCAAAAGTAAGAGTAACTAAAGGAGTTACAAAGGAAAGAGTAGAAACTGAATAAAGTTAGGCATAAACAGAAGTTGAGAATACATGCAGCATACCTCTGACCATATAAACGGACTTCTCTTGCTCCTCCCTGCCCTTCAGGGCGTATAATATGTTCCTCTTAGGAGGCTCGGCTGTTGCTGCCCCCTGTGGATTAGGTCTAGGCTGAGCATTTCCTCCCGCCTGACCCCTGTTCTGTGGGCAGTCTTGGACTATGTGCCCGCTCTTACCGCAACAAAAGCAGGCTTTATTTCCCTGTATACACTATCCACTGTCAATATGGACACAGTTGTCACACTCCTTTCAGGGATGCAATACATCACCTCCATTTCCCTTCTTGGACTCGATTCTGCCTCATCTAGGTTCCTAACTCCTTTGAGAGTTAGAGTTCCCTAAACTCTAATGCCCTTTTTTAAATCAGGGTTGCTCAAGGACGCCGAAATTGTTTCTGCCGCCATTATTAATAGTACCTTCCTCATCAGAAGGTTTAGGAGTCCTAACCTCATGGACCCCCTCTTCCTTCTGTTGTCCTCCACCTGCTTGACATGTAACTTCAACCTAGAGAGGTCCATGCTATCGCAGAGCATCGCATCCCAAAAATCCTCCTCCAAATCTCCTGAGATTTCTTTATTGAACCTACTCATCTCATTCATGCTGTTAGATATAGGGGAAGTTGCGTACCTAAACAATTTAACAAATTTTAGGGAATACTCCCTTACTGTTATCGATTTAGTTTAAGGTTCGTAAACTCCTTAACCTTGGCATCCTTCATCTCACTGAGGAAGAATCAATCAATGAAGGGTGTCTTAAAAAACTCCCACATGATCGTACCTCCGCATAAAGCTCCATTATCCTACAATATCTATCAGAAAGATTGTGCAAAATGCTTGAGCTAGTAGGAAGTTGACTCATCCTTTTCTGTATTTGTGGCCCCCATAGCCTCTAAAATCATATCCACCTCATCAATAAACTGCTGGGGATCCTATGAAGTCTTTCACCTTGTGAAAATAAGAGGATTCATCCTCATGAAGACTCGTAGTCTTTCTACCATGCTATGTGCTGTGGGTGCTCCCGCTGAACATCCTTTTTGTTGCCCTGACTGTCATAGCCTATGCCTCCAAAGTAATGTCTTGAGCCATATGAGCCAAAGCGGTCTGCACCTTCACATCAGTCATGCCATCAGGGTTAACCGGCATGACCACTCCTTCAGCTAGAGCCTGGGGTGGAAATTGGTTATCCCCAGCAGATGCTTCTCCTCTTCCCCGACTAGTGTTCCTTCCTGTGTTCATTTTCTAAAAAAGATAACAATTGATGTAAGATACACTCGTAACACCAAGAAATCAGTCATTAGAGAAGGCATGATAATCTTTCTTACACATGATGCAGTCTCTAATTCAAGATAGTGGTGAATTTCACTACCATGACTTAGAAACTAATCGATGGGGTTGATGTGAACTTATTATCCTCAGAATTCAACATAACACTTTGATACAAACTTTGTCATGACTGAAATGAAGACCCTAGTCGAAAACGGCGTCATTGACCTTTCAGAGGTCAAAGACAAGCCTACATACTTCATAGTTACATCATCTACTTTAATTTTTGCCAAAAAATGATCTTTTTTTTTTACTTAGACTACGTAGTGCGAAACATTGAACTCGCATAACACAATAAAAATAAACTCATAAACGTTCACAACAACCATGTATTATCAAGATAATAAAATGAAATACATAGTCAATATATGTATAATTATATAGTTGTCAAAATGGCCACAATACAATATTAGAAAATAATTGGGAAAGAAACAATAGTGGAACATACTCAACTAGACAATTTGTACATCTAATGATAGAATAAAATAGTAATCGTCCTCAAAATCATGAGGTCCTGCGAAATCTGGATGAATGCTCCACGTCCGGATAACTTCAGTGTCGATTCATAAGTTCTAGCGTCCAGCTACACCTGCACATAAAAGTAGAGAGTTGTATGGAATTACTAAACACTTGTACTAAGTAATGGTATATGCAAGAACACACAAAGGACATGCATGATTAAGAAGAGCTCTTTCCTAATAATATGAATTATGGAAAAACAAGTCAGTGGACTTGCCAAAATAAGATTAGGAATCTCAGGCTATTAGAGTAACATGCCTATGCATCATCATACATATCATCATATCAATAGCACATAACACATTGCACATATTATATACATAGTTCATATAATTCCTTCATATGCCATGAGACCTTCAAATCATAGACATCACATTAAAACTTCACAAAATGAGGTCTCAATGTTTGGGACCTCAACTAGGGAGCCGTTTTTAGCAAACACAAAGTCTGTTTCATTCGTTGATATGTACTTCATTTTCATTCATTTGTAAGTTAGTGTTAAAACCAGCCACATCAAGAAGGTAGTTTAAGACTTTTATCTGGTTTGTTGTGTAATTACAAGGAATGACGTAGTGTCATTACATAAGTCTAGATCACCTCTTGATGATCCTATCCTAACACCTTTGGTATTGTTCATTTCAATATATGCGTTATATAAGGTTGGACTCATTCCTTCTTTGGAAACATTAACTTTAATGGACGTAGGTAATGTGAGCATCATGAATCCTGTGTTTAATCCCACACAGAGAAGAGGTAAAATCACCGGCTAAGGTGAATCAAAATATGTTAGCGTATATAGGGAGTTGAACCCTACTAGAACTCTATATTGGTAGTATAGGTTCAAAGACTAGGAGATATAAGGAGACCCATACCGGTCTAGACGGATAGTCTCATCTCATGAGAATTACGCGAACCTCTGCCTTCCCGAAAAAAGGAATCACAACTCATAGCAAGCCTATTGGTGCTCTGCTTAAATTTCCACTACATTTGTCTCATACATCACAAAAGTTGCCCTCTAGCATGAGGGAATCATAGATCATTTGTTGATTTCTAATGTCATCATTAGTATTAAGAATGCATCAACTTCAATACTTTCATTATAGTGTTAATAGAGACTGGTCTCTTCATTAACTTTACACTCTTATAGGTGCAACTTCAATACATTCATTATAGTTTTAATAGAGACGGGTCTCTTCATTAACTTTACACTCTTATAGGTGAGTAAGTGTTAGTAACATTTACTTAGGATCGTTGGAGATTCCTCTCTCCTTTTTCTTTAGCCTCTTATCATATTGTCACCACATTCTTTAACTTTACCACATTAACTCTTCATAATTACTCTTCGCTTTACATGAATGTTCTTTAAATCATATGCCAATGCATTTTGCCATTTGGTGTGTTTCACACTCTTACTTAACACATCTTGGGTCTCATCATTCATCACATAATACTATAGGTTCACATTCTTTATAACATATGTTGGACATATGAGTCCATACACACAAGTCATGAGTCTTTATTCATAGTTCATATAAACGATTTACATTGCCCGAGATTATGTGGTACAAGACTTATGCATCTTGTAATTATGCCAAGATCTCAATTTGATTCCTATAGGAAGCATTCAATAAGTATTTAATCTCGCAAGACTTATGTGTCAATATTGAATTTGGAAAGGGAACCCTATTTCAAGTACCTTGTATAAGAATAAGTTAATTTTCTTCATGCTTTTCATTTTCATAAACCCTTTGACTAGGGAATCCTAGATCAATTTCCCACACGTACACTTTTTATTTTTATTTTTTTCCTAAAGAATTCTCCCTAGGGGACCCAAGATCAAACCCCCACGTCCACATTCTTTTCTTTTTCTGTTATTTACTTGCTTCATTCGATTACATTTAGAGGGTGTTGGATCGAACCCCCACAACCTCACCTTATTTTAATTACATTTTCTCCTTACCTCCTAATTCTGCCAAGAGGTTGTGGGTTCGAATCCCACATACCTCATTTTTTAAATTATTTCTTTATGTCTGTTTTCTCCTCTCTCCTTTAACCATATAAGAGGTTGTGGGTTTCAACACCACACACCTCACTTCATTTTCTTTCATTTTTTCCCTTAATTTTTCACTTACACTTTACCCCTTTTCGAGTTTCCCTTATTACATTTTTTTTATATTTATAACATTTATAGGGTGAGGTCTTGGGTTCAATCCCAACTGACCATAATCACTAAAAAAAATTCTGAACGTGATGTTTTTTTACAATGTGCTGCCAAATTTTTTTTCCCACAATATTGGATATTTGTTCACACTCTTCGCAATCCATTTTTTTTAACTTTAAAATGTTAGATTTAGGATATATTTTTCCTGTAAAATCTAGTGCATCATTAGGTAAGTTTTCATGGTTAATTTTTTGAATTTAATAACCTTTTTGCAGTAAATTTTCTCACCCTCTTTCACCTTAAATATTAAGACATTTCGAGTAGTTATTAGGGAGATCTTTAAATGCATTTTCATGATTACTTTTAATGAAGAATTTTCATTGAATTCACCAACCTTTAAATTATATGAACATCACGTTTTTAAAATATTCATACACGTAAAATACAACAATTTAATCATGCCAAATTTTATGCTCTTAGCCGAGACCAAGTCACCTTGTACACGTTCACTTACAGGTGAACATATGCTCAAAAGTGATTAAACGTGTTGCCTATCTCCCCTGTAAGCCAACGCCTCACAACCAAAACAACAAACAAAATATGTCGCGAAATTTGTTTTCAATTTTCGTTTTTAAGATTGTTTGAGAGTTCAAGTCTTCGATGAACTTTATGTTTTGCTTTTTAGTTCTGTTCACTCTCTTGTTTTACAGAGAGTTGAGCATGAATGTGAGAAACATGTGCGTGTGTTAGCTTAGGATTAGGAGATTAGGGAGAGACTTAGTCAAATTAGGATTAAGTATTTAAATTAATAATTAAAAATCTTAGTTTTCCTTTCTCATAATTCAGAAATTAAATATTCATTAATTGAATTAGTTAACCAAAAAAAATTTTAAATTTAATGATGGCTCCCACCTAGGTTCGAACCCGGTGGAGCAAGTTTTCACTCAAAGAGCCAATTCACGCCCTTTCTACCGAAATTTCCCCTCAATCATGTAATTAATTAATTAATTAAATATTTAGGGTAATTAAAATACTATCCTTAGCAATGAAAAGACCATTATCCCCTAGACCCTCAAAACTTAAGATTACCCCTTTTTAAGTCCGGTTAAGAATAACCCGAGTAGATTTAAGATTCGGGTGCCCTAAAGGGATGGACCGAACCTTTCCTAGATCAAATAACTCACCAAGTTTTTTGTATTGTCTTTTTCAATGTTTCAGAGGTATGGTTATACGCGCATCAATCCGTGTGAACCCGGTCTAGTCATAGGCATTCTAGACACATTAAGCATTATTTAGCATAGCCATTTTTTTAGGGTTGTTACACCCTTCATGTAGAGGCTTATGTAATTAGGATTGGTTGTATGGAACCACATAATTTCATCCTAAGGAAAGTCATGATGAGCTAGCTTAGTCGCCATTACATGGTAGCCCTAGTGAACCTCTTTGGGATGGTGAATGTGATTTGGCTATGAACTATATATGAAACCTCTTCATGTGATCTTTCAATGTTAATTACTCTTTGAGAACAAAGGATACCTTCGAGTGAATATGTATGTGGAGTAGCTGTGCTCAGAGTACAATATAACTCTACTTGAGAGCAAGACCGGAGTTCATAAACACCGCTCATATTCTATAACCATGTGCCTACATGGGATGTGTCCTAGTTCTGCCCTTGGCAAGTAAAACACCCTCATCAGAGTAGGTTTGAAATATGGATTCCATATCTACCTATCATGGTCTATGTAAGTTATTTTCTTTTCTTATTCATATGGGATACCAACAAGAATTAGAAAAAAATCTATGAAGTTTAGGTGGTGGTATGGACGCTATCGAGATATTGCACAGTAGGCTTTGAAGGTGTCAGTTAGAGTCCCTAGGTCTTGTCAAAGACCGTTTCTTGAATGTCCTTATGTTAGTAATGTGTCTTAAATGAACTAATGAATGTAAAAACATGAGTTAAGAAATCATGTTAAATGAATCAGTACTTATCTAGAGCATTTAAGGGTTGTCTAGTTATGGTTTTCAGGGTGTATAGGAATGGTCACTTCGTAGCCTACATAGTTAGGTCTTTAGAATGATTCTAGTTCGGGACGATGGTTGATTATGTAGAATTGATCTAAGTTTTAGATATCCTTAAGGATTATTTAGGTAATCTTGACGAGGTCAATCATGGACGTTATCTTGTTGATATACTTAAGTAAGTCTTTTGGTTATATTTTGAAGGAGAATGTCTTATTATCTATATGTTGATGTACTATGTGATAACGATTCTATATTAGGTAGTTTTTAGGATCTCTTTACTGTTTGTGTAAGGGATTGTATGGGCGGTCGCTTCACAACTCGCTCAGGTGAGACTTAGAATCACCTTTGGTAGAAGGATCTTTTCATTTGTATGATGTCTTGTTAGTGTATTTTTGTCTCATTATAGACAGTCTTAAGGATCATTTAGGTGTTCCTATAGAGGGTTTATGGGAGGTCTCTCTTTGTCTTAGTTATGTAAGTCTTATTATAGCTTTTTGTCAGGGGATGTTATGGTAGAAAGTGTCTAAGGTGAAGATAAGAAAACTTCACTGTAACATTCAAGGGGTTCACTGTGCAGTAAAATGGGTTACTGTTATGTGGCTCCTAAAAATGTGATAAATTATCTAAGTGATTTCGTATGTGTTTCCAAGTTGTTAAGTGTTATAATTATGATTATATTATGATATTTAATTGAAAAAAAATTCATATTTCTAATATATGTCCATTTAATCGTTTTATGCATTATGCCATACTTAGTACATATTGTTGTACTAAATCTGTTCTTTTATCTATCTCTATAGTGATTGGTAGGCGAGGAGCATTTCGGAAGCAAGACTTGGATGGTAGAATCATTGAAGTGGAGTTGAAATAATTACTCATTTGACTGGAGGTCATAATATGTCTTTATTTCCTTTATCAAAGTATTATTATAGACTAATTATTTCTATATTTTAAAGTATGTGTCGTGTCCCAAGTATTCTCGTGTCTAAGCTTTAATGAGATTGAGACTTAGTATTTCCTATGATTTGTAATAAAAGATGTTAGTAGAGATCTTCTAATATTTTATGGATAGTTGTAATTCTTCTCTACTATTTGTTATGTATATGCAATGAACGATACGAAAGGGACTTGTACAAGACCTTCGAGAGATAATGTACGCCGGTTGCATTTTGAGAATGCCATATCTTGTAGAGTGTGGTTTTGGGATGTGAAAAACATTGCATCAAAGCATAGGTTATTAAAGTATTTTTAGGAATCAAAAAGTTTTATCAAGTCACGTCTAGTAGAGTCTTCACCATCTGTGTGATTGCGACACATCTATAGGCGAGAGTCTATACAAATAAATAGTTTCCCTTCCTTTCTACTCCTATTTCATGCGGTAGAGTAAAGGTTATGAGTACTATTTTCTTATGGTTTTCCTTGTGTTGCAATGAAGATGAATACGAGGATGATACGGGCAAATAGAGTTGTGGAGAATGATGGGAATGAGAAGATTCCTCCTCTATTTAAGCAAGTTTACCAATTTCTTCAAGGTGCTCTGGGTTCTCAAGGTTATCAAGTCCGTATTGGAGGTCAAGATAATGATGTTCCAGTGGTTCCCCCTGAATTTACTTTAGAGAGATTAGAGAGGCTTTGTTTTCCTTAGCCTGAGCCGTGATTAATCTAGTGAATTTGATTGTGGATCCTAGAGTATATTTTGTGGAGAGCACTATGAGATCCAGATTGAGAGATTTTGTGAGGATGAATCTCCCTATATTTCTTGGATGTCAGGTGGAAGAGGATCCCCAAGAGTTTATTAATGAGATTTATAATATAGTGCATGCTATAGGAGTGACTTATAGAGGGAAAGCGGAGTTGGCTTTGTATCAATTGAAAGATATTGCTCAAGTATGGTACACACAATTGAATGTCAATAGCCGGTTAAGTCGAATCCTATTTTAGTAGGAATAATGAAAGGAAGATTTTCTCGGAAATTACTTTCCCCGTGAGAGGATGAAAGTTAAGGTAGAGGACTTTCCCCGTGAGAGGATGAAAGTTAAGGTAGAGGAGTTTATCAATCTAAAACAAGGCAATATTAGTTTTTTAGGAATACTCTTTGAAGTTATATATTTTTTCTCAATATACTACATCTTTAGTGTCTAACTCTATAGATTATATGAGTAGGTTCGTGATGGGTCTCGCCAACTAGTGAGTGAAGTATGTTGTACGGACATGCTACATGATGATATGACCCTAGCTAGACTCACGGTGTATTCCCAATCAATTGAAGATTCTAAACTTAAGAGGATGTCTAGAAAGTTGAAAAGGAGTTGTTCATGTGATCAATATCAACCTAGGTCCAAGAAGAGAGCCCAAACTCAACAAGAACCTAGGAGTGCTAAGGTGAAATTTGACAGAGGAAGTGGTTTTCAATATGAAAAGCCTTCATGTGTTACTTTTGGAAAAAGGCACTATGGGAATGTCCTGTCGGTACTCGTGGTTGCTTTGGTTGTGGGACGGATGATCATAAGGTCAGATATTGTCATACCATCATGGATAGAGGAAGAGAGGGTAAACAAGTTGCAGCTAATGTTCCAAAGGATGATGCTCCAAATAAGAGGTGTTTATATGCACTCCAGACTAAAGAAGAAAAGCAAGATGAGGACGAGGATGATTGTAATTCCTTCTATATCTTTAGTGTTATGAATTCCTTCTATGTTGGGGAGTATGGTGAATAGTGGAGTGTTTATTGATTGTCTTATCTCTTCTATTCCTCTCAAGCTTTAGAGTAGAATGTCATAAAAGTATTTTGCATGTGCATTTTATGAGGTTATGTTTATGTTTAAGATGTGTTCATGTAGTTGTACATTGTATAGTCGCGTGTTACCATCATGAATAGCCTAAAAGTTGCATAATTCAATATAATGCACTTCCAGTTCTCAATGAGATTTTTTAAAATTTGACTAATTCATTCTTTGGTCTAAATTGAAGTAATGTGGTTAGAACTTAATTATAAAATGAGTTTTTGCTATTTTGAATGAAGGATGCGAGTTTTATGGTATGATGAGTTATTGAATATGTTCTAGTTTCTCCTTGTGTTGTAATCATCTTCAATATGTGAAACTGATTTATTCTTATATATATGTATTGTACTATATGTTATATGGTATATTCATGAGTTTCTAATTGAATCTATATTCTTTGAAATTTTTTGAGAGTGGCAAGGTGTCATTCGAGGAAGAATGTTGTCCAAGTGGAGGAGATTATAAAATCCCTCAAATGAAATAGGAGAAGCTAGATCCTAAATGTTTTTTATGATGTTCGAATGTCCTAAAACTGTCTATAATGTGGGATTGAGGAAGTGTCTAGTGTTTTATGTAATTTGGAAGTGAAACGTCAAGGGATGACTAGCACGTTTGACGACTAATTCACATGTGTGCCTCATGTGTAGTTATTTGACTATGCGTGTGTTTTATGAATTTATAGGTAATTATATGAGTTATTATAGTGTATATAAGCATTGTGTCAAGTTTCTTGAAGTTTGGACGCCAAACGTTCAAGAATGTCCATCACTTTCGAAAGGTTTTCCTTAAAACAACCTTGTGTGTGTTGGCACGTTTTATCGTGTTTTACGTGTTTTTTTTTATAATTAACGTTAGAGGTCCAAAAATTGTATCCCAACATATTCTGGTCGGAAACGTATGGTTAATATCCCTAAGGACTAACAAAGGGTCCTTAAAGAAGGACCCTTCAAAGAGCCAAAAGCTGTCTTAGACCAGCCCAATCGACAGCCAGTAGGCTGGTTGACGCCACATTTACTAAAGGCGTGGGTTTAGACTTATCCTAGAGATACAAGATCAATTTTTCAAGTCATTGAAACCATCTACGGAGGATAGGATTATATGTTGGTAGATTGACGCCCCGTCGATTGGCAATCGTCTGTGAAGGATGTCTCCTGCGTGCAGTCACTGTTAAGTAAGGGGTGAATTGGTAAACTAACCCCACTTGCAAAATAAAATTTGGGTGGTTACTAAAGGGTCTTTTGGAAATTTTAAACACGTTTATAAGCCTTTAACATTTCCTTAGAAATTCTCTGGCACTCGATTGGAGCAAAACCTTAAGAAAGGGATTGATTTGAGAATTGAGTGGATATTCTTCATCAAAGCGGAGGATTATATTTATTAAGGTATGGTTTTTAATCCTTTAAACTCTATTCATCAAGGATCCCAACTTTCAATGAAGTTTTCTAAGGCTATAAAAGACGAATTTTCCGATTTTATGATCCAACCATGGGTTCTTGCTATAAAGGTATTAAAGAATTGGATATTGATTGAATTGTTGTTAATAATATTATTTTAAATCAATTAACGTATGAACACATGTAATTGATGAACCGTTGTTTTTCACAACTTTATGGGTTTAATTGATTTTTACTTAATGCTTATGAGTTCTAGTGTATGATTGATGTAATAAATGTATTGAATTGATATCTCGGATGTCTTAGATTGATGAATCCATATTGAATTGACCCAGTTTCATTGATCTTATAGTTTTTGTACTGAGTTATTGGTTACGGCCATGGATAATGGCCTTATGATTTTGAATTTGATGATTTATCTATGGATTGAAATGGAGAGAATGGATTGGTAGTATGCTTTCCTAATTCTCTTTATTTTACATCAATTAGATTTCAATTATTTTATGATAGGTATTGTCACAACCGTAGTCTAGAACCCAAACGATAGAGGCATTGTTGACCTCTCAGAGGTCGCAAACCAGCTTACATACGTCATTCTTACTTCATCTGGTTTAATTTTAGCGGAATGTTTGAAACTTTTTGTTTCCTAACATGCTTACTAAACATTCTGTTACATGTATTGTTCACCATCAACCATCCAACATTAATATCATAAAATGAAAGAAATAGTTCGTAGTTGCATTACATGTATACTTGCCAAAACGACACCAATACAAAGCATGAAATGAAATGGGAAATGAAACACTAATGGAACATGCTTCACTATCTAAACGCTACTTCTAAGTTGGATAAAAATAGTATACATCGTCAAAAGTATGAGGCCCTACGAAGTTTGGATGAAAGCTCCACGGCCGGATAGCTGCAATGTCATACTATATGATCTAACGTCCACCTATGCCTGCACCTAAAAGTAGATAGTTGTATTTAATTAGTACACATTTATACTATGTATGGGTATATGCAAGCACGCACCAATTACATGCATGATAAAGAATAACTCTATCCTAAACACATGATTTATGGAAAATCAAGTCACTGGACATGCCAAATTTTGATAAGGAAAGTCAATGGACCTGCCAAATTTAGATTTTTAAAGTCATTCCATGAGTGTAACATGCATCATTAAATTTATCATTTTACGAATAGCACATACCATATTTCACATAGCGTATATCATAATTCATATAACACATAACGTTGTTCATATTATTCATTCGTATGCCATGAGAAAGTGGAATCATGGACTTGACATTAAGCCTTCCAAAAAATGAGGCCTCAACGAATAGGACCTCAACTAGGGTGTCTACTTTAGAAAACACAATGTCTGCTTCGTTCATTCATACATACATCATTTCATTTCATTCATGGGCCAGTGTAAACAACAGCTATACCCAGGATGTAGTTTATGACTTTCATCGGGTTTGTTGTGCAATGACTAAGAATGATCTAATGACATTACATGAATCTAACTCACCTCTTCATTATCTTATACTAACACCTTTGGTATCATTCTTTTCGTTATGTGTATCATTTGAGGATGGCCTCATTCATTCATTGGAAACTTTAACTTTAACCAACATAGATCATGTGAGCATAACAAAATCTAGTGTCATGAAACCCCTAATTGAAAAGAGGTGGAAACACCATCCAAAGTGACTAAAAACATGCTAGAGTACTTGGGAATTGAACCCCACCAGATCCCTATATTGACAGTATAGTTTCGAAAACTAGGAGGTATAAGGTGACCATACTCGGAATGTCGGACAATATAGCGCAATTTCTCTTCATAATAACTCACGCCTATTTACATGAATGTTCATTTCATCATATGACAATGAACTTAGCTATTTATGTGTTACTCTTACTTAACACTTCTAGGGTTTTATAATTTCATTACATAATAATCATTACATCGTATGCCAAAGCACTTGGCCATTAATGTACTTTACACTCGTACTTAACCCTTCTAGGTTACTTCATTTCATTACACACATAATAAGTTCACTTATTTTCAAACACATGCTAGACTTATGGGTCCGTACATACAAGTCATGAGGCTTTGTTCGTAGTTCGTTAGGTGACTCATATCTTCCTAAGATTATGTTGTACAAGATTTATGTATCTTGTATGTATGCCAAAATCTCAATTTCTATCTAATTAGGTGGAGTTAATCTTTAATGTAATTAACGTATGATTTATGTATCAATATAGAAATTTGGGCAAGGGAACCCAAGTTCGAATCCCATGGACAACTCTTACATTTGTTATTGATTTTATTTATAGTCCTAATGACATTGGGACCCTATATTTAGCCCAAAAACCTTCATTTTCTTTAAAGTTCTTTTTCTTTAAACCCTCTCTTTTTGGCCGGGGGGTTGTGGGTTCTAACCCCCACAACCCCTTTAGTTGTTTATTTATTACTCCTTGACTTTTTCGCATTGACAATGAGGTTATCGTGTAGAACCCCCACAACCTCACTTTATTTTTACTGAAATTCTCCTTACTGTCTAGAGGTCTTAGGTTCAATCCCCACACCTCACATTTCTTCTATTTGATTTTTTAGTTCTCCTTAATTCTTCTTTAGAGGTTGTTGCTTCGAATCCCTCACCTCACATTACATTACTTTTAATTTTTCTATATACTTTACTGCCTGAGAGGTTGTGGGTTCGGATCCTACTCTCTCATTTATTTTCTTTTTCATTTTTTCCTTCACTTTTTGAGAGGTTGTGGGTTCGAATCCCACTCCTCTCATTTCTTTTCTTTTCATATTCAATTTTGCAGCCAAGATCATGCATAAAAGTTCCACATGTCACATTCCCTTTTTCTCACGTTATTTCAATGAAGTTTTTCATGGTGAGGTCGCGGGTTCAATCCCTAGTGATCTCACATATTTATTTCATTTTTCGATAGCAGGAAATTCTCCTTAGCTTTGCTGAAACTCATTATGAAGCTGCTGGAAATTTTTGCAGCCTATTTTCAATCATCTTTTACATTAAATGCTAGGATGTTTTAAGTAGTTTTTTATTGAGTTCTTTAGGTGATTTTTCAAGATTTCATTCGATATAGAATTGCACTCAAATAAGCATATTTACATCACTTATGAACATCACGATTTATATACGTTTGTGCACGTTTGAACACAACCATAACATGTTATTTTTGAACCTCAAACCAAATTAGTCACGGCTACATTGTACACACATACAAAACTTTTTGGAAAAACATATGATGCCATTCATACAATTCCAAACAACATTTATGAACATATTAAAGACAAAAACACATTACATGCCTAATATCTACCAGAAAACATCCCCAACCTACGAATAAACTGGAACTAGTAACCGGGACATGCAACGCGAACAATCCTAGTTTTCCGATTATATTTGACTGAATCTTGAGGGTTCTCTTGGGAAAGGGACCAACAAATAACAAAACCCCGGCCTTTTTGACGTTAAAATCTTGACTTTCTTCCCTTAAACTTCACCCAAGAACACGTGTAAACCTCCTCTATATCAACTGCACTCGAATGAAAACCTCTCTTACCCTAATCTGCGATTAATGTTTTTTTTTGTGATTTCGCGTGAGTTCTTCAATTGTGAAGAACATGGTTTATTTTTCTGCTTGTGTAACTTATTCTTGTAGAGAAATTTCGTGTGAAATAACAAGGGAGATTGAGCGTGAGAGTGGAGAGATAGACGTGAGATAATAGGAGTTATATTTGGCTTAGGAATCTAGTTTAAAACTTAGTCAAATAAGGTTTACTTAATTATTAAAAACCTGATTTTTATTTTATTTTAAATCATCTAATGAATAATAATTATAAATCAATTATATTAATTCAATAGCTTAAATAAAAATCACATTAAAATATTTCTTCAAATCGACCCTCCACTTTATTAATTAAATTATTAATTATATATTTAGGGTAATAACGATACAACCCTTAGCCTAAAAAAAGACCATTTTACCCCTACACTTTCAAACCAAAGATTTCCTCTTTTTTGGTTCGATAAAGTCTGTTTCGAGTAAATCTTTGCGTACGAGAGCCCTACTTAATTGGACTCAACCTTTCCTAGCTCAACTAACTCCCCAAGTTAGTTGGCTTTGATGTAGCAAGGGTTCCAAATGTTTTTTCTACGCACATCGATCCGTTTAAACCCTGTTCTAATTATAGGCATTCATGACCTATTATGTATCACTTAGTATATACATTTTTTGGGTTGTTACATTATCCCCTCATTAGGAACATAGTCCCCGAATGACACTGCTCTTTCATAACAATAATTAAGTCATCCATAGGACGTATGCATGCATAGGTAATTGAATACTCCCCATTGGTGAATATCTGATTCACATATTAACATGATGGTGCACATCCTTGAAACCTACTAGAAGCTTCACATTAATAGACTAAGTAAATCTTTCCTAAACTAGTCTCATTAAAGCATTCAACATATGTAGACATATAAGTCATAAAAATCAGCAGACAACATGATGACTCAATCATATTAACCTCATACTAGTGCATAAACACCATACACAGTCAAATACATAAAGGACAAATTAAGGCTACTCACCCAAGACTTCACCAGAAGTGTCTTCCCCAGCAACCCTAAATTCTTAGACCCTGTGAAAATTGGAGGGTTTATCCTCGTGAAGTCTCTCAGACTATCACGCGTCCTACGCACTGGTGGGTTATCCCTCTCAACTTTATACCGGTTGACCTTGAAAGTTATGTCTTGGGCCATTATAGTGATGGCCTCTTCAATATGGGCTAGAGATGACCGCACCTCCGCATCAGTCAACTCAGTTGGGATAACCAGCATAGCCACTCCTTCAGCTGGAGCCTGGGGTTGAATTTGATTGTCCACAGCAGCTGCTACTCCTCTCCTCTGTCCAATAGTTCTCATAGTATTCATTCTATGAAAACAATAAAAATTTATGTTAGACACGCTCTTAACACAAAGAAATCAGACATTAGGAAAGAAATGATATCATCAGAAAAAAGGAACTTTTCCGTACGCATCATGCGCATCATGCAGTATCTCATTCAGGATAGTGGTGCACTTCATTAACATGACATAGAAACTACTCAATGTTGTTGATTTTAAATTATTATTTTTCGTAATTTAACCTAATGCGCTGATACAAACTTTATATTGACCAAAGTCTAGACCCAGACGAGATCGGCGTTGTTGACCTCTTAGAGGTTGCAGTCAAGCCTGCATACGTCATTTTTACTTCATCTAGATTACTTTTAGAGGAAAATTTTAAACTTTTTGTTTCATAACATGCTTTCTAAACATATGATTACATGTATAATTATTCACCATCATCTATCTAACATTAAGATCATCAACTGAATGAAATAGTTCGTAGCTGCATTACATGTATACATGCCAAAACGGCACCAATACAATGTATTATATGAAATGGGAATTGAAACACTAGTGGAACATGCTCCACTAGCTAAAGACTATATCTAAGCTAGAAAATAACAGTAGACAACCTCGAAAGCATGAGGTCCTAACATGTCCGGATGAAAGCTCCATGTCCGGATAGCTGGAACGTCAATGTGTAAGATGTAACGTCAGCCTGTGCGTGCACCTAAAAGTAGATATTTGAGCGGAATTAGTACACACTTGTACTTAGTATGGGTACATTCAAGAACAAAAAAATGACATGCATGAGAAAAAATAGCTCTTTCCAAACAACATGATATATTAAACGTGAAGTCAATGGACATGCAAAATTTTGATCAAGAAAGTCAAGTCAGTGGACTTGCCAAATTTGTATCAGAAAAATTAATGGTCCTTCCAAATTTGGATATACAAAGTCATGCTATTTGTTTAACATGCATCATCAAATCTATCATTTTGAAACGTCACATAACATATTTCAAATAGCACATATCCTAATTCATATTACACATAATGTTGTTCATATCATTCATTTGTATGCCCTGAGACATTAGAATCATGAACCTTATATTAATAATTAACATAAATGTGGGCTCAACATATGGGACCTGAACTAAGGAGTCTACTTTAGCAAAACAAAGTCTGCTTAATTCATTCATACGTACTTCATTTCATTTCATTCATGGTCCAGTGTAAACTCCATCTATACCTAGGATGTAGTTTAACACTTTCATCGGGTTTGTTGTGCAATGACCAAGAATGACCTAATTTCATTACTTTAATGTAACTAACCTCTTGATTATCCTATCCTAATACCTTTGGTATCATTCGTTTCATTATGTACATCATTTGAGGGTGGCCTCATTCATTCATTGGGAACTTTATCTTTAACCAACATAAATCATCTGAGCATCATGAAATCCAGTGTTATGAAACCCCACACTAAAAGGAGGTGGAATCACCAGCAAAGTGAGCCAAAACATGCAAGCATACTTTGGAATTGTACCCCACCGAGTCCCTATATTGGCATTATAGGTTTGAAGAATAGGAGATATAAGGATACAGATACCCCGCATGACAAACACTCTCATCTCATGAGAGTTAAGTGAACCTCCTCCCTTCCCAAAAGAAGGCATCACCGCTCATAACTAGTCTGTCAGTGCTCAATATAAAGTTCCAACACATTCTCCTTATATGTCATGGAAGCTGGCGTCTAGTATGAGGACATCATAGCTCAATAGATGATTTATGATCTCATCATTAGTATTAAGTGTGTTTATCTCAATACTTTCATTAGAGTGTTCATAGAGACTGGTCTCTTCATAAACTTAAACTCTCATAGGTGAGTAGATTTTGGTAACATTTAGTTAGGCGCAATTGAGATTTGTCTCATCTTTTACATTAGCCTCATATCATATTGTCACCAAATTCATTTACGTTAGCACAATTGTTCTTCATAATTACTCACCCCATTTTACATAAATGTTCATTTAATCATATGCTAATGCACTTATCCATTTGTGTGTTGTTCTTACTTAACCCTTCTAGGGTTTCATCATTTCATTGCATAATAATCATTTCATCGTATGCCAATGCATTTTTCCATTTAGTGTGTTTTGCATTCGTACTTAGCCCTTCTAGGGTTACTTCATTTCATTACATACATCTTAGGTTAACTTATTTTTAAATGTTTGCTAGAATTATGGGTGTATACATACAAGCCATGAGCCTTCATTCGTAGTTCGCTAGGTGACTCATATCTTCCTAAGATTATGTGGTACAAGACTTATGTATCTTATATGTATGCCAAGATCTCGATTTAGATCTTAGTAGGTGGCATTATTATTGAACATGTAATTCACGTATGATTTATGTATCAATATGGAAATTTGGGCAAGGGAACCCAAGTTCAAATCCCTTGGACAACTCTTACTATTTTTGCTGATTTTATTTATTGGCCTCATGACATTGGGATCCTAGATGGAGCCGAAACCCCTTCATTTTATTTTTCCCTTAGTTTTTCACTTCATTTTTTGCTCAATGGGATTGAGATAATGTGGGATTGAACCCTCACATCCTCATTTTATTTTAATTTCTTTTTCATTCAACTCTCTCCTTTTGGCCAAGGGTTGTGGGTTCGAACCCCCACATCACCTTTTTATTTCTTTATTTATTTCTCCTTGACTATCTCGCATTGATAATGAGTTTGTGGGTTCAAATACTCACGGCCTCCCTTTATTTTGATTGTGATTTTCTTTTACTGCCTAGAGGTCGTGGTTTCAATTCCCACGCCTCACATTTCTTTTATTTGAATTTTTAATTCTCCTTATATCTTCCTAAGTGGTCGTGAGTTCGAATCCAACACCTCAGATTCCTTTTCTTTTCATTTTTCCTATCTCCTTTACTGCCTGAGAGGTTGTGGGTTCTATTCCCACTCCTCTCATTTATTTTCTTTTTAATTTTTTTTCCTTTACCGTTGTAGAGGTTGTGGGTTCGAATCCTACTCCTTTAATTTTTTTTCTTTTCATTTTTCATTTTCCAGCAAAGGTCGTAGGTTCGAGTACCAAATGCCACATTCCCTTTCTCAACTTATTTCATTGATTTTAAACATGGTGAGGTCAGGTGTTCAATCCCCAGTGATATCACATATTTTAGTTCATTTTTTCATAGCATGAAATTCTCCTTAGCTTTGTCCGAAACTCATTAACAAGCTGCTTTAAATCATTGCAACATTTTTTCTCATTTCATTCACATTAAATGTTTAGACGTTTTAAGTAGTTTTTTACTGAGTTCTTTAGGTGCATTTTGAAGATTTAATTTGATAAAGAATTGACCTCAAATTAGCATATTTACATAACTTATGAACATCACGATTTTTATAAGTGTGTGAACGTCAGAACACAACAATTACATGTTATTTTTGAACGTCAAACCAAAGGAGTCACGACTACATTGTACACACGTACACACCTTTTCGAGAAAACATAGGTTGTCATTCGTACAATCCCAAACAACATTGATGAACATATTCAACACAAAAAACATTACATTCCTAATATCTTCCTGCAAGCATATCCAACCTACGAATCAACGGGAGCTAGTGACAGGGAAATACAATGGTAACAATCCTAGTTTCGGATTATATTTGACTTAATCTTTAGGGGTCTCTTGGAAAAGGGACAAAGAGAGAAGAAAACCCATTACTTTTTGACGTTAAAATCATGACATGATGCCCAAATACTTCACCCAAGAATATGTGTAAACCTTCTCAATATCACCTACACTCGAATGACAACCTCCCTTAGCCTAGTGTGGGATTAATGTTTGTTTTCTTGTGATTTTGTGCGAGTTATTCAATCGTGAGGAACATGGTTTATTTTTATTCTTTTTGTATCTTATTTTGGAAGATAAATTTCGTGTTAAATAACAAAGGAGATTGATCATGAGAGTTGAGTGATAAACATGAGAGAGTAGAAGTTATATAACACTTAGGAATCTAGTTTAGGACAATGTCAAATAATCTTATTTTTATTTTATTTTAAATCAGATAATGAATAATAATTATTAATTATTTATATTAATTCAATAGCATAAATAAAAACACATTAATTCATTGCTTCAACATAAGTTCGTACTTAGGTGAAGCAAGACTTCACTTCAAGAGCTTAATCCCGGCTCTCTCTTCCCAAATTTCCCCTCAACCTTATTAATTAATTAATTAATTATATATTTAGGTTAAAAAAAATTACCCTTAGACTGTAAAAAGACCATTTTACACCAAGACCATCCAAACCTTAGATATCCTCTTTTTAAGTCCGATAAAGTCTCTTTCGAGTAAATCTTCATATTCGAGAGCCCTGTATGGTTAAACCCAAAATGTCCAAGCTTAAATAACTCCCAAAGTTAGTTCTCTTGGATGTATCAAGGGTTCCAAAGTCTGGCTCTACGCGCATCAATCCGTGTGAACCCTGGTCTAATCATAGCCATTCTTGACATATTATGTATCACTTAGTGTATGCATTGTTTGGGTTTTTAAAGGTATTGTTCACTTATGATAGAAGTGTTATATACCTTACTTGAAATTGATTGCATTACATTATGAACTATGATAATCTTGGCTTTGTCAGCAATTAATTGATATATTATGATTATTTGTGTAGCTGATTTATTTAAAGTATGAACATATCTAACTGCATGTGAAGTAATGTAAAAGTATCTGTTATTTCTATGTATTCTAGGAGATCATGTCGACAATGACTATGTTCTGATATGCGTGGTTTTAGATGTTTATTCATGATTGTCCCTATTTGGTATGAGTTGTGATGGTCATATTTATGATTATGTAGTAATGTATAGGATGACAAAAAAATTATATGGTTCATTCCTAAGTTCTTCAAAGAATGATATGCTATATATGATAATGTGAAGAATGTTGTGTCTTGTTTCGGTAGATTTGTAGCCCTTATTTGATACATGTATGAATTATATATATGGATATGAGATGAATTTACTAGGTAGTCATAATGCACCCTTGTCATGCATGGATTAATGTGAGACCTTAAATGATGTTATGAAGGTCACGTAAGTGGAAAAGGTTATGTTATGAATTTGAAGTCAAAAATTCGTAATGATATCCTTCATGTAAAGGATAATGGATATGGGTTTGGTTGGCTGGAACAATATCATGTCATCCTTACGACAATCATGAAGATCTTTCTTAGTCGCCATTAAAATGTAGCCCTTAGTCCCAATTGAAATGTATCCCTAGTGGACCTCTTTGGTAGGGTGAATGTGATTGGGCGATGAACTATATATGGAAACTTTTCATGTGATCCTTTAATATTAAAATTACTCTACGAGTAAAAAGGCTAGCACTGAGTTACTATGTATGAGGAGTATTTCTACTTAAGAAGGATACTAGATTACAATATAGATCTACTTGAAAATGAGACTAGAGTGCATAAAAGCCCGTGATATTCCTTAACCATATGCCTTCATGGGACGTGTCCTAATTCTACCCTTGGAAAGTAGAACACCCTCATCGGACTAGGTTAGAACTCCAGATTCCATGTCTATCTATCATAGTCTATGTTGGTTATTTCCTTTTCTCATCATATGCGATACCTACTAGCATTATAGACTTTAAGGAGGTGGTATGGGGCTCTATCTACACCTTGCACTATAGGATTTGAATGTGTTAGTTAGAGTCTCTAGGAATGTCAAAGACCGCTACTTGAATGTACTTATGTGATGAATGATTCATAAACGAACCAATAAATGTAATGACTTAAGTTAAGAAAGAATGTTAAATGTATAAGTGCTTATATAGAGTAGTTTAGGATGGTCTAGTTTAGGTTTGAGGGGGCATATGAATGGTCATTTCGTTGCTTACCTAGATAAGTCTCTAGAATGACTCTAGTAAGGGAAAATGGTTGATTATGTATACAAGATATAAGTTTTAGGGAACCTTAAGTATTATTTAGTTAATATTGAAGAGGTCAATCATGGACGCTATCTTCTTGATTTAATTAAGTCTTTTGGTAACCTTTGGAAGGAGAATGTCTTATCATCCATATGTTGACATATTAAGTGAGAATTATTCTATATTAGGTAGTATATAGGATCTCTTAAGTGTGTGTGTAAGGGATTGTATGGGGGGTCACTTAACAACTCACTCAAGTGAGACTTAAAATCACCTTCGGTAGAAGTATCTCATGTTAATGTGTATAATATCTTGTAAGTGTGTGTTGATCTCATTATTGGTTGACTTAAGGATCATTTAGGTGTGCGTAGAGAAGGTGTATGTGAGGTCTCTCTGTGTCTTAGATAAGTGAGTCTTGGCATAGATTTTAGTGAGGGGATTGCATGCTACAAAATGTCTAAGGTGAAGCTATGAAAACATCACTGTAACAATGATGGGGTTCACTGTACAGTGAAGTGGGTTACTGTAATGTGGCTTTTTAAAATGTGACAAATTGTCTAGATGATTTCTTATGTATCCATAAGTTATTTAATGTTATTCTTATGACTATATTATGATATTTAAATGAAAGACGCAATTTTCTAATAAATGTTTTTTTCATGGTTGACGTGTTATGCCATACTTAGTATCTATCTCTATAGTGGTTTTTAGGTAAAGAGCATTTTGGCAGAAATACTTGGATAGTAGCATCATTCATGTGAAGTTGTAGTATGTCGTCATTTTACTCGAGGTCATATGATATCTTTTATCTCCTTTATAAAAGTATTGTAATAGACTAAGTATTTCTTTATTTTGAAGTTTGGGTCATGTACCAAATATTCTCGTGTCCAAACTTTTATGAGATTGAGACTTAGTATTTCCTATGACTTCTAATAAAAGAAGTTATTAAAGATATTCTAATGTTATGTGAAATGTTTTATTTCAGCACTATTTTTTATTTTGCATAAAAGGGCTTGTACAAGCCCTCAGAGAGGTTAAGTAAGCAAGTTGCTTTTCGAGAATATCATATATTCTAGGGTGTGGTTTTGGGATGTGACACATTGTTTCTTCAAATAAAGTTTACTAGTCTTAGGGTGTTCTATAGGTCATAGGTTGGATCCATATAAGTTATCAAGACTTGGTGATATATTGGGATTGAAATTGGGCTACATTAGTTTATAGACCCTCTAGGTCTTTTTGTTTTCCATTATTTCAGCAATTAGAGATTTATAGTAACAACCACAAGACATTTGACTTTCTAGGACTAAAAATTCAGTGGCTGTAGTTTGTGTGGAACTGTCTGGGACTGTGAAGATGTCGGTGAGCTATTGGTTTTTGGAGCTACCAGTTTCTATTTGTATTAGCTAGTCTTAGTCACTATATTGTATTGAGATATAGCATGTACTTATCTTGTAATTGTGGAAACTAATATCTTAGATTAGTTAGCGGAAAGCATTTACTTTGACATAGTGTTCTTCTACCATTATTCCTTGATATTCATTGTTAAGAGGTCAGATATATCTCGAGGGTATACATAAGGCGGTTCAATGTTGGTCTAGTAGACACCCCTTAGAGAAAAGTTGAGTTTACTAGTCCTAGTAGGGTTTATCGTCCGTTTATTACTATGTGTTGTTATATATAAGGTGGGTTGGTCATAATCCCATATTGCTTCCTTTTGTTCAAAAGTTAATTTAGGGGTTGATCGTAGGGTTGTATTTTCCACTCAAATTAATATCAGAGCATATAATATAAATAAAGTTGATCTTTCTCCTGGTTTCGACTCATGTCAGAGTTTTGGAGAAGGAACACCTTAAGTCTTACAATGATTGTGGTAAAAGGCTTCGTCATAATACAATAGTGACCAAATTAAACTTTGATGTGACTATAAATTAAGTAAGGCACATGTTTCTTTCAAACGTATCAAAACTATAGAGGTAGTATGTCGGACTGAGGTAGGTCGTGGTGCTGGCAGTGGGCATAGCTTAGGCAGAATTCTCATGTTGCTCCACTTGGGTCATTGCAGTCAATTACTCTCGATTGTGGCTGCTATGGATGTGGAAGGATAGTCCACTATGTTAAAGATTTCTGCAAGGCCCAATGAAGTTTTTTATGGTGTTACCAACTCTAACAAAGGTAGAAATAGTAAAGTACTACATTATTCACGCAGGAATTTGCTGTATAGAAGTTGGTATGAATGTTTAAACTTTGGACACTATCCTAGAGATTTCTCTAGGTTGGATTTTTTTTTAGAGTATTACATATATCTCATATTCCCTAAGATGGGGTGATCAGACTAAGTTGTACATATGGGGAACTTGTTCACCATATAATAACTTTCCACCCACACATGGGACCATTATGAGAAGCATTCATCTAGACCACTTTTATGAGTTATTAATTCGTTTAGTTAGATGTTGTGCCTTAGGTGTTACTATTACTACATCACGTATTCATGTTGAGGTTGGACATTGTCTGTTCTATGCATCTATAGGTTGTTTAGAGGCTGAGACATCAATAATTCCTTCTTTGGATGCAATTTTTTGGTTCATCTTATTGGCTTTTGTTTTGTGTGATTTGGGTTTTTTATGCCCATTCAGATTTATTTGACTTATTATCTATCGTTGACTTGTTACGAAATCTTGATTTGAAGATTGAGTATGTATTTCGCCTATGTAGTTAATTTCTTTTATATTAGATCGGCTAGGTTATATTACTTCGATTTAGTAGTAGTTGTTGAGTAACTTCACGGGCCTTTGCTTTATAGTCCTTTGTGGTTGTGGCATAGGAATTGATTTTTTCCCTTTTTTCCACCCTGTTTGTTTGATTTTGCTATTATACCGACCCTTGTTTAATAGGTGGCCATACCATCTTTTCTAGATTTATGTTTTGTATATTGTATGTCAAAGTTAGTTTGGTTTTGAGCCGTCTCTTTGAGTAGTGGTTCGGAGATTATCAATTATTGAAGTTGTGTGTTGGGTAGTTAGACTTCCTTTGTTGTGCTAATCCTTTTAGTTCCTTTTTTCATTTTCTTTAGTCTTTGATCCACTGTAAAATTGTGTTTTTGCCAATTCTGCTCGTTTTGGTTTTTTTTTGTGCTCTTGGAAGTTGGTTATGAATATCTAGAAAATTTAGGTGTTATCCCATGTTCTACCTGGACTAGTTGATTTTTTTGTTCTTCATTGTTGTTGTGATGACATAAGGTAGCCCATAGGTGTAAAATTAATACGGAACCCTGAGAGGCGCTATACAAGCCACATAGCTTTCATTATACAACAAAATAGATTGCAAGATACAAAGAAATTTTTTAACATTTAAAAGTTCTATAAAATAAAGCAGTATTCTAAACATTGTCTCAATCAAATTTAGTACAAAAGAGTATATCCAGGAGGCGTAGCCCGTAGATCATATTCTAAAGTTGAAAGTTAGAATATAAAGCAAATCAAGCTCGATCCTTGGAATATGAGGACTTCCGAAACTTAATTTTTCTGTACGACATCCTAGCAACAGAAGTATGAATTTGTATAGTCGATCCCTCCATTGGGGGAAATATAATGAAGCGTATGTGTTTGAACAAAATATGTACCAAGTATGATAGTTGTGTATGAAACATTTTAAAACATTCTTAAATAGAGATATTTTTTATGGTATGTGATGACTAACCTAAAACACGAGATAAGAGGGTAAATACATGAACCATAAAACATAGTCAATGCAAATAGCATATTTCTTGAAGTAACCTTAGTTTATCATAACTTATTTTTAGGTATTAGCCTTAAGCGAGATATGACCATATGAGGTATTAACATGGAATTCAGTGTCTCCGACATCGACAAGGGGTATCCTATATAAAAGGGTAAAGACCATGAACTTCTACCTTGTGTAGATCAATTAGTTAATGTCTCTCCAAATAACGTATGTTGAAATATAGTTTATGGGACACCGGTAATTGCCACTTGTCCACTGGGTACTAAGTTTAACTTCCATGGAATAGTTTTAATAATATTCATCATATCTTTTAAAGAAACATTGTCAATCCCCTCTTGTGATACATCATGTGACATGGGTAATAGCTTCTTACCTCATTATTAGAATCGATACTTTAACATTTGTTCATATTATGTGAGAAATCCTCTGTACCTTAAGTGCCCTTCGTATCTTAGATTATCCTTTAAATGTTATGTTTTCATGTGTATGTGACATATTATTTCAACAACACAATAACATCATCATTCATACTTCACTCTAAAAGAATCCATGATACATTTACTTCAGATTCATGAGAATATACATCATTGCATAAGTTCAGCTTTCATAGTTTCACCACCCTCATTATATCATTATGAGTTCGGAAAAATTGGGATAGGTATGGGTTCATCTTATTCAACACAAAATTATGCAATTAACTTAATACATAAATAATAGATCATAATTCAAAAAAATAACTCAACATTTAAAGTAATCCATGATATGGAAGTAAACCCTAACTCAATTAGCAAATTCTATGTTGCATCACGAAACCACACAATAAAAGTTAGGGGCAATCATGGATTGCAACCGGCGTACTTGACCTCTCGGAGGTCTTATACAAACCCATACATATCATTCATTGCATAAACATAGTGAAAAGTAGATCAAAGTTAAAACTTTTCAAAAATCATAACATAGTGTTTGAAATTTCTCAAATATGAAGTAATAGAAAATACTAAGTCTCCATCTCACATAATCTTAAGGCACGAATACTTTTGGGACACGACCCATACTTGAAAAAAAAGAAATAATTAGTTTGTTAGAATATTTCAATAAGAAACATAATAGACATATATGCCCTCGAATGAAATGAGCACATAGTTCAAATTCTCTTGAATGATGCTACGGTCCAAGTCTTCACGTTCAAAAGGATAATTACCTTCAAACAACTATGGAGATATTTAAAAGCATGGAGTTAGTACAACCACATGTACTAAGTATGCCATTATGCATAAAAATTATGAAAACAAACATTTAGTTTAAATATGCATGTTTTAGTTTGAAAATAATAATATAATCATAGGAACAACATTTATCAACTTAGAAACATATAAGGAAAAGTTGGAGCCAAATATCACATTTTTAGGAGTCACTTTCCAGTAAGTGGAACCACTTTTATATTGAAGTAATTTTACTGTACAGTGAGGTTCTTTCTATTCCATTTTAACATCTCTTAGCATGTAGTCTCCTCTTTAAAAGCTATCCTAAGACCAACTTAAATAACCTAAAGAGAGACAGCCCATACAACCTCCGTAAGCATAGCTAAATGACCCTCAACAACATTCATAATAAGTCGCATACACACATCAAGACATCAACCTATCCACATCTGGATAATATAACATTTCCTTATCAAAGGCTATCAAAAGACTTGCTTAAGTAGACAAAGAAGATAAACTCCTTCATTGACCTCTTCAAGACTACCTCAATAATCCTTAAGACATCCTAAGTTTGGATAACTTCCACATAATAAACACCTTCCCTAACTATAGTCATTCTTCAGACTCATCTAGGTAAGGTACGAAGTGACCATTCCTATGCCCCCTTCACACCTTAACTAGGCAACCCTTAACTACTCTAGGTAAGTACTTATTCCATTAAAATACTTAATAACATAAGCCATTAGTTCATTAGTTCATTAAGACTCACAAATCACATAAAGAACATTCATGTAATGGTCTTAGACAAGACCTAAGGACTGTAACTAACACCTTCAAGGCCTATTGTGCAATGTCTAGATAGCATCCTATACCACGATCTAAACTTCGTAGTACTTTTCTATTGCTAGTACGTATCCCACATGATGAGGATAGGCAATAACCGACTTAGACCATGATAGGTAGACATGGAATTCGGAGTTCTAACCTACTCTGATGAATGTGTTCTACTTGCCAATTGTAGAACTTGGACACATCCCATGTAGGCACATGGTTAAGTAATATGAAAGGCATGCTTTGTAATATAGTCTCATTCTAAAATAGAACTACTTCCCTTACCATGCTCACTCAATGCTAGCCTATGTTCGCATAGAGAAATTTATACTTAAGGTTCACATAAAAGGGTTCCAAAAAGACTTCATAACCCTACAACATTTACCGTACCAAAGAGGTACTCTTAAGGCTACTTTCCAATGGCATAAAGAAGATCATGATGACTTTCCTAAGGATTACTATGATCCTGTTCCATCTAATTAACCTTAAGTCCAACATTCCTTCACCTTTAACGATTCCATTACGGTTTACGACTTTAACATTCATAACCTTACCACTAGGTTCAAGGTTTTAACATAAAAGACTCTATTAGCCTCATTTAATGTCACATGTAATTCATACATTCAAGACTATAAGACTTTAGCATTCTAAGTCAAGACATCACATATTCACATTCACATATACATCAAGCAAGCGACACAAATCAACTAAGACAAGGCACCACATAACCCATAATACATGCAATTCTAGAAACAAATAAATATAACCATATCATTTTGAAGACATCCTATACACTATCATAACATCATCAATATGAACAACATAGAGTTATATAGTCAAGTAGTAATAACCAACACTCAACCCTAAGACTATACACATAAATGTTAAACTCATAGTCTAACATGATAACCTACATAACATCAAGAGAACACATATACTTTCTCATTGATTAACATGTAAATAGATATCATCATACTTCATATAATTAACTACAACAAATAGCCTCATTACATCATATTGTTTGCCGATAGGGTCATGATCATCATAATGCATAAATTAATACCAACAAAGCCACATTAAAAACAAGTAAAACACATAACACCGCCACCATAAGTGGACCATACCAATCACAACATAATTGAAGTCTAATTAACATTAAATAAAGTGAATTATTGCAGCTTACCACCACATCACCTCAATTAGACGCTAACTCATCAAATTCAATACCATAAGGCCCTTACCAATGACCATGCACATCAATACAACATACAAACTATAATAATCAATGAACTACGTCAATTAAATGTAAATTAATTAATCTAACACAACCGGTATATCTATTTACTAAAATTATAACATCAATGAATAGCCCGCATAAAACTAAATAAGAATTCATTAACATTAGGTCAATGTCAAGAAACCCATAACTTAGTTAAAATCTAGGGTTCATACAATTCATGGGTTCATAGGTATTTTAGGTCAAAATCGTGAATACAATATCAATTAAATCCACAATAAACGATTAAAACAATTGATGCAACAACCAATGGTTGAATCGTGAAATTGCACGATTCAATTTGAAAATATTAGAGAACATCTACATAATTTGGGAATCCTTGATGAAGAGAGTTTCAAGGATAAATATACATACCTTGATGAAGATAATTATTCACTTTTATGAAGAATATCCACTCAATTCTTTATTTTAAGCCCTTCCTTGATTTTGGACTTCAATGGAGTCTTTGGGAGATCTTAAGGGATTTTGGGTTTTAATTTGGAAGACTAATATCTTATAAGTTTTCAACACTTATATACATGTTTAAAATACCCAAAAACCTCTAATAAACCACTAATACTCTTATTTGGAAGTGTTTTGAAATTACAACATCACCCCTCAACTTACAGTGAAGCTGCATGCATGTAGACCACCATCGACGGTTGCCTCGTCGACGGGGCGTAGGTCCATGCACGGGCTGTCCGCGCCTTCCTCGATGAATTAAGAGACCTGAAATTGGTAGCTTAGCTCCTTATGGTAAGTACCAAATGACGCCCACCATCTACGTGGTGGCCACCAGGTCACTAGCCGTCGAATGCCATCAATAGGTGAACTGCCTTAGGAAGTTTTAGGCACCAACACAGAAGATTTATCAAGGACCCTTGGTTTGTCCTTGGGGATGTTTTCGCGAGCGTTTCCAACCCAAACATGACTGTATATGAGTTTAGAACTTTTCACATGAATGTCAACCAAAAAGAACACTTAAAACTCGACGAAACATCCCGAGACATCCAAAGTCATTTCAAGGCACATTTTTCAAACGTCATGGACATTCTTGGACGTTTGACCTCCAAACACCACGAAACATGACACACTGCCTATATATGCTATAATAAATCATTTAAATACCATAAAACCTCATGAATCACTCATAAACACATAAAACCACATATAAGTCACACTAGTTACTTATTTGTCGAACGTCTTAGTTGTCCCTTGTCGTTTGACTTCCAATGCCCCTAAACTATTAGATAATGCCTCATTAAAACATAGTATACCTATTTAGGACCTTAAACCATCAATACCAACATGTTAGGATTGAATTCACCTGAGTAATTTTTGGTTTCTTACAATCTTCCCCACTTGGACAACATTAGTCACCGAATGACTCTTGCCACTCTAGAAATACTTCCAAGAATATAGATTTAACTAGAATCTCATGAACATACCATAAAACACATAACAAGAATAAAGCATCAATTACACTTTATATATTATTTCACAACACAAAAAAAATTAGAAGATTATTCTATAACTCATTATGCTAAAAAATTCACAAGATTTATTCCAAATAGTAAAAACCCAAATTATATTGAATATCACACTCATATGCATCATCTTTTACTACAATTCAACAATTTTAGACCATATAATAAATTAGTCAATTTTCCAAAAAATTTACAATGAATTGTTTCAAGTCACGATGAATTTTAGTAAATTATTCAAAAATGGGACTTTTAGGCAGTTCAAGGTATAAACATGATAATATGCAAAGTAACATAATATAAAAACATTTTACAACATAATCTTGGATTCATAAAATACACCATGCAGGAAGTTAATGAAATTTAATTTCAACAAAACTCCTAAACATAATCCATATGGAACATACCTCTATATCATTCTATCCATTTACTAAGCACACTCCCCCGCATAGCAGGAACTCATATTACTAAAATAAAATCATGGACTTACCCTCATCATCATCACCATTCTTATCCGGATTTAATCCTCTAGTGCGGAGTGCATAGAATTGCCTCTTTGTTGGGGCGTCCTCTATTTTAACACTAGGAGCAACTTTCCTACTCTCTCTTCCTCTAGAAGAAATCATAGAAAAATATCTCACATTGTGTCCTTCCTTACCACAACCATAGCAACTCCCGGTACCCAATAGACACTCACAATAATGATTCTTGCCACAAGTGACACATGTAGGTTTGCCATTTTGAGAACCATGTCGTTTTGACAAATTTTTAAGTAATTAGAGTCCTTCTTTTATTAAGTTTTTGTTTTTTATAAATAGTTCAAAAAAACTCGTTTTTGGGGTTAGACTTTTGGTTGTTAGACTAATTTTTGGTTAAAATCTTGATCTTAGACTCTTGGATAATAGACTTTTTGACTGTTACACTTTTTCTTGAATTTTGGATAATAAACTCTTCAATGTTCTTTCTTCTACAAGGAGGAAACCCCTATTTTAGGGGGTAGCCACAAAATTCCATGTTAGATAGATCACACGGTCTCTATGTCAGTTAAGGCTTATGTGCCAACAAGTAATAATGAACTAAGGTTAGCTCAAGAAGTACCACATATGAGTTCACTGGTTTTTAAAGATTGATTTGGCTGGCATTGACCATGTTTTATCACTTACGTTTTATAACTCTTTTATAGCAAACTTACATTGGTCAATTACATACCATGAGATGAAATTTCCCCTTTAGCATGATTTTAGTTATTTTATGAATAGTTATCGTACTTGGTACATTGTTTCATACTAATACATAGTCTTGCCTACATTTCTTTTCAATTGTATGGTATGATATTTAAGGTGCTTACTTTCATGGCTAGTGTGCGATTGATTGATTTCCGTGCTTCGGTGAGTCCATATGTTTCGAAGTTGGTGTTTTATTATTTCAAATTATTTTATGCGTATTGTCTTTTAAACATGATATATCAGAAGGTCCTATTTTAATCTATTGTATTAGATGTCTATGGTGAGAAAAGAATTTAGACTCCCTTTCTTTGTTTATAAAAATGTTTTGGACTTGGACTATAGTTTTATTCTTTGTTCGATTTCCTATGCTATAGATCTGAGTGGGTATGGAGTCCTTCAGGTCTCTTAACTCAATGTTACATCTTTGGGGTACCCTGGGTCGTGTCAAAAATGGTAATAAAAGCACACGATTTAGAATGTTCCTAGTATGTCTCATAAGCCACCTTTAGTAGAGTCTTGTTCATAGGTGTCAAGGGCGCCATATATATGAATGAGTTGCTACAAAATGAATAGGAAAATTCACTTCTTTCCTTATTATTAAGTTGTGCAATAGAGTTAAACTCTATGAAGTGTCTCTCCTAACTCCTATCCTATGGTTATCATGATATGTGTACCTGAAGAGGTCATGCTAGATGGAATCTCATAGAGAATGCACAACAAGATACAACTCTTGGTATACTCAAATTACACCACTATTGAAGAGTATTCACGATCATTATCAAGTAAACAACCAGACATCTAGGTTGCGGTCGATCCTACGAGGAATATTGTTCATACTTAAACTTAACTCCCTATTATATCTGTTTCGTAAAACTATTTGCGAGACAATTAAATAAAAGGGAGGGGGGCTGTAAGCATGTGCAAATTGTTGATATAAGAAACAACTAAGCATGATTAAAACATTTAGTTTCACATGGAAGAGAAACTAGGGGTATGTGAGTTTCCCATAACCTCTTAATGCACTAATTAATAATAATCCTTTACTAGTCTTTTACTAGCAAAGTAGGGAAGTTCAATATCCCCAAGTTGTTGGTTCTCAAATAGGGAAGTTCAATCTGTGTTCGACTACGAATGTATATGTTACTAACCCTTAACTTTACCTCATATTATGCATCATATCAACGTATGACTTAGTTTTCACCCTTCCACCAATTGAGATTAGACAATTAGATAGCATCCACTAAATCTTTGTTGTTAAGCATTTTCTCTTTAACTACCTCCTTGGGATGGGATGTAGCTACGAGGTGAGTTCTAGCATTGCACATTGTTGAAAAGATTTCTAAGCGAAAGATTTAACAATACATGCATAAACACTATTTAAGAATTAAGTAGTTATTATTCATACTTGGTTAATTTCTCATGGTTCTCACAACCCTAGTTGTGTATTTACCTACTCATACTTGAAAGAACACAATTCATAAATAAGTAAAAAAAATACATGAACTATAAGAAGAACCGATGAAACCTGAAATCTTAAATTTAAATTATAAGTTAAAATCTTAGATAACCAAATCCGAAAAACTAATTTCTAAGAGTTTTGAAACTTAATTCCTAAAGACAAAAACAATGAAATACACCGTAATGTCTAATTTCATAAGAAGAAGAAATGATCCATTAATAGTATATCCTACGAATGATCTTCCCCCAAACAATAATTTTTTATATGGATTATGAACATATACAGAAAACCCTAAGTAATATATATACACATACTATTCAATTTAATAAATTATGTTTGTCTGCTTGATTTCCCACTAAAAGCTTCCATTTTAATTTCATTTTAGCTCCAAACTTCAATTAATCCTAAAATAATATATACTATGTAGCACGATCTATAAAATCCAAGATTAAAAAGGACAACTATAAATAATAAATGTGTGAAATAATGATTCTAATAAACAAGAGACACTTAAACTTTAGCTCGTTCTTGAGCAAAAATACATTAAATTCCATCTGAAAAATCTCAAATTAGGAATCATCACTTTGATTGATACACACAATTAGTCCATGCAAAAATTTCAAAATGCCAAGTACAATTTCAACTAATTATGCAAGACATCCAAATAAAACAAACCTCTAGCCTTTTAACCTCAAGGAAGGACTTTGAACTCATCAAATTTAAGTTTGTTCCCCTAGTGTCATCAAAGAAAGCTATAAAATCAATTATAGATTATGAAACATGTTCCCTCAAGGAAAGAATTAGTACACTTATTTTATGCACAAAGAAACATAGGGCTGGTCCATTATGTCTATCTCCACGATCTAGCACACTTGAATATAATCAAATAGGAGTTTCACAGGTTGTCATGTAAGATTAGGTCTGGCAAGGGGACGGGGAATGGGACTGGGGGACGGGACGAAGGGGGACGGGACGGGACAGAACGGGACGGGGGACGGGGAGGGGGGATTTGACACGGGACTGGGATTGGGGGGACCGAGATTGGGGGGTCGAAAATATGTCCCATCCCATCCCACTATATATACGGGATGGGATGGGATTTGGGGGGACTGGAGGGGACGGGACGGGATGGCATGGGACGGGGGATTATTTTTTAAAAAAAATTTATATATTTTTATTGAAATGATACGTCTTTAGCTAATAAATTTTAAATTTAATTTTTTATTTTCAAATATCAAAATAAATTTTCTAAATTAAGTTTCAATTTTAAAATTTTAAGATTAATTTTTGAAATTTCATGTTTCAACTTTAAAGTATTAAATTTCAAATTTGAGAAGTTTAAATTTGTAATTTAAATATTTTAAAGTAATGTAAATTGTAAATTTTAAATTAAGTATTTTAAAATTAGTTTAGTACTTTAGTATATATATTTAATTGTATATATTAAAATCAAAATTCAAAACAATATTTGTATTAAAAAAAACATGAACAAAAGTTAAAACCTTCAAATTTATTCAATAGAACTTATAAGTTACAACCTACAATTAACAAATATTAGTGGAGTAACTAATCTACGCAGCCACATTCTAGGAAGGGTTCGGTTTCAATAAGTTCTCATACGTAAAACTAATATTTGTTACAGATATTAGATGAGTAACTAATTTTACGCAGCCACCCTTTTGGAAGGCTTCTATTTCAATTAGTTCTCAAATGTAATCTAGTAATATCTGTTTTCTCCTTTAAAATTTAATTCTAATTGTCGCATCATATCGATGGTGATATCCTCCGGTGTTGACAAACTTGTTAGAAATTCATGTGCCTCTAATTCATCATCACTGCATTCAATACAAGTTTTGATCCAAGTTTCTTGTTTTTTACTTAACTTTGGCAAATTGTTATTCCTCCTTTTGGCATTGCACCAGCCTCTAAATAAAACTGTTGTTTCCAAACTGTCTTCCGCCAATGAATGTCTATGATCACCGATTTGAAACCTTGCCGCACTGAAAGCAGCCTCCGATGCAACCGATGAAAATTGAATAGCTAGAATATCACGAACCATTTTGCTCAAAGTTGGAAATGCATCGCTTTGTCTACTTCACCATCCTAATAAATCTTCACTGCCATCTTTTATATCCACGTTTTCTAAAGATTGATTAAGATATTCTTCAAAATCATCACGGAATTAAGACCAAGAAAAACTTGCATATAACATGAAATTGGAACTGACAAATCAATCTTAACATTAGAAGTTTGACCAACTTCTCCTTCAAAATTTTTACTAGTTCTATATTTTTCATACAAAAGTTTTTTTACTATTTTTATGCTAGACGTACACGTTTCACAATCTGGAATTTCTTCCGGTAAAATTTTATAAAGTTTCATAAAAATTGTCGACAAGGCCTTTCACACCTTGTAATTTATAAGCAAGATGAAGTAATGTAGCCGTTAAAAAAACTTGAGGAATAGGAAAAAAATATTTTTTATATTTTTCAATCATACCTTCAATTGCAACTCTAAATTTATCTATTTTTTATATTTACAAAGTTGAATTGAAAGAGCACAAATATTTATTAATACGGATGAAATAGTAGGATAATAAATTCACGAAAACATGGTAGTAGCATCATAAAAAAGTCTTAGCAATTGTAATAGTTCTTTTGTTTCTTCCCAATCTTCATCACAAATTCTATCTAATGGGTTAGCATTATGAGCATTAAAACCCATTTGTATGGGTCTTCTATATTTATAAGAAACCGAAAGCATTTCGTATAGAGAATTCCACCTTTTTTAAAAATGTTTTGGAATTTTTCTAGGTGACAATTCACATAGTGAACAACGCTCATTAAATTCCCAAATTCTAGCAGCGTTGTTTGTTTGAAAAATCCAGGTAACAGCATATTCAACTTTTACGCTACCACAATCAAGTAATGAAATACCATCTTGTACAACTAAATTTAATATATCTGCAACACATCTAACATGAAAAACTTTATTGTCAATTGGACATAATCTAACTTTTAACATGTTAGCAGCATTTGTATTATTAGATGTATTATCTAATGCGACAAAAAATATTTTATCTATAATCATGTAATAATCTAAAACACTTAAAATATTTGTAGCTAAATATGCACCATTTTTTTTCTCTATACATAGTTTATAACATATAATTCTTTTTTGCAAATTCAAAATATGATCAATCCAATGTGCAGTTACAGTTAAATAATCATTTCCATTAACACTACGACCCATGTCCGAAGTAATAGACATTCTACTATCTAATATGCTAAATAGAAAACAAAGAAATTGACAATGTTTACTTTGATATTCAAAAACATCAGTTTTGACAGTATTTCTTGAAATGCCTCTATAATCCGGATTATAAGTTTGTTGAATATATTCGATAAAACCAGGATTTGAAGGAAAACTAGAAAGCAAAACACAAACAGAAACCATTTTAGCTAAATTTTTCCGATGTAATTCCTTATTATATTTACGTTATGTTATTGGACCAGCGGGGTTAAAAGGATCTAATGTTCCTTGAACCATGTTAGAAGCCCCTATTGATGCATTACCGGTAATATCTAATTCATTAATTGAAATTCCATTTTTTCTATTGGCTAATGCTTTAGCTTCTTTATATTGAATCGGCACACAAGATAACAAAAGTCTATTTAATCCCCCCGTTCCACCTTGACCCCCACCTTGTTTATGTTTAAAATCTTGCTTACACTTATTACAAATAGCAACACTATTTTCTTTATCAAAAGTCATAAATTGCCACACAATAGAAGTTTTGGGTCGTTGATACTTCACCTTCTCCCTTGTGGGAGGTATAAGGGGTGGATGTCCAAAATTTTGCAATGGCAAATTGATAGTCTCATTTGGAACTTCTGTCACCGGACTAGTAGGTGTTTTATCTAACTTCTCTTCTCCCAAATCAGCTTCTACTTCTCCACCTGAATTTTCATCAACATTAGGATTAATATTATGATAACGTCGTTCTAAACTTTCGTGATCGAGTTGAACATTTGAATAAATATTATAAGGAGTATCATCAACATAAGTTGAATCATTTATGTTAAATCTAACTCTACTCGTTGATTTAGATGAAGTACCACCACTTTTACTACTCTTTTTTTCTTTACTATTTTTTTACCTAAATTAAATAATTTAAAAAGTCTACTTTCTTCGTTATCTTGTGCTTTCTCTTTTCCTTTACCACAATTTTTTTTGCTAGAACTCATACTTAAATATATATATATATATATATATATATATATATAAAGATATATATATATATATATATATAAAGTGTAAAAAATAATAATAACACAAAAGTAAAGATGAATAATAAAATATAAATATTATGAAACGAATGTACCAAACGTCTACGTTAATAGCAGACGTTAAACCGATTGTTGAAGCTTGTTATTATTTGTAACTTGTAATTTGTAACTCCAAGCCAATACTTGATAACACATATGAGATAATATAATTATATTTATTGATATAATATGAAAATATTGAATTGAAAATTGAAATATATGTATTCTAATAATATGATAATTAAAATTCAATAGATATTAAGATTGACACTTGAGAGTTGAGAGTTGATAGAATATAGAAAATAGATAAGAGAAATGAGAATAGATGATTTTGTAAGAAATAATAGAGGATAGGTGTATTTATAATATTAAAAAGGGTTAAACTGTAATTATAATAACTTGTGGGTTTAAAATAAAATTTTAAAGTAGGGGGGTGGTAGGGGGTGTTTGGGAAGACAAAAAGAGGCATAAATCTGTTGGGGGGGGGGGGCACTAGCCGTTTCCCCAACGGATAGTTACAGATACTTTTTTAAAATTAAAAAAAAAATTTGGGGGGGATCTTGGGAACCGGCCGATTTAGCCGGGCCGGGTCGACCGTGACGCAGGGGTGAACCGGCCCCTGACCGGTCCCCTCATCCCCCATCCCTTAATCCCCTTAAACCCTGGGGGATGGGCTGGGTTCGGGACGCGGGCCGGGGCAGGCCAACCTGGTCCCCCTGCCAGCCCTATGTGAGATAGATATCCCTGAAAGAATCAGGGCAATCATCATGGTAACTTATGAAGTAGTGATCCCCAACTTAGGCTTTCCGCTTGAGTTAAAGTGCACAACGTCCAAGGAATAATCTTGGCCAACATAGAGTTATACAAACTTTCTAGGGAAATCTGAGATGTGTGGATCTGAATGATGGGCCTATTATATTGTACCGCTTATTTATAAATTATCTCCAAAAAAAGGATATTCACCATGTTCTACTTCTACCATTGTTCGCATATTTCTTCTTATATAGTGCATTATAGATTTCTTTTTTTCTCAAATATAATTATGCTATAAATAAAAAGGGATTCAACTTCATCATGTGCTTTATAAGAAAAATATAGGCTAAAAGGATCAAAAGGGTTAACTAGTGATATAATATTTGAAAAGGATAAAATTTACAAAACAAATCAAAGAATGTCTTGTTATCATCTCCTAAAGTAGGCAACATTTTGTTTCTCTTCAAAAAGATGCATGGAAAATTTCCGACAAACTTTCAAAACATAGAATAAAAAAAATCTCACCACATATTTCACAAGTATCAATCAAGATGGATCAATTACACTTCTAAGAGACACATCATCATAACAAACTAAAAAATACAATAAGCTACATACAAAGTAATACCGATTATCTTAGGTGTCAAAGAGTCTTTAATTTCCTTATCATTCAAGCATTCATAGGAAAATACTACTAAAAAATTAAGCCTAAATAAAAAGTATCAAACCACTCAAAAGGGGTTTTTATTTTGTTTAAAAAATTAAAAGAGAACTTATCCTTTAAAAAAAGACGCCCAGTTCAAAGGAACTAACATCATGAAAAGAATTGAATAATAACGAAGGAACCAATCCTAAAAAAACACTCAATAAAATGGTATTTAGTTATCTAATACCATTTTAAATCCCCAAAGCATAAAATAAAATTTAAAACAAAGGTTAAGGATACTCAACGGGGACTCTAGGCCTAGCTAGTACAACGTTCACTCTTTTTTCATCAAGGATCATACGCATCCCACACATATGATCAAACAGGCCCCTTTTTGGGTACATAGACTTCTCCTTATATGCAAAAACCAGACCAAAAAGATACAAAATGACACTTGAAAAATTAAATAAATTAAAAAGTAAAAGAACTAATTGGGTTTCCTCCCAATAAGTGCTTAATTAAACGTTGCGGTACGACTCGTACACCTTACTTACTCTGTTCCCTATCATCTACCCTTTCCAGTTAAATTATTGTATACCCGTTAATTAGCCATTTTTCTCAACATTTTTATCAATTAACAATTGTAGGTATCAATGTTTCACCTTGACTCGGTGTACTTGGAATACACTAGAGTTCAAATCTACTGAAAACTAAAAAAAAACTAAAACATACAATCGAAAAATACTTGACTAAATTTCAACAATGTAGTCAAATTTAATCTAAAAAAAATTCTCCAATAGCGGCGCCAAAATCTAATACACTCAAATTATAACCCTATTAAAAGAGTATATGTGATTGTTTTCAAGTAAATAACCCATGTTTTAGGTTGGGGTCGATTTCACGAGGAATATAGTTTAGAATTTAACTCAACTCACTATTCTATCCATTTAGTCAAACTATTTAGAGAAAAGTAAACTAAATTGGGGTTTTGTAAGAAAGTAAATATTATTGATTTAAGTAACAAGATATTGTAATCCTAATAATTTTAATATTCCTAATATTTTACATGCAATGTTGGTAAGTTAGGTATCCCTAATTATTGGTCCTCCAAATAGGGAATTTCAGTGTGCATCTCGGTCTTGTTACTAGTTCATTCTTTACTAACCCTTACCTTTACCTTAAATTATCAATCACATAAAAAATGACTAAGTTTCACCATTCAACCAATTAAAATTAGACTATTAGATAGAATCCACTAAATCTCTATTAATTATTTTCACATTATCTATCTCATTGGTCCAGCAAGTAGAAACGAGATGATTTCTAACGTTGCACATTGTCAAAAAGACTTCATTGCATAAGAATTAAAAATGCATGCATAAGTACTATTCAAGAATTAATTAATTACTATTCATACTTTGTTAAATTGTTCATTGTTCTCATCACCCTAGTTGTATATTTAGCTACTCATGCTTGAAAGAACACAATTCATTTTTCCGTATAAAGAAATCACGAACTCACAAGAAGAATTGATAAAACCCAAATTTCAAATGAAACTCAAATTCAAAATCATATAAAATTAAATCAAGAAAAATTAATGGCTAAGAGTTTGAAAAATAATATCCAAATAAAAAAACTTTTAAGTGTACGATAATGTCTAACCTCAAAGCAATAAGGAAATAACCCTAAAAAGTATCTCCTATCAATAATCTTCCATGTAACACTCCGAAAATCCAAGACGTGTTCTAGAGTCTAACATATGTGTCATAAAGTCTAGACAATATTTTAAGGTCTATGACAATTAATATAGGTCATTTAGGAACTCTACGAACCGAAACGTCCAAGAATATCCATTACGTCCGCAAACTAGTTAAAGGAGGTACTACCTTAGCCTATTTCACTAGCTTTTAGGAGTGGGAAATAGCTGAAAATTGGTGGAAGGGTGCCTAAATTTTTTTTATGTTGATTCATTATCCAAATTTTCAGGTACGAATGCTTAAGGACCAACCAAAAACCCTTGAGGAGGACCGTTGCAAGTGGAGTCAAACAATGCATGGGCAGTGTGCACCCACGAGAGGCAGACGTTTGAGGGTAATTTAGTCAACGGGGATCGGTGCCATACGTACAACAACACTTATCCAGTTCTTTTAATAACTCTTTTGCACACTCTAAAAACTCATCGACGGACGTGCAGCACTGAAGGGGTCTGGTCCATCGATTGAGCCATGAGTAATCGACGGGGTCTTGTCTATGAGGGTCTAATTTTTCTAAACGTTTTTAACTAAGTCCTAACTAATTAATTCATGGTTTAGGTTTTTATTTAGGGATTAAGGGAATTATAATTAATTCAACTAACCATCCACATAAATACCTAATCCCATTAGACTTAATACATCTCACAAAACAAAACTCTCTTCCTTCTCTCTTCTTTCTCTCTCTATTGGAAGACACCATTTAAATAGGGGAGGGTTTTAAGGTATTTAAAGGGAATATTTAATGAGAAATTCTTCATCAAACATTAAGGTATGGGATATTATTCAATTTTGAGATTTGCTTCCCCTAAGGGTTCCTTCAATGTATTTCCAAAAGTTGAGTTTTCGTGTGGGTTTTTTTTCAATCAGGAAAATTATGGTATGAATTGATGTGTTTATGATTTATTTTTGATATTATGATTATATTAACATTTATCTAACTTAATTGTTATATATCTTGATGGTTTGGTCTAGTTCGTAGAAGATGACTCTTAACCCTTAACACTAGTATTATTTATTGAATTACTACTACATGATGTTTTTACACTAATTGTTAACACTTTAGTGTGATTTGTTGTCTTTCATGCTAGTTCTTCATAAGATGATCTAGATTATAAAGTATAGTGTGAATCGACCTAAGTATGTTGTCTTAAGATGTGATCTAGTATTGAATTATGATATAATGCATCTAGCCTTGTTATTATGTTTATTATTCACTTATGATGATGTATACCAAAATTAGGTTGAATTACGGGTTTATGGTAAGAACTTGATGATGAACTATGAAAGAGACTTTGTAAGTCTTATGATATTTATCCTTTACTTCAAATTGTGTTTAATTGTGATTAAGTTGTATCAATGTATTGGAGAATGCCTTGTTCTAAGATTTATAGGGTGTTATTATTTTTAATTGAAATGTCTTGATTATGATTGTGAGGTGTTGGCTTAATATGTAAATGTTATAATGAGGGTGAAAGATTTAACAATGTGCCTTATCATGAAATGAAGATGTTAATATTCTAAATTCATCTATATGAATTTTATTGAAAGGATTTATACTCGTGCAATTCTTATTGATGTAATGATGATGATGATTATACAAGGGGTATACCATATGACCTAAACTAAGCTATGATTGATAATAAAGGCTTAAAGATATTTCAAAAAGTGACTCTAGCTTAGCACTGAGTGAACTAGAATGAGGAGTGTCTCTTCCCACATAGATAAGGTAGGATCATGAATGTAACTTTTAGATTGCATAGTAAAATCCATGTGGCATAAAGAGGATCCCAACTATATATCCTAGCTTGAACGATATTGCCCTCGTTGGTATAGAAGCTAGTGGCTCTATGTTGTTGGTATGTTTCATGTCTTGGTACTACCTTGGCAAGTACTCCGCCTTCCTTCGGTGTAGGTTTTTATGATACCAGATTCCACATCAACTTATGTGGTCTATGTTGGTTAGGGAAATATTTTCCCAAAAAGGTAAAATAAACTAAAGGTTTTAACTCTAACTATGATAACCTAATGGGTCTAGCTTAGTCTTGGTAGGGGTATGTGACTCTACCAAAGCATTGGAGTAGTTAGCCTTCAGGGGATTCTTAGAAGAATGTTCTTATATATGATTATGATTATAATGTTATATAACATGTATATGATGAACTTGCACATTGTTTATACTCCATTTTTATTAGTTCACTTTTGATCATTTGTGGATTTATATTGTAAAAGTAAGATGATATGTACAACTAAATGCCATGTTATGTGTAGTAGGATTAGTAATGAATCTTGTTGGATAACTTTATTAAGGTTATGTGGACTTACTTGGTCATTTCACTTGATGACATGATAGGGTTCATGGGTAGTTGACTTTTTTTGGTTATGTTGTAATGTACTCTTATTCATTCTTATCGTTAATATGATTTGATGAGAGAGTTACTTGAATATGTATCGAATTATAATTATGAATGTCGACTTTACTAGACTTGATGACGTTGATTATGTAATGTACATGCTTATTACTCAATGAACATGTCCTATTGATTCGTATGGTCTTGTTGAATATGCATAAGCGTTTTCAAAGTACATCGCATATCTTTGAGAAATGTCCCCTTTATTAGCAATTTTTCATAATATGTATGCATATGGTCTCATACATAGTACAAGTGGCGTACTAACCCGATTTTCTTACTTTTCCCCAACATTTTAGGTTCCGGTCGTTCAAGTTCATTGAAGAAAACAATAAGAAGTCTTTGATATTTTATTCATCCAAGTAGTGTAGGTCCTCAATTGATGAGTCTATTTTAATTAGTATAGGTCATTTAGGAAGTTTATGAACCAAAAGTCTAATAACGTCCATGACGTTCGAAAACTAGTTCAAAGGGGTACTAGCATGCCTAAGCCTATTAGACTAGCTCTTAGGAGTCGAAAATTCATGAAATAGGTGGAAGGGTTCATAACATGATATTAAGGTTATTCATGGTCAAAACGTCCGGGCACGAATCTCCAAGGACCAACCAAGGGCCCTTGTGGAGGACCCTTGCAACTTGATGTCAACAATGTCTATGCATTGTACATCGATGGGATGCGGATGACGGTCCGGGTATGGATCAAAGGGGCATCGTTTCCTACCTTCGTCCAAAAAATTAGAGAAATCTAAGAAGCCCCCACCTGCACGAGTCTTTGACTGACATTACGTTTGTGTAAGACGGAGGAGGGGATCAAACGTCGACTAACAGATGGCCTGTCCACGGGGTTTCGTCTTTGAGGGACCAAGTTCATGGACATTTTAATTTTATTTCATTTTATATAATTAAGGGGTTTATGTATTATTTATGTATTAATGGAAGATACTTAACTAATTTTATTCCCCATATAAAGATCCCAATACTTATTAGATTAAACACAACTATTAATATAAACTCTCTTCCTTCTCTCTTCTCTCTCTCTCTCTCTCTCTATTAGAAGACACCATTGAAGTAAAGCTAAGGGGAGGTTTTGGGTTCTTGAAATGGAAGATTACACTATCAAATCTTCATCAAACATTGAGGTATGTGATGTATTCACCGTTGATACATCTTTCCTCAAAGGGTTCCTTCAAAAAAATTCTAAAACATGAGTTTTTAAGTGGGTCTCATCTAATTACTAATTTGATGTTATGAACTAAGTTTTTTATGGTTTCATTTTGATATATTGAATATATCAACATGTATTTTAACTTGACTATGATAATTTGTGATTGTTTGGTTTAAATTGAAGAATATGATCATTGACCCTTCACCCTACGTTTGATCGTGTTATGAATTATGTTGGGATTGAATCTATTAACTTGATTATTGGTTAAATAACTTTTACATGATGTTGTTACAATAATCATACACAAGTTAGGATGATTTGTAGTCTTTCACACAAGTTCTTGAAAAGTGATCTAGGTTATGAGAATTTAGTTAAGTATCTTGCCCTGAGCTTTAAATTTAGTATTGAATAATGGTGCAATGAATCTTCTATTATAATTATCATGTTTTTTTATTCATATATGATGTGGAAAATAGTAATATTATTTAACTGAGGGTTTATGGTAAGGCCTAGATGATGAACTATGAAGGAGACTTGGTAAGTCTTGAAATTTCTATCTTTACTTCCAATTGTGATTATTTGTGGTTAAGTCATGATATTATATTGGAGTATGCCTTGTGTTAGGATTGGTAGAATTTATGATGTTGAATTGAAATGTCTTGACCATGTTGTAAGGTTGATTAACATTTATTTTGTATAACGATGGTGATGACATTTAATGTGCCTTATTATGCTATGAAATGCTAATGTGCTAACTTTACTTATATGAATTGTAATTAAAAGACTTGTACTCATTCAATTCTTATTGACCAATTGATGATGATGATGATTATAAAAGGGAAATACACTATGACCTAAACTAAATTGCAATTGATAATAATAGGCTTAAAGACATTTCAATAAAGGGACTGAGCTTAGCAGCGAGTGAACTTGAAAGTGACAGTGATGACTATACAATGACGAAGATTCACTCTATAATTCTACATAAGATGTTGACTTCCCTAAGAAGAATTCTCATCCAATAGATTTCCATGAGAGGAGACCCAAATTACCAATTGGTATGAAGAGGGAATATACTATCTCTATGTTCTTGAACTATGTTGCCTCCATAGGAAGACTAGCTAGTGGATCCACCTATAAAGCTACATTTATGTTTGTTTTACTTTAGCCGGTAGACCACCTTCCAACGGTGTAAGGTTTTACAACACCGGAATCGACATTTAGCTTTTGTGGTCTATGTCGTTTAAGGCAAGTGTTCCCTAAATTAAAATAAGGTAATGAAGTATAAACTAACTAAGTTGACTTGAGAGATTTAATTTCGCCAAGTAGGGGTAATGGACTCTACTTATGCCTTGCACTAGTTGACCTTGATAGAAGTTTTAGGAATTTGATATTACATATGTATATAGTAATGATGTATATAATGATAACATGTTGATGCTACAGTATAAATGATATTATATGGTGATGATTATACTCTTGAACATTAAATTGGGTTGTACTATTAAAGTATGATGCTATTTTGCCTTAAATTCTTTGTTATGTGAAGTTGGACATTGGTCATGGTTTCTTGTTGAGGCTACTTGGTTGAGTAAGGTTACGGGGCTATTCTTGGTAGTTGCACTTGTTGACTGAATGAGTAATTATTATTAGTTTTCTTGCTTATTATGATATGAGTAACTCTTTCTCATGCTTGTGATGTTATTCCTTTATGATAGAGTTTTATTAGATTTTAGGATAAAGTATGACTATATGCAAAATACTTAGTTGAATTAGTAAGCATGTGTTGTTGTTTGGTATGATTTGCTTCATTGTGTAAAAGACTTTTTAAAAGGGTAAATGAGCATGGCTTAAACTACATGTCCCTTTTTATCATGTTTTGCTATTATATGTGCATATCGTCTCATACTTAGTACAAGTGGCGTACTAACCCATCTTCTTCCTCGTTCCCAAATATTTTATTCTCTTGTCGTTGAAAGCTCATTGTAGACGACTTGAAGAAGGATTTGATATTTTCTATCATCCAAGTGGGTATGTCCTCACCTTTCGAGGGCGATGCCAATATTTTACTTATTAATTAGCTTTGTTTTCTATGACTTTTATGTTCATTAAATTTTCGTTTGAGTACGATTTGTATAATACTATATGTGGCTTCTTTACTTTGATGTAGGGGTATTCCAATATTTCTATGATCTTTAGATGGTATAAGGTTGAGATAATCCTAAAGATTAGGTAGTATCTTACTTATATATGTGTGTGTACTAAAGAAAGAAAACTATGTAACCTTAGTATAAGAAGGGTCAATGTATACTCGATATACATATTATGTGTATGTAGAGGTCTATGTAAATTTCCAAGTAGAATTAATAAAATTTTTAATTTTCCGCTAAATTTTAATTACGAATGTGACGATGTAAGCTAATATCCTAGTCATAGTCCTATGAGAGGAGGATGACGCCGGTTACGTCTAGTGGTAAATCAAGGATGTGACATTAGTCATGATTCTTGTTGGGTTAGTTAATTGAGTAAGGCTATGGGGATCTACTTTGTCGTTAAACTCGTTGACTAGATAGGGGTTCATGGGTAAATGACTTGTTTTTGTTACATTGAAATGTACTCTAATTCATGTTTATCGCTAATATGATTTGGTGATAGAGTTACTTGTATATGTATCTAACTATATGCTATGCATTTTGACATGACTAGACTTGATGATGTTAATTTTTTAAGTACATGCTTATGAATTTATGGAAATGTCCTATTTATTGGTATCCTCTTGTCGAATATGGATAAGTGCTTTCAAAGTAAATTGCATATCTTTAGGAAATGTCCCTTTTCTTAGCATGTTTTCATAGTATGTGTGCATATGGTCTCATACTTAGTACAAGTGGCGTACTATCCCTATTTTCTTTTTTTCCCCAATATTTTAGTTTTCGGCCATTGAAGTGCTTTGAAGACGACTTGAAGAAGGCTTGGATCTCTTATTATTCCAAGTAGGGTAGGTCCTCAATTTTCGAGGTCGGTGTCAATATCTTGATTATGGAGTTGCTTTTTAGTTAAAGACTTCTATGCTTCTTTCATTCCACTTAGTATGAAACATTGTATATCCCATTGTTACTTTGATTTATGTGTTATAACCAAGTTCTCTAACTCTTATTAGATGGTTATGAGATGAGACGACGGTTATGACTAATATGACTATTTAATATTTTACATACTTATGTGCAGTAAAACTAGAAGACTAAGTAATCTTCCTATTCTCGAAGTCTACGTATACCTGATATATATATGTTATGTGTATATAGAGGTCTATGTAGACCTCCTAGTAGAAGTAATGAAAAGTTTTAAATTTTACACTAAATTTGACCTATGAATGTAATAATGTAAACTATGAGGCTACTCTTAGTCCTCAAAGAGGACGAGGAAAATTGTTACGTCTAGGGAGTAAATCCGGATGTGACATTCCCATCAAATAATATTTTGTATGAACTATTTATAGATATACTAAATCCTAAATAAAATAACTATGTCAAATTTAAATTCAGAATCCAAAACCAAAAGGAATTGGATACCCATTTTTAATATACAATTTAGCACTATTCATAAAATCCAAGCTCAAAAAGTAAAAATATAAATAATAAATGTGAGTCAGATGATTATTAAAAATATGTATTTTCCTTCATATCACCTCACCAAGATCCTCATGTTCCGATCCATCCTTTGGCTAAAAAAGTATCAATGCGGAGTTTAGGGCTACTTCTCAAGTGTTGGCTAAATGCTTGATGACCCAAAACAATAGGGAGGATTTGGTTTCCGCAAGCTCAAATGTGAATTCAACAGCATCAAAAGTAAGGAACTTCAAAAAGATAGAGCCTCCGAATTTTAATGGTTCTAAATTAGAAGAAAATCTTCTACATTTGATCGATGATATCTTTAAGGTTTAGCTGATCATTTTAATTACCCCAGTGGAAAATGTGGATAAGGTTTTGCTGATCAATTGAATTACACCAGCGGAAAATGTGAAGTCGAACGCTTACGAATTTAAATGTTTAACTCAAATATTGTACAAAAAGTGGAAAAAATGGTGACTGGAAGATGCGGGTCTTGTTGAATGGGAAAAGTTTCTGTACAAATTTCTTGATAGATTCTTTCCCCTTGATATGAGGGAAGAGAAGGTGCTATAGTTCATTAACCTTTGACAGTGGAGTATCAGTGTGAGGGTATATTCCTTAAAATTCACTCAATTCTCTAAGTATACTCCATCAATGGTTACACTTTCAAGGGCTAAGATGATAAGTTTGTGTTGGGTGTCTCTGAAAAGATTGTTAAAGAGTGTCAAACTGCAATTCTTATTAATGACCTGGACATTTCTCGTATCATTGTCTATGTACAATAAATTGAAGAAGAGAAACTCAAGAAAATTAGGGAGGCAAAAAATGGATAAGACCGATGATAGTAATTTTCTAACACAAGGCCCGATGGACAAGGTCATCCTAGAAGGAAATGATAGTGGAACTTCATTGCCTTGGCATAATTGTTTTAAGTGTTGTAGGAAACATGATGGTAAGTACCAAGCCGACTTAGATGGTTGGTATGGTTGTGTTAAAAATTTTCACCGAATGAGTGATTGCCCAATGCTTTTTTAAAGGAATAAAATAACGATGTTTCACGTGGAGTTTCTATTTTCAATGCTCCTTTGCAAAACCAATTTTATGTTGTTCAGACTTAATGTTAACAATAGAGTTCGTTGAATGTGGTTACATGTATGTTGAATGTTTTCCAACTTGATGTATATTCTTTACTTGATCTCGGTGCTCCCTTGTATTTTTTGATTCCATATATGGCTACGAGTTTAATGTTTTTCTGAATATTTTGTTTGAATCTTATTCTGTCTTTACTGAGGTTGATGATTCTATAATGTCTAATATGATACATAAAATGTTCCATTTCCTTTTCCAATATTTATTCTTGTTGACTTTGTAGAGCATGATATGTTAGAGTTTTATGTTATCTTGAGTATGGATTGGTGCACTTATTCTATGCGTCTACTTATTGTATGAATCATGTAATCAACTTACTGTTCCCGAATTAGCATACCCTAGAGTTATAAAGGAAAATGTATGACTAAGGGTTAGATTTTCTGTTTTCTTAAAGAAAGAAATATGATTTCTATGGGTTTAGTTTACCTTCCAGTAAGGGTGAGGGATGTATTTCTCAAACCCCCTCTATTGATTCTTTCCATATTGTTAATGATTTTCCATAACTTCTCCCAAATGACATAATTGGTATTCCTCTGGGAGGGAAATAGACTTAGGTGTTAACCTTATCTTAGATATAAAACCTATCTATATTCCTCCTCATTGTATGGATCTGATAGAAATAATAGAGTTGAAAGATCAATTGAAGGTCTTATTTCATAAGCGTTTCATCCGACCGAGTATCTCTCCATGGGGTGCTCTAGCTTTGTTAGTAAAAAAGAAAGATTGTTCTATTCGTATATGTATCGATTATCGCTAATTGAACAATATGACCAGTAAGAACAAGTATTGTTTCGCAAGAAAAGATGATCTGCTTCAGAATCTCTAAGGAGAAATTTGTTTCTCGAAGGCTCAACTCCGATTAGGTTATAACCAATCAACGGTGAAATATGATGAAATTTCGAAGATATATTTTTGAACTCGGTGTGGTCATTATTAGTTTCTATTAACGTTGTTTGGATTGACTAATTCTCTGATAACGTTTATGGACTGGATGAATAGGGTGTTTTGAAAATATCATGACATTTTTGTCATTGTGTTGATTGACGATATTTTGATCTACTTAAGGAGTGAAAATAAACCTATTGATCTTTTGAGGGTTATGTTGCAAATTTTCTGAGGACCAATAATTTTTAGCAAAGTTTAGAAAATATGAATTTTTGTCAAGGTACGTAGCTTTCCATGGTAAAAAATTTTCAATAAAAGTATTGAGTAGATCCTAGGAAAACGTATGAGGTCAAGAGTTGACCTAGACCTCTAATTCCCTTATATATTAGAAGCTTTTAGGGTTTGGATGGTTACCATAGAAATTTAATTAAAGTATACTTTTCAATTGATGCTTTGACAGCTTTGACTCAAAACAAGGATAAGTTCATGTGGTATAAATCATGTTAAAAGATTTTTCAAGATTTGACTGTTAGACTTAAATTCTGTTACGCTGTTGACCTTACCTTAGGGGATGGATAGCTTTGTGATTTATTGTGATGCCTCAAGAATTGGTCTATGTTGTGTGCTTATGCAAAATGGGAACTTACTGCCTACGCCTCAACGCAGCTTAAAGTCCACTAGAAGAATTATCCTTCTTACGACCTTGAGTTAGTACCGAGCGTTACTATCAAAAATATGTGGTGACACTATTTGTATGGAGTACATGTTGATGTGTATTCAAACCACAAAAGTTTGTGTAATGTGTTAAACCAAAATAATTTGAATCTTTACCAAAGAAGGTGTCTTCATTTACTGAAGGATTATTATGTAAATGTTCTTTATCACCTCGGTAAAGCTAATGTGGTAGCGGATGCTCTAAATTAATCATATATATGGGTAGTGTCACTCATATTGAAGAAGAAAATATAGACTTGGTTGAAATGTGCATAGATTTGATCGATTAGTATTTCAATTAGTGGACTTCAATAAAGGTGGTATTATTGCTTTTGTGACCAACATGAAGGACAATAAATGTCTTGATCCAGTTTTGGTGGAACTGAAAGAGGAAGTTCTTAACAAATATATTGAGACTCTATCCAAGCAGAAATAGGGTACTTAGATGCCAAGGTCTTTTATGTGGTTGAAATGTTGATGGTTAAAGGGAAATAGTTTTTACCAAAGCTTATACTACCTAGTATTATATTAAACCGGGAGCCACCAAGATGTACTCTGACTTACGAGAGGTCTATTAGTTGAATTGAATGAATAAGGATACTATGGTAATTTTGTCTAAGAGTCCAAATTTCTAACAAGGGAAGGTTGAGCATCAGAAACTAGAGCCTAAGACATTGTCACGCGCTTATAAGATCCTAAAATGACAAATCATATTTTTAGAGGAAGTGTGTAGAGTTTGGGAGGGTTTGGAGGTGAAACGTCTAAGAATGTCCAGTGACATTTTAAAGTTATCCTTGAGTCAGGCAGGCGTTCCTTAGTATGTTTCATGAATTTTTATGTAGGGTTTGGGGTTAAAATTTATGTGAGAGGTTCCTAACATGCATATGAAAGTATTTGAAGTGAAAACATCCGGGAAAAATTTCTTAAGGATCAATCAAAGGGTCCATTTGGAGGACCCACCTTGGTCGAACAAGCAACCCAAGGCAGCAACTTTTGCTCCTTGGTGAAATAGGTCCGTGTTGCGGACTAGGGTCTTCATAGAACAAAGTTTTATCTGCGTTACGGTCAGTACTAAGACTCAACTTCCCCAGAAGTTATTTTCATAAAAATCATGTGGGAACAGCTATGCATCGCGGACTTCTTCCTCAACAAAGATTACAAAAAAATTTAGTTATGTTACACATGTCTAAAAGTGTCTAAATTATATGGGGTTAGATTTGGTACTTGCGAAGTCAGTTAAAAACGTTCTTAGATCCTATATAACCCCTTTCCTATAGCAATACCACAATAAGCAATAAAAAATTACAAATCAAAACCTTTCTCCCCAAAAGTTCTCCCAACACCACTATTGAAGAAGAAGAGAAATAGCAGCAGCTTTTAGGACGGATTAATCAAGGTTTGAAGATGGTTTAAAGGTCGTAATATAAGGTACGTTAACCTTATTCTTTCATGGATTCTTACATCCATGAAACCCTCTAGTTTCCTCTTCCATTGTGAATACTATGAACCCCAATCTAGATAGGGTTGTAATTGCATTGTGGGTAAGGCTTGATTGTGATTCCAATCTAGAGGGTCGTATTCAATGATGTTTATATGATGATTATATGATGTTTTTATGAGTTTTCGTTGTGAATTATGTTAATTGTATTTGAAGGTGATCATGGTGATCTTAGGCCATTAGAGACTAGATGAATGTTTTGTATTGATTCTTTGGAATTTGTTTTTAATCTATATTAATTGACCGGAATTAAATCACCTAAGTATAAATTGAACTAGATTTGATGAATTAATATTGTTCTTGATTGCATTGAACCCTAAAGAAGAAATTATTACTCTATTCACATAGTATTGAAGAATGTGAGAACGAAGCTAAGGTTAGAAGACACTATAATCTACCTATGAATGCAGACATAATTAATCGATGAACAATTAACCTTAGGATAGTTGTATTTTCTGTAGATTTAAAATGACTAATTGAAAGTTATAGAATTTAATTGAGCATGGATAGATTGTCTAGGACCTCCCTCCACGAGAGAATGTTGACCAAGGCTTGGCAAGTTAACGTTGGAGTATATGCTTGACTCCAAGTGGATATGCAAAGTGAGACGGATGGTCTATGAAGGGTCCACACTCAAACTAGAAAGGAGATCCAAAACTAGTTGTTGTGATGACTATCCAAGTAGACCTAATGAGGTGGGTGTCCTTCACAAATTTTGACATGCTTGAGAACCATCTTGCATTGTTCATAAGCAATGATGAACATAGACATGTCGAAAGGATATCTCGTAGTGCTCATAGTGTGTGAATAAACTTAGACATGCTCAAGGGGTATCTTGTAGTGTTCATGATTTTTAATGCATCAAGACATACCTGAAAAAAAATCTCGTAGGATCCATATGCTTAAGGAACTTAAAACATTCTGAAAAAAGTATATCATAGTGTTCAAAACATAAGAGTAGGTTCTAGGATCAAAATTAAGAAGTAATTGAAATGGGTCCAAAAGTAGTACCTTGAATGAGTGGTGTTATGGGGCAACAAAAGTACACTGCACAAGTTATAACCTAGGGTCATTAAAGAAGAACATATGCAAGATAGGATTTGAATAGAGTTTCCTTTCCTAGTAAACTAGACTAAAGATTAGAGAATCTTCATAAATGAAGTTAAATAATAATAGGGATGTGAAGGGTGAACATGTTAAGGATGACTTCAATATAGGATTAGTATGTGAGGTAGTATGGGCTGCCTCATGAACATTGCACAATCATGTTTTGAGGAAATCATAAGAGTATAGTACTTTTAGTACTAAGTAAGGCTATTAGAGACTTCATAAAATAAGATAGGTTGAATTAAAAATATGTTTTAGTGTGTGAGGTATTATGAGATTCTTTACATGCATTGAACGAGTATGTTTTGAGTTTTCTTAAGGCCATAGTTCTTATATTACATGATGAACTTAGATCATAATTATGAAAGTTGACAATGATCAAGGATGACTAAAGAGATGTACTTATCTCTGGTAATAGAATGGGATGCTACCTTAGCGTTGCACTAGTATACTTGGAGGTAGCTTGTGGTGTAGTTCATTTAAGTAAGAAGGACAAGTATGTAATTTGAAATGTTATATAATTTATCATTCTTTAATATGATTATGATATTCCTGATATGATTATATCTGTATCTCTTACGATTTTTTCTATTATGGACTAACCCTTTAAGATATCACATATTGTTGTGATAGTTTCCATACTTAGAACATATCATACTATTGCTGATTGCCTACATTTTGTCAATGTAGGGTCTTTAAAAAGTGTAGTTGATTTCAAGGGTTGAGTTTCATGTTTTCCTAGAAGAGAAGAAGTGGTCAGTCCACATATATTCATGGACAAACCTTTATGTTCCTTTAGGTTATTCTTTATGCTTTAGATTTTATATGGGCGGCATCCCATTAAGTTCCATTCATGTCAAAATTAGATGGTTTTTGAGACGATGTCATTTGAGATGCTTCAACAATTATGAAATATTTTTTAGTTTACGTTTAATGAATGTTTTTAAATTCACTCCATTTATGCATGATGTTATGTAATGAAATCAAGAATGAGAGTTGATGTGTAATTAACCTTGGATTAAGAGTCACTTTGGGCAAAGGATGTAAAATGTTAGTGATGTTTAGAATGGAGTTAGCATAGGATTTCTCCAAAAGGCGGAATTAGGTTGTTATGTATCATTGATGTGCATAAGCTAGGAGTTCTAGAGATTGTCACCTTGAGTGGTGTAATGAGTAGGAGAAGTTAAGTTCATGGTTTGTAGGCTCATGAGAGATCATTAATGTTGTCTAGTAAGATTGACCTCAGTCTAAAGTTACAAAGATAGGAGTCAAGCATGTTGCTTAGAGTAATGTTGAAAGTGTGTCTAAAGACAATAGTAGGTTCTATGCTCTCCAATCAAAGATTGATCAAGAATGATCTCCCAATGTCCCTTCCTTTATGTGCTACTTTATTGAATTATGAAAATTCCCAGAATTTCTTATAATTATGATTTTAAATGTTGATTTTATGTTCCTTATGATGACTAATTGATGTTAGAAACGTAGGTATAGCTTATTCCCAAGTAAGGGATAAGGAGCCTTTTTATGAGGTCTTTATATGGTTATGTATAGTTATTTTTAGCTTGGAATTTGATTATTTCCTTGATTTGGGTATTCACATTTAGGTATAAGACATGTACAATGGGCTTCTAGTTTCGAGTTGGTCTTTAAGAGAAGTGTTTACCAAGGTGTCATTAGAGGATGAACGTTTCCCAAGTTGGGGATATTGTAACGACCTTAAAATAAATTAGGGGAAACTAGAGACTAAGACATTGTCACGACTTATAAGGAAGTAATATTACTAATAATTGTGTTTAAATGTTGTGTGTAATGTTTGGGAGAGTTTGGAGGTGAAATATCCAAGAACGTCCGGTGACATTTGAAAGTTAGCCTTCAGACGTGCTAGCGTGCGTTAGTATGTTTCATAAAATTTTATATAGAGTTTATAGTTAAAATTGATGTGCAAGGTTCCTACCTTGTATACAAGAGTATTTGAGGTGGAAACATCAGGGAAAAACTCCCAAAGAATCAATCATAGGGTGCTTGAGGAGGACCCAATTCGGGCAACAAGTTACCCAAGGCAACAACTTTTGTTCCTTGGTGAGATAGATCCACGTCACTGACTACGTTCTCCGCAGACCAAAAGTTTCTCCGCGTTGTGTTCAAAACGAAGACCCAATTCCCTAAAAGTAATTTTTTTTAAAATCAAGTGGGAATAGCTCCGCGTCGCGGTGTTGTTCCCGACGAAGATTCCAAAAAATTTAAGTTAAGTTAGACTTGTCTAGTATCGAATTGATATGGGGATAGGTTGGGTACTTGGGAAGTTGTTTAAAAACTTTTTGAGGTCCTATATAACCTCTTTTCGAAGATAAAACCCCAATACCCAATAAGAAACATCAAATCAAAACATTTCTCACCCAAAGTTCTCCCAAAACCACCATTGAAGAAGAAGATAAATTGCAACAACTTTTAGGACAATTTTTTCAATATTTCGAGATGGTTTTAAGGTCCTAATCTATGGTTTTTTAATCTTATTCAATGATGGATTCTTCCATCAATGAAGCCCCCTAAATTCCCCTTCAATGGTGAACCCAAAGAACACCAATCTTGACAGGGTAGTGATTGCATTGTAGGTAATGCTTGGTTATCATCTCAATATATTTGGAAGCATTCAATTATTTTCATATGATTATTATATTCTGTTTTTATTATGTTTTCATGGTGAATTATCATAATGGAATTTGAAGGTGATCATGGATCTTAGACTGTTATAAACTAGATGAAGGTTCTTTATTAGTTCTTCTTAATTGTGTTTTATTCTATATTAATTGATAATGTTTGAATCATCTAAGTATTAATTGAAATAGATTTGATTATTTAATATTGGTCTTGATAAAATTGAACCGTAAAGAAGGAATTATGACTATATTCACCTAGTATTCAAGAATGTGAGAAGAAAGCGAAGACTACAAGACACTATAATTTACCTATGAATGAATAGAATGAATTGACGAATAATGAACCTCAGGATGGTTGTGTTGGCTGTTTATTTAGGATGATTATTTGAAAGTGACAAAATTCACATGAGCATGGAGTGATTGTCTAGGACATCCGTCCATGAGAGAAGGTTGAGAAAATCTTTACAAGTAACCCTTGGAGTATATGCTTGACTCCAAATTGATATGCAAAATTAGACGGATGATCTAGAAAGGGTCCATGATCCAAATAGAAAGGGGATCCACCCCTAGTAGTTTTGATTACTATTCAAGTAGGACTGATGAGGAGGGAGTTCTTCACAAAGTACAATCAAGGTATACAAGTAGAGATATTCATATCAAATGAACATTAACATACTTGACAAGCATTTAGTAGTTTTCAGAAGAGAAGAATGAACATAGACTTTCCCAATAGGTATCTCGTAGTGTTCATAGTGTGTGAATGAACTTAGAAATGCACAAGGGGCATCTCGTAATGTTCATGATTTTTAAGGGACTAAGACATACCATAAAAAGTATCTGGTTGGATCTGTATGATTAAGGAACTTAGACATTCTTAATGAAATATCTCATAGTGTTCAAAAGATAAACATAGGAACTAGGCTCCAATGTAAGAAGTAATAGAAAAGGATCCAAAAGTAGTACCTTGCATGAGTGGTGTTATGGGGCATCATAAGTTTATTGCGCAATGCATATCCTACGGTCATTAAATAAGAAGAGATGGAAGATAGGATAGTACTAGAGTAGCCTTTCCTAGTAAAGTAGAATAAACATGAGAGAATCTTAATGAATGAAGTCAAATAAAGATATGTCTATGGAGGGTGAACATGTTAAGGATGATTTTAATATAAGTTTCGTATATGAGGTAGTATGGGTTGCCCCATCAACATTGCGCAAGCATGTTTGAAGGTAATCATAAGAGTATTGTACACTTTATAATTTAAGTAAGACTACTAGAGACTTGATGATATAAGAAAGGGTGACTTATTGATATTCTTAGTATGTGAGGTAGTATGGGATTCTTCACATGCATTGCATAAGTATTTTTTAGTTTGATTAGGGGCATCGTTCTGATATAATATGATTAACTTAGGTCTTAATAATGAAAGTTTACTATGATGAAGGATTACCAAAGAGATGTACTTTACATTGGTAGTAGTATGAGATGCTTGCTTGGACTTGAACTAGTATACATAGTGGTAACTTGTGGTGTAGTTCATTTGAGTAGTAAGAAGGACAAGTATGTAAGTATCAACTCTTTTGCACATTATGATGCTTTAATATGCTTATGATATTCATTATATGCTTATACCTTTATCTCTTTTGATGATGTCTATTATTGACTAACCCTTTGAGATATGTTATGATTGTGTGATAGTTTCCATACTTACTACATATCGTAAGAACAGATATTGCCTACATGTTGTGCATGAAGGGTCTTGAGAAGGTTAAGTTAATTTCAAGGGTAGAGTTCCAAGGTATCAATGAAGAGAAGAAGTGGAGAGTCCTCATAACTTCGAGGACGAACCTATATGTTCAATTACGTGTTTCTTTATGTTTTAGATTTTATGTGAGATGCGTCCCAAGATGTTTCATTGATTTCAAAGTTAGATGGTTTTTCAGACAATGTTATTAGAAATTTTTCCTATATTATGAAGTACCTTATGGTTTATGTTTAAATAAAGTTTTCAAATTCCCTCCATTTATACATGATGTTATGTAATGAAGTCAAGAGGCTTTGACAAAGACTTGAATATGGACTTTATAGTTTGTTTGACTTGCACCCGACGACAACATGACTCTACTTAAGTGATAGTATATCGGATAATGAAATAAGCTTATTAATGTTAAGACCCGCAAAATGAAATAAGGTACTAGAGAGTTACATTTGACTTAAAGAGTTAATAACAAGTAAATAAAGTGTTTTACAACTTTTATACTTAATTTGAAAAGGTCTAGAAGTCAAACATGCAAGAACGACGAAGATATTTTTAAACTAGTTAAGTCATGTGCTAGTATGACTTTGCATGTTTTACGTGTTTTTTGTATTTTATATTATAGGAGAGGTTCCTAACATTCATAGGGTATTATTTAGGTTGAAAATATCTGGGAAAGAATCTCCAAGGTCCACCCTAACCCAAAAACTGCCAAGAAACTACCTTGGCAGGGTAAATCAACTCTCATAACAACGATGGCCAGTAGATTGGTTGACATACCAATAATTGGAGGTATTGATCCACACTTAGGCATCGAATATGAGACCACTAAATATGTAGTCTCAGTCATAAATAATGGAACAGCAGGACGGTGCGTCATTCAAATCACGACCTGTTCCTTGCCACCATCAGCAACATGTTGTCTAGGCACGACCAAACTAGGGCGAATCGGGAAATACACCCCACATTCCAAATAAATCACGGACGTTTATTTTACCTATTTTTTGTTATTATAATATGTTAGATACATATAATCCCAATTTATAATCCATTGTTCAAATCAAACCTCTCCCTCTAAAAATAAACTTTCTTTAGAAACCTCCATTGGAGATCAAGCTGAAGAACAAACTAGGGGATGGATTATCATGCTTTATTCTCCAAATTTTCGTTGATTCTCATGTATTAAGGTATGCTAATCCTTTATCCTTAGTTAGTTTTTCATCTAAGGAGTTCCTTCAAAGATTTTTCAAAAAAACTCACGATCAAATTATCTAGATTTCAATCTATCCATGAGTTCATTCTCAAATTGATATCAAAAGAATTATAATGATGAATTTATTATTAGCTACTGATTTTTATGATTATATAGAATCTAGTTTAATGAAGAATCCACGTTCCTCCTAATATCTCATATTGGCCTATAATGCGTGGTCTTGTTATCTTGATTCCATGTTAATTGAATTATGATTCGATTATGTTGAATTGAATATTTATATTTTTATATATGTAAATTTTTTTGAGTGGTTGATAATTGATCAATTATTAACTTATCTTGGAGAAATGGTGAGTTGACTGAGATCTCTCTATTTATTATAGAATTGACATTGAATTGTATTGATTAGTATGGTCAACTTATATTCGTGGTGTTTACATTATTTTCATTCTTTATGTTTTTTAATCATGTAATTGAAAGAAATATATGTAAAATTATTCGATGTGATAATTATTATAATTTTGAAGGAGTGTGTAGTCTCCAATGCTAGTATCATGCTATTAATGAATTGATGATGATTCCTATATTTGGATGAATATGTTATGGTTAGGTATGGTCTATATGTTTGGTTATGATTAATTCCATTATAGAATTCCTCCCAACCTATGTGTCCCTATGTGAATGTTTGATCATAGTAGGCTAGGAGTGTACCGTTCAAAGGTTGAGTATGTTCTTGTCTCTTATAATGTAACATGTGTGTATAGTCTATTGTCCCGATTAGTGTATATGTGTCTTACTTAATACTTTAGGGATGTTGTACATGTGTTGTAATCTTTAGAATGTAGTTTCCTCAATACTATGTTGTTTCAGTTATGTGATCATGTTTACCAATGTAGGCACACACCTCATGCATATCTATGAGTAGGATAGATTCATGGTGCCTAAGGAAATGATAGTTATCCTATGCACCATTGCATGTTACTACACTTGTAATGTATATGATTACTTAAATATGAGCATGTGTTGCCTAGAGGATGTCTCCTAATTGAAGAGATTTGCTAGATATCCCAATTTCAAAGAAATGGATCCTCATGATTCAAGAATTTCCTATCTCAAGTTCTTATTAAAAAAATATGTAATAGATTATATTAATATTTTATATTTGATAAGGGTCGTGTCTCTATTAAACTTTATTTATGTTAAGTGTAAGATTGCAAAAGAGACTTAAGAGTCCATTTATGTACTTGTCATATTTTATATATACATATATGTATGATGTGATGTTCTTGCATATGATGTGATATAATAATTTTAAATTAACCGCTAAATTTCCGAATTAAATGCGATGAATATCTCTATGGTCTTCTATAAGACCTCTAAGAGGTCAAGTAGACTATGTTACTTCTAGGGGTGCTCCCCGGTCGTGACAAACTTGATATCATAGCCTAAGGTTTTGGGTTTTTCCTTAGGTCTAAAAGTCTCATACTATCACGTCTAGTAGAGTGTAGCTCATTTGTATGAGTTGCGACACATCTATGAGTGGTTTTCTATAGGACAATGTAGTTTCACTTTCTTCACCACTCTTATGTCATGCATTAAAGCTTAACTCTATATGATCTCCCTTTTTTTTTTCCTTGTACAGTTCTATTTTAGATGTGATTTCTTTGAATAAATGATGTCGAATGCTTAAGTGGGGAAAGTATGTTTTGATGCTTAATTATGGTTATCATCACGAGTTGAGTATTTGTGATGGTGAATTGGGAATATGGTGAAGTTATGCTAATTATGTCCATATGTGATTTATGAGAAATTATATATTATGTTGAGAAGTTATGATATGAAATGGTTATAGCTTGCTAAGCGATGTTGTAGTTTAATGGAGTTCGCTTGTGGATTGATATGTTGCTTAATAGTTATGTATGATTATAGTATATTGTTTTTGTATAGGCTCCATTGGAAAAATGTGGGTAATAGTGAAAGGATATTGGTGCCCTTTGTATATGTGTAATTCTTTGTTGTTGTCCCTTATTAGATTCGAGTATTTTGTATAGGCTGACTCCTAAGAAGGGGAGGGAGTGTCCTTACCTTGTAAGGTGGTTATGAGACATGTTAGTTAATGGGAGAACCCTTGTTACTAGTACATGAGTCCCTGTATGAACCTATTCTAAGAATGGGGAAAAAGGGGTCTTATTCATCAATTTTATATTGTGCTTTGCCCTAAGATTTACTTAAAGGGGTGTATTTTTCCTTAACTCTTAAAGAGAAGGAGTGAATTGATATTGACCTATTATGAAGTGGTTAGTTGTCTTTTACGATTTATCTTATGTATGGACATTTGAGGAAGTGTTTAGATTGTACCTAGGCATGATTGGTTGTAAGGTTCCACCAAAGGTAATGAAAATTGTAGGCTAGTATTCGGAACTACTTACCTTGTTACGACATGGTGGTAGAATGTGATGTATTTATGAAGTTACCCTTAGTTCTCATGGCTTAGTTAAGGCCTCATTTAAGTGTTTAGCATGACCTAACTTGAATTTAATGAGTTCCTTTACGTGATATTTGAAAAGCTAAATGGGAGTTTAAGAATACCTCATGATGGTTTAGTTAGTAAGCTCCTTGGGATGATATTAGGAGTGGAAACCCCCAATGATGTCAAAATTATATGAACATTATGTATGTTTAGTCTTGACTTCCTTCACCTTGGTGAATAAGGGCATGAAGTGATGAATATTTGATTAGGCGTACCCTAAGTGAAGGATAATGTTCCTTGATGATAGGGTCATTAAGTGTTCTTAATGGCCCTATTTTAAGTTACCTTGAAATTCCCTAGGTTAAAAATGACTTTGACTCATGGTTATGAAGTTGAGAAAGTTAGCTAGTCATTTCTGATCTCTTAAATACCTTACCTAGTGGAGTGTGAGTTAATAGGCCCTGGGAAAGGGTTCTCTTGACAGATTGATAGAGGGGATGGTAAGAAGGGTTTGCATAAGCTTGATCCCAATAGGTTGATGTTGTGCTTGACTAGAATTATTGGTAAGTCCGAGTCCTTTTGATGAGATGATTTTCTCTTAGATGGGTTTGCCCTAAGTTAGAGATGATGATGTGAGTAGTAACGTTATAGATATCCCTATATTTTCCTTCTATTCCTACTCAATCTTGAAGTCAAAGAGTTCCTAAGTAGTTTTTTCATGATGGGAGTCTTGTATATGAGTATAAATAGCATGTTCTCCATATGTTATGCATGTCTTAAATTACACTATGTTATGCATGTTTTGAAAGGTTTATTACATGAAAAATGTATTTTTGATAAATTGCATGTTTCTTATGTTTTTGTACACTTTTTACATGATAAATGTGCAATTCGACTTCATGAGATTGTTTAATGAACATTCTTAAAAATTCTTTTGATGTTAGAATGTTTTGTTCATATAATGAGGTTTTGAGTTTTACTTAAATAAGAAAAGGTTAGTCCTTTGAAAAAAAAAATATGTGAGTTTGTCATTTGGGATGTATTAAAGTATGCTCACTCTTGAGAAGTGATGGTATGTTTAGCCAATGAAATGTATGTGTGCCTATGAATGGTAATATTTTTTTCCTAAATGATTCATATTTATGAAAATTAGTGCAAGCAACAAATTAAAATTTAGTGAATTTACTTCCTAAAGTTATTATGTGTGTGATGTGAGCTGAAATTTTGAATCCATAAGGATCGAGAAAAAGAAGTATGAGCATGCCTCTTTTGAAAATTGAGAGTTTTTCCTTAAATGAATTGACCTTAGTGAATTACTTACATGTAAAGCCTTATGATGCCATGTGTATATGTTCTTATTCGGAGAAGGTATTTCCTCCATGAACAAAATTAAACAAGGTAATTTCATGTATGACCTTCATGGTATTATGTCTAGACTATAAGGTTTTTGTTGATCTACATTATTAATGGATTATGTGCAAACTAATATGAACTGTTTAATTTTCTCATGAGATGAAGTGTGGCTCATGCCTATGTGTGCATGTGAAATCCATTGTATGTCTAAACTTATGATGAATTAATAAGCATGCCTAAAGTTGGAGAAGGTATTTCTTATAAATGGCACAGGATATGAATAAGTATGTAAGCATGGAAATAATTATAGAAGTAGTCCATGTTTGGTTATGTTGTCTTAGTATAAAGATAGTATGAAGTTAGTGTTCCCCTGTAAGTTTGGTGCATTGACTATTATATGATAATATGTTGAATGTTCTGAGCTTTTACATGGATTATTGAGTCGTTGAAAGTGTTTTACAAGCTCCAACTGTCATTCGAGGATGAGTGTTCCAAGTGGGGGACATTGTAAGGACCCTCAAAATGAACTAAAGTAACTATACCTCCCATGTACCTCAAAAAGTTAATAACATGTAAATAAAGTGTTTTACATATTGTATAGTTAATTTGAAGTGTCTTGGAAGTCAAACGTCTAATAACGACCAAGACATTTGGAAACTAGTCATGTCATATGCTAGTGTGTCTATGAATGTTTTACGTGTTTTTTGGAGTACAAACTTATATGAGAGGTTCTGAAATTATATATTATCGTATTAAAGGTTGAAAAATCTTGTCATGAATCCCCAATGACCACCCTAAGAGTCCTTGAGGAGGACCCAAAAGATGACGCCCACGCAAATGACGACTAGTAGACTAGTCGACATCCCTTTGATTGTGAGTGTTTCTCTACTCTAAGCCATGGGATCTCATACCCCAAAATTTTATGTTTTAATCGCCAATGACGAAGTAGAAAAATGGCTCATCACTGAAATAATGGTGCATTCCTTGCCAATGTCGATTCGAACTGCAACATGCTACCTAGACACGACCTAGCTAGGGGCGAATCAATAAATTAACTCCACGTTCTAACTAAAGCACGAAAGTTTAATTTTACCTATTTATGGGTATTATAAGTTTGTTAAAAACATAAAACACCAATTTTGAATCCATTCTTCAAATCAAACCTTTCCCTCTAAAAATAACTATATCTCTAGAAACCTCCATTGGATATCAAGCTTGAGAACAACATAGGTGATAGGTTCCCATGCTTTCTTCTCCAAATTTAACTAGGCTTCTAAAAAAGTAAGGTATGTTAATCCCCTATCTTTATTTAATTTTTCATCTAAGGAGTTCCTTCAAAGGTTTTTCAAGAGAACTTATTATCAAATTATCTATCTTTTAGTCAAGCCATGGGTTCATTCTAAAAATTATTTTAGAGGCATACTAATGAAGATTTTATGATTAATGAAGAACCCATGATACTCTTAATTTCACATATTGGCCTATAATGTGGGTCTTATCGTCTTGGTTCCATGTTAATTGAATTATGATTCAATTATGTTTAATTGGATATTACTACTTTTATCTATATAAATTGGTTATGAATTTTTGGTAATTGATCAATGATTATCATAGATTTGAGAATTGGTGGGTTGACCCATATCTCTCTATTTAGTATAGAAGTGACAATGAATTATATATATTGGTATGGTGCACTTAAGGTTGCGGTGTTTACATTCTTGTCATTCTTTATTTGTTGAAATCATTTCCTTGAAGGAAATTATCTAAAGTGATTCAATGTGATGATTATCATGATTTCGAAGGAGTGTGTAGTCTATAATGCTAGTATCATGCTAGAGGTGTATTGATGTTGTTTTCTACATGTGGATGATTATGTTAGGTTTATGTACGATCTATATGTTTGGTTGTGATGAATTCCATAATATAATGATCCCCTACCTATTTATCCCTATATGAGTGTGTGATCATAGTATGACATGAGTCTATTATTCAAAGGTTTAGTATGTGCTTGTCTCATACGTTGTAATGTGAGTGTGTGTGTAGTCTATAATCCCTAATATTCTATATGTATGTGAATTAAAACTTTAGGGATGTTGTACATGTGTTTTTATTTTTAGGGTGTGGTTGCCTCAATACTATGTTGTGTCCATTATGTGAACATGTTGAACAATGCAGAAACATACACCTTATGGATATCTATCAGTAAGTTAAATTCATTCTTACTAAGGAAATGATACTATGCACCATTGACTACTAAATTAATGAATTATTAGAATGTGTTGTGTAGAGTATGTCTACTAAGTGAAGAGATAGATAGATCTCCAAAGTTGAAAGAAAGCGATCCGTATGATATAAGGATTTCCTATAATAAATTCTTATTCAAAATTATGTAATAGCTTAGATTATTATTTAATATTGGTTAAGGGTTGTATTCCTATTCTACTTGTAACATTCCGTCACTTGAATTAACTAATAATAAGCTATAAATCCAAGAATAATAAATTTTGTAAATAAATAGGGAAATCTGGAAAATTTCTTAAGTATAAAAATGAGTTTTTAGTCATTTCAAACAGTCATAACTCTCGGCTCAGGATAAGTTAGTGTGAGTTCTATATATTTTTGGGAAACCCTTGGGATGATCTTTTCAACAGCGCCTAGCTTGCGCATTTTCGATGTCGTATGTGTGAGATATGTCTTTTTGATATTAATTTGTTAACTGAATACAGTCCAATCTGGATTTTAGAAAGGCCAAAGTAATCTTTTTTATTTCCTAATTTGTTTAAAGGATTTAATTGGGATAAAATCAAGTTTTAGTTCAGATTAGAAAAATATGTTTTATGCTTAGGCCTTGTGATAAAAGAGAAAAGAATAAGGTCAAGGGAGAAACGAGTCAGATTTCACAAAGGATACCAAGAGATTCTAGTGGAATTAGTTTGGGGTGTTCCCTATTAAATTATGGGGGATTTGTCATGTTGGGATAATTTACCCACATACCAATTTGTTGCAATTGAGTGAATTTATGAATTGATTTGGTGTTAAGAAGTATCATTCTCTAAAAAAAAGTTGTGATTTCTTGTTCAGTTGATTATGGGCTGCCTTCGTGGGTTAGATTCTTGTTATATTCAAGTTATTTTTAGTATTTATCGGTAGTTATTAATTATACAAATAGCCGCAAGTATTTTCTGAAAGAAATAGGAAGGACGGAGATTAAAAACGACTAGAAAAATTCGTCAAACGTACCTGGGTTGGGAAAGGCACGGCGCGCCTGCAGTGCGCCAAAAATTGGCCTTAGTCAACATAGGCATGGCGCACCGCTGCACTTGTGCACAAGAATTAGACCTCAGACAATTGAGGCTTTTGTGGAGCACCACTAGTATGCCAACACGACATTATTCGTCAAATTTTTGTAGTTTAGTCTTGTTAAATCTTTCCAGTGTGCATTAACATCTTCCAATAATTATAATTAGTTCAAATGATTATTAAATACTTAGAAATCATAAAATAACTCAAATCAAAATCTTGAATCCATAATCCATTCAAGAAAAGTTAATATTAAAATCCAAAAAGTTAAAGAGTCAAGTCTAAAATTAAGAAGAAAGTCAAAATAAGTTCTTAAAGATCTCAAAAGTCTTTAACATAACTTTTTAACTTTGTTTTAAGACTCAAGTTACAAGTTAAGGTAATGGTTATAATGGGATTAAGTAAATCACTAAGAGTTACAAATGTTTTCACATTTAAATAACTGATGAGCCTTTGTGTTAGGTTTCAAATAGCAGTAATAGCTTTATTAAATAAATCAAGCAGCGAAACGATGATTTCCAAGAGAGCTATTAACGCTAAGTTTTGGGCACTAATGTTAAACTACATTATCAGTATGTTTTAAAAACATAAGAACCAGTATAAATTATTGGGAATAGTATGGAGCACCGATATAGGGATGTCAGTTCATATTAACTCAAGTCTTTATGTTGACCATGTAGATGTCATGGGTAGAACAGGGTAATACTTTTTAGATTAACTCTTTTCACAGTTCACTAGTGGATCTATTAGGAAGTTCAAGTCTTATACAATGGAAAGGTTAGGTTATCCAGGCAACGTGGGCCGAGTAACATTGTATCATCACTAAAGATTTTAAGTGATAATTTTTTGGTTATCACTCCCTTTTTATTTCAATGTCGTTGCATATTTGTGCACCTCGTATTGACCCTCCACGCACTAACGATTTGGTTCATCGAAAACTTGTGCTGGGTCATAAGTTCGGGGTGTGAGTGTAGACTCTGAACTGGTAGTCCCATCAGAAGAGACTTGTTATTTTGGGTCCTCCGACCTAGTGTCTCCCTTAAAGGGGGAACCAGAAGCAGTGGTCGCTTTTGACACATAGTATTGGGCCAACCTTGAAGCAGAGGCAGAATCAAACCTAGACATTGAGCCCAATTTAGAACTAAAGGTAGCCCAAGACGGTTAACTGGTCAGTGTGGGCTCCTCATCAGACTAGAGGCATTCAATAAGTCGTAAGTAACCTCCAAGAGGGTACCCCTAGTGACCCTAGCTATTGTAGTAGGTGTTATGGAACCTAGTGGGTCATACGCTTGGTCTTGTACACTGTCAGAACTTATGATCGTCTAACAAGACGGGCAACCGACTTGGATTTTCCCCTCTTGGAGTAGACAACGTTCTTTTTTTGTGCCATTTGTACCTGTTCAGTTATTGTTAGTCTCAACTCAGCATAATTTCATACTTGAAAAATAATATGTAGAAAAAAACTTGTAATCAGAAGCACATACTGTTGTTGCATTGTTAGATCAACGAGCATCATTGACGGTCTGTCTTTCAGTTGACGGTCCATCGAACATATCCATCCTCTAACACATAGACAAATTCAACAAAGAATTGAAGACCAGACTTCTCTAATAGAAACGACGGACTTACAAAATAGCCCATCGAATGGCTGTTTTCCACTTACATCATCAAAAAATTACACCTATTTTAGAAATTTGTAAAAACCAGGTTCTCGAATGGAAACGACGAAAGGGCAGAACTTCCCATAAATCAATTAATGGACCATAGTCCACTTTCGTGTTTTTAGGCATGGGCATTTTCAAGATTCAGTTTACGGACCCCATCAGCGCTACATAGATGGGATCTCGTACTATTTTCCTGAAATAAAATTCAGACCTTTCATAAGTTCAAACTTTTACTTCCTTAAGTGACTCCTTTTTACAAAAATAAGTTAGGGGCATGTAACACTCCGAAATCCATACACCTAATTGGAATCCTCACATATTGAAATAAGGTTTGTAACATTGTTTCTACACCAAAAATAATGAATATATACAATACATGAAGTTTAAGAGTTAAGACGTCAAGGAACGTCGAACACATACTAAAGCTAGTGTAATTGAACTAGTAAAACGTCCTTGGATTTTGGGAAGTTTTTGAGGGGTTTATATTGCGTCTTAAACTTGTATTATGATTTTAAAGAGGTTAAAGTATTTTTATTGAGTTAAAAGTCCATGTACAAACCCCAAAAGGATGCCCTAGGTGTCGACGAAAGGACCCCAATGTTTGCCAAGTAAGCTGCCAAAGAAGCAACAGAAATACACATAGCTAAATTGTCTCCGCGTTGAATACTTGGTGGGACATTGGTAAAAAATTGAGACTGTGACGCTGAAAGATAGTGTACTCTACTATCGTGAAAAAAATATAGAAAATCTTATGGGAGAGCTCCGCATCGCGGAGTTGTTTCCCAACAAAAATCTGAAATTTGAAATAGAAGTTTGACTTCATCAAGAGGGTCAACTTATGTGAGGGGTCATTTGTATATTTCGTGGGAGGTCTATATATTGATTTAAAATTAGTTTTCCCTCACATTCACTTAGTCAAATCAAAACCCAAAAAATATCACCTATCTCTACTTTCTATCTCTATTAAACATTTATTGAAGGAAAAAGGAAGCTAGAAGACGAAGGTCAATTTCTCTAGGATTTAACTTAAATTTCATGGATTAATCTTTATTAAGGTATGGGTTCTTCACTCTTTGAATTCCTTTTCCAAAAATTCCTTTCATAGTGGATTTCTAAATAACCCATTTCCGAGTGATTTCCACTTCTGATGAGTTTTCTTCTATAGTTGAAATTGATGATTGATTATAGCTAATTTTACCCATCGTTATTAGGTATAGATTGTTGAGTAATTGTTTTTAATTAGGGGAATTTCCTGTAGATCATGACCCTTTCCCCAATTTCACTATATTTTTGTACTTTATTATAAATTGATGGGAATTGAAGAATCTATGGATTGTTAGACTTGTTTTATCTATTGTAAATCATTTATGGAATGCCTAGGGTAATAGATTGTCGGGATTTGATCTATTTCTATAATAATTCATGATGAACCCTTTCCCCCTAAACCTAGGTTATGAACTCATGTTGAATTCATTAGTATTGATGCAATTGACTTAGTTATTGTTTTAATTGCTATTGATTGGTGTTATTACACCTATTTATGGATGAAATTGTATTGGTTGGGAGTAGGACTAATCATTATGGCTTGTTGAAGGAGAATTGGTAAGACTTTTTGATCTTAAAAACTTACTTCAATTGTTATGTCTTGTACTTTGTGATGAAGTTCAATTGAAGCATGCTTATGATTATATTAAGTAGGAGATGGAATAACAATGCAATTGAAATGTCTTGATTATGTGAGGATGTGAAATTATGTGTAAGATGAAATGATATAAGGTTTTTTACGAATTTTCTCTATGCATTATCATGACATGATGATGATTATGGTCTAATGTCACATATGAGGGTTGAATTCATAGGAGATCTTCATGCACTTACTAATGAGCTAATGTTTTGAATATACTAGATTAGTCTCCTATGTCCTATACTAATCTACGATTATAAATAAAGTCTCAAAAGACATTTCTAAAAAGGGACATTTCTTAGCACCGAGTAAATTAGATATGTCACTTCCTAACATGGGAAGGTAGGTTCACAATGTTTCTCATAAGGTGGTGACAATAATGCTGTTATGCATCAAGATGGTCCCAATCATATCTCCTAGTTCTTTAACTATGTTGCATCCATAGGAATACTAGCTTGTTTATTCACCTAGAATGCTATGTTCATGTTTCGGTACTACCTTAGGAAGTAGTCCACCTTCTTTTGATGTAGGGTTTCATGACACTAGATTCCATGTTTAGCTCACTTGGTCTATTGTAGTTAAGGAACATGTTGCCAAAAAGTAAAATTAAGTAATAAAGTGAACACTAACTAGGGTGACCGAACGGGTTGACCTAGTCTAGGTACGGGTATCGTACTTTAGCTATACATTTCACAATTTAGGCTTGAGGGAAGTCTTAGAAAGTTGTACTTAAGTTATATAAATAAAATGATTATTTATATGTTGACTTTATATGTTCATGATTCTATATGATTTTTGTTTCATTTATGAACATGTTATTGATCTATATTTCTAAAGATGAACATGGTTACTCTTGATTATATGTTATGTAAAGTTAGACATTACTTGTGGTCCTTTGTTAGGTGTACTTGGTTGAGTATGTTTATGGGGCTTTACTTGGTAATTTAACTTGTGGACTTGATAGTGGGTTAAGAAAAAGGGACTTGTCTATGTTGTAATGTTATGAACTCTTATATATTCTATGTTGTTATAGCATGATGTTAGATTTGTGTTGATGATATACTCAAATATTCTATGATACATGTTGACTTCGTTATTCTTTGTAATGGTGGTCTTATGTTTTATATTATCTTGTCTTAAGGAATTTTTTATTATTGTCTTATATGGGTAATTTGTTGTGCATAAGGCTTTTAAAAGTGACTTAGCCTGCTTTTAAAGTATTGTGTCCTTTATCATGATTCCAATATTTATGTGCATATTCCAATATTTTGTACAAGTGATGTAATAACCCATTTATCTATGTTTTCTACAATGTGTATGTTCCGCCTGTTGAGTTTTTAAAAGTCCATTGAAGAAGACTTGGATTCTCTTTCTCCATGTTCAGTAGGTCCTCAATTTCTGATGATGATGCCACTATCTTGTTATTGAATATTATTTAGTTGTCAAGACACTTTTGTTCATTCTATTTGATTTAAAGAATAATGATTTATATGTCTATATATGGCTTTTATTGTAATATAGTATGGACTATGTCCAATGTTGTAATCCTCTTAGATGGTTTAATATGAGACGTATCATACACTTCTTATGAATCTATATTGATATTTTATGCATGTGAAATAAAATAAGATGCCTAAGAAGTGCTTCCTAAGAGAGGAGTGTATGTATGATCTCTGTGTATATATTATGTGTGCAAGAGTTATATGTAAACATCAATGTATAAGTAAGTAAAAATTTTAAATTTTCCGCAATTTACCTATGAAATGTAATGGCAAATTCTAAGAGGTTAGTCTTAGTCCTTCTAGAGGACGACGACACGAATTAATTCTAATGTGTGCTCCCCGGATGTGAAAAAATTAGTATCAGAACATGAGGTTTAAGATTTTTAAGATGGATATCTCATTAAACCACGTCTATTTGATTCTTATTCATAATTGTGGTGTACTCCACACTTGTTAATTAAAGTCTATATGATGCTTAGAAAATTCAGATCTTCTTGAAATCATATATTGTGCCTTTAGAGTCTACTATATGTATGGTTTCACCATAACATTTTATTTTTGTTATAGGTATGAATTCTCGAAGAGCAGCTGCATGAAGGGATAAGGAAGGTATCGCTAATACGGGGGCACATGACAACCAAGATCCTTCGTAGGACAATCAAGTCCCTCCACTTGAAGAAGTAGGTACGGATGATCATGCTTTGGTTTTTCTTCCACTGATGACCAGTGGAGAGATAAGGGGAATTTTTCTCAATTCGGCCCTATGCATGACATAACAAGATAATGTCGTCACTTCTCAAGTTCAAAGTATAACAACCCGAGTGAATAGGGAAATTGGACCCCGCATGACTAAACATACTAGAACTATGAAATCTCGTTTAAGGGTCTTTACTAGGACTATGGGTCAAGGATGGAAGATAACCCTCAAGATTTCCTAGATGAGGTATAAAAGATCCAATACTAGTTAAAAGGCCGAGTATGCTACCTATCAACTCAAAGATGTGGCACAAACTTGGTAAACCCAATGGACAGACAATAGGGTTCTAGGAGGTGGTCCGGTGACTTGGGAGATCTTTAAAAGCGCTTTCCTTGATAGGCTCTTTTCAAGAGAGTTGAGGTAATCTAAGGTGGAAGAGTTCATCAACCTTTGTCTAGGAGGTACAAATATACTTGAAATTTAGAGAATTGTCTATGTATACTCCATCCTTGGTGTCTAACCCAAGTGATGAGATGAGTCATTTCCTTACGGGAGTGTCTGATGACTTGGTGGAAGAATGTTGTTCGACTATCGTTCATGATAATATGAATATCTCTCATCTAAATGGTTCATATTCAATAAGTCCAAGAAAGCAGGTTAAAGAGAAAAAGTAGAGAGGTCAAGAAGGCTAGGTCTTTTGAAAGTGGTTCTTCAAGGGGACTATTCAATATTCAAGATGAACCTAAATTCAAGAAAAGGTTATCCACTCATTTTCTAACAAATTCACCAAGGCTCATAGTGATAGGATGTCTAACCTTAAATTTCAAAAGGGTATAAATGGAAAGTCACCAAGTCATAAACCAACTTGTTCCAAGTGTGATAAGAAGCATCGGGGTAAATGTCTAGTTGGGACTGCAAATATCTTAAGTTGTGGAATAGTAGTGGGCAAGCTTAAGCAAGTGTTTCTAATGTTCATACACCAAGAAACGATTGCTCTTATGATCTCCGCCCTAGGGGTGAACAACAAAGTTCTCCCACTGTGGTAATAGATATGATACAATGCAATATGAACCTTTTATTGTTACTTACCCATGTTGGTGAGTCGATTGTTGCAAAAAGAGTGTATAAAAATTTTCCTATAATGTTTCCCAATAGAGTTAGTCATGTTTAATTAGTAGAACTTTATATGGTGAATTTTGATATTATTTTGGGGTTGGATTGGTTGCATGCATGTTTTTCTTCCATTGATTGTAGAATAGTTGTCAACATTAATTTTCCTTATGAACCAGTCCTAGAGTAGAATAGGGGAAGTGTATTCGCATAGGTCATATCATTTCATGTCTACAGGCTTGTAACATGATCTCTACAGGGTGTTAATACCATATAGTGATAGTCAAATATTAAAACTCCGAGATTCATCCCATTGAGTCGGTCCCCATAGTGAGGGAATTTCTAGAAGTCTTTCCAAATTAGCTTCCCGTAATTCTTTGGTTTTGACATGCTACCGGATACAAATAAATTTCAATTACTCTTTATTGGATGGCTCCGGTCAAATTAAAAGAGTTGAAGGCTCAACTCAATGACTTACTTAACAAAGTCTTCATTCAACCTAGTATATTCCCATGGGTTGCTCTAGTTTTATTTGTGTAAAAGAAGGATAGGTCACTTAAGATATATATTGACTACCGTCTATGCAACAAAGTTACCATAAACGACAAGTATCCTCTTTCTCGAATTGATGATTTTATTGATCAACTCCAAGGTGCGAATCTCTTTTCTAAGATTGAATTGAGGTCGGGATATCACTCAGGGTAGGATATGCAGATATTCTAAAAATAGACTTCCAAACAATATTTGGTCAGGTTTAGTTTATGATGATGTCTTTTGGGTTGACTAATGCTTTGGAGGTATTTATGGACATAATGAATAGGGTGTTTCAAAATTACCTACATTCCTTTGTAATTGTTTTCATAGACGATATGTTTGTGTATTAGAAAAATGAGGGTCATCATATGGGGCATTTGAGAGTGGTTTTACAAGTGTTGAAGTAACACTAACTATTTTCCAAGTATAGCAAGTGTAAGTTTTGGTTAAGGTCGGTGGCGTTTCTTGGTCATGTTATTTCTAGTGACGGTGTAGAGGTTAATCCAAAGAAGGTCGAGCCGGTTAAAAATTGGCCAAGACCTTTGACTACAATAGACGTAAAGAGTTTCTTGGGTCTAGATGGGTACTCTAGGAGGTTTGTTGATAGTTTTGCATCCATTGCATCTCGTTTGACTACATTGACCCAAAAGAATGTGAAATTTGAGTGGTTGGAGGCATATGAAAGAATCTTCCAAAAATTGAAGGATAGGCTTACAACCGATCAAGTGTTGACTTTACCGGAGGATACTAAGGGTTTCATAAGGTTCATGAGAATAACTACCCAACTCTTGATCATGAGTTAGTGGTCGTAGCGTTTTCCTTAAAAATTTGGAGGCATTAGTCTTATAATATTCATATTTATGTTTATACCGACAACAAGAGTCTTTAATATGTGTTTACCTAAAAAGAATTAAATCTCTGACAATGAAATGGTTAGAGTTGTTGAAAGATTACGACCTGAGTGTTATCTAACACCCCGGCAAGCCCAACATGTTTACAGATGATCTAAGTCGTATGGACATGGATAGTGTGTCTCATGTTTAGGATATAAAGAATTACATAGTCAAGAATGTTCATAGGCTGGCTCGTTTGGGTGTCCGAATAGAAAATTCTCCTAATGGTCATTTTATGGTTCATCATAACTTCTAATCGTCTTTGGAGGTTGAGGTCTAGACTAAGTGACACCTTGTTTCTTTTTTTGTGGAGTTAAAGGAATCATTACTTTGGAAGCTCATTGAGTCATTCTCTTTAGAGGGGATGGTGTTTTGAGGTACCAAGGGAGGTTGTATGTGACCGATGTGGATAATTTGAGGAATCTGATCCTAGAGAAAGCTCATGTTTTATGTTATTCAATACATACGGGTTTTGCTAAGATGTATTATGAACTTAGAGAAGTATTTTGGTGGGATGTCTTAAAAACAGACATAGCGTGATTTGTTGCAAAATGTACGAATTGTCAATAAGTGAAAGCCGAGCACCTAAAGGCGGGTGGTTTACTTCAAGAAATGCAAGTTCCTTCTTGAAAGTGCGAAGACATTATACGTACTTTGTAGTGGGTTTTCCTCGGACACAAGGGAACATGACTTTATGTAGGTGATGGTGGATATGTTGACGAAATCCGCTCACTTTATTTCCATTAAATCTACTTATTCGGCGAAAGAGTATGCATGTATATATATCAATGAGATTGTAAGACTTTATGGTATCCCTCTGTCCATTATTTCGTAAAGAGGTACTCAATTTACGTCACGATTTCTATGGTAGTTCCAAAAAGGGTTGGGTACTATAGTAAAGTTAAGCATATCTTTCCATCCCTAAACGGATTGTCAAGCGGAGCATACATTTAAAACTCTTGAGGATATGCTTAGATCTTGTGTCATTGACTTCAAGGAAAGTGGGGATAAGGGACTTGCCTTCTGTGGAGTCCTCTTATAACAATAGTTAACATCCTTCTATATCCATGGGTATTTTTTAAGCTTTGTTTGGTAGGAGAAGTAGATCATCGATAGAAGCATTTGAAGTTGGAGATTCTTCTCTTCTTGGTCCTTACTTGATTTATAAAACTTTAGAAAACGTTCATATCATAAGGAACCGGTTCAAAACAGCATATAGAATGAAAAACTTTGATGCCGACAATAGGAGAAGAGAGCTGGAGTTTGAAAAAATTGACAAGGTGTACTTAAAAGTTTCACCCATGAAAGGGGTGATGAGATTTGGCAAGAAAGGGAAGTTGAGACCTCGTTATGAGGGTCCGTATGTAATTTTGCAAAGGGTTGGAGAGGCTTCGTATGAGTTGAGATTCCCTAGTGAGATAGCATTGGTTTATACGGTATTCCATGTATCCATGCTTAAGAAGTGGATTGGAACCCCTAGTCCATTCATCCTATTCAAGGTCTAGGAGTTGATGAGAATTTTACCTAAGAAGATGTTTCGGCGGAAATCGTTGATCGACAGGTGAAGAAGTTGGGTAACAAAGAGGTGGCCTCTATAATGGTGTTATGGAGAAACCACCTAGTTGAGGGAGGAACATGGGAGGCCGAGGCTGACGTGAATTCATATTTTAGATGTTTTTAAAATGTATCATGTTCATGGTAAAAAGGTTTATGCTAAGATGAGTCGTCATGGAAAATGCTCTTTTTCTTTATTTTTAAACTTATAATGTGTATTTAGTATGTTGTTTCCTTCATGATGTGATATTGAGCATGTGTATGTAAATTAAATGATATTTGACATAAGTGACTCTTTATGTGCTATTGTGAATGAAATTCCTCAATGTTGTGATGATGACCTCTTATATATGCTAAAAGATGTTTTGAGTTGATATGTGTGAATGTCATGTTGTTATATTTATTTGAGTTATAACTCATGTTGAGTATGTATGTTGTTGGTTGGGAAGCTAGTATTCAATCTATCTTTTCCCTTCAAAAGATATTTAGTGTCATTTATAGATGAATGTTCCGATGGTGGGGGGGGGGGGATAATGTAGCACTCTTAAAGACCAGTACCTAATATACAGCCTCACATGTTGAACTAAGGTTGGTAACACAATTTGTAAGCCTAAAATAAATGTCTATAAACCATTTTGGAAGTTTTAGAGTCAACACGTCAAGAAACGTCTAAGACATCCGGAAGCAATTGTAATTGAACTAGTAAAACGACCAAAGGTTTTGGGAAGGTTTAGAGGTGTTTTATGAGGTATAAAATTTTCTAACGATTTTAAAACTTTAAAACTACGTATTTAGAGTGAAAACGTCTAGGTCTGATCCTTAAAAGTCACCCTAGTGGTCCACAAAAGGATACCAAATTTGGCCATGGAAGCGGCCAAAGTAGCAACAAAAATACACATAGTTAAAGTGTGTCCGCGTCGTGGACTTTGTTCAAAAATATAGTCTACATTGCGGGCAGCAAGAGGACTCTATTTTCTCAAAAAATAACATAGAAAATTTTTCGGGAGAAGCTCCGCGTCGCTGAATTCTTCCGCGATATAAATCAGAAATTTAGAATTTAAGTTTACTTCATTAAAAGGTCAACATATGTGAGGGGTCTTTTGAGTATATCGCGGGAGGTCTATTGTCACATCCGGGAATACCCCTTAGATGAAATCTTCGTTGTCATCCTCTTTGAGGACCAAAACTAGTCTCTTAGCTTATATCATCACATTCATTGGTAAAATTTAGAAGAACTTCTGCATTGAGGTTTACATAGACCTCTACATACAACTAAATTTATATCAAGTATACATAGACCCTTCGTGTACAAAGATTAGTTAGACTTCTAATTTTATTACACATAAATATATAGAACATAACATAGTCTCAAATAGTAGTGTCATCTCTTAAACATCTAATTAGAGTATTTTAAATTGGGCCTATATCATACATTAATGAAACAAGACCACATATAGGTCATACAATGTTTAATATCCAAATGAAAAAGGGATGAAACATAAGTCTTTAGACTAAAGCAACAACATAGGCTTGATACTTGCATTGCCCTTGGAATGTAAAGACCTACCAAACTTGGATGATCAAGAATTCCAAGTATTCTTCAAAGTCGTCTTGAAAATACCTTCAATGACTAGAACTTGAAATGGTGGGGAAAAGGTAGCAATGGGGTTAGTATACCACTTGTACTTAGAATAAGACCATAGGCACATATATCAAGAAACCAAGATAAAAAGGGACATTTCATTAAGTATAAAATTTACTTTGAAAACCATTATACAAATTCAACAAGACTATACCAAATCAATAAGTAATATTCATTAAGTCTGAGGCATGTACATCAGATGACCAACAACATCAAATCTAGTCAAGTAAACATGCATATGATGTAATTTAATACATAGTTAAGTAACTCTATCATCAAGTCATAAATAACCACAAGCATTAATAAGAGTTCATTATATAATAGAAAAATCAAGATAATTACCCACCACCCCTATCAAGTCAACAAGCGTAATAACGAAGCAAAGCCCGATAACCTTCCTCAATCAAGTAACCCAACAAGAATCATGACCAACAACCTAGTTTACATAGCATGACATTCAAGGGTACACATCATAATACTTTAACAATATACACCAACACATATTCATAAGTGAAACCAATCAACATATAGTATCAACAATGTGCAGGTTCACCATAGACATATCATGTATCATCATCAGCATATACATGCATAATAACAACCTCCGAATGTTCCCTTCAAGTAAAACTAGTGCAATGCATAGGTATAGTATCATACCCCTACCCAACCTAAGTCAACATCTAATGTCACCCTAGTTAGTTAGTATTTCATTACATCACTTTAGTTTAGGGAACACTTGCCTTAACCAACATAGACCACAAGAGATAAGTGTGGAATCAGTTGTTAAAAAATATTACATCAAAGGAAGGTGGTCTACCATCTAATTTAAAAACAAACATAAACGTAGTGTTCTAGGTATATCCACTAGCTATTCTTTATATGGGGGAAAAATAGTTCAAGAACTAAGAGATAGGTATAATCCCTTTTCATTCCACTTAGAAACTAGGGCCTCCTCTCATGGGAATCCAATGGATGGGTATCCCTCATAGGGGAGTAAAAAACTCATATTGATATATAGGGTGAATCATTTTCTCTGGAAAGAAATCACCTCCCATTGTCAAGTTCACTCGGTGCTAAGCTAAGTGCCTTGTGAAATGTCTTTAATGTCATTATTAATCATCATAATATAACGTAGGTCATAGTGTCTACCATTTTATAATCATCATGATCATAGCTCAATAAGAATTGCATGAGTATAATCCTTTCATTACAATTCATATAAGTTAGGTTAGAACATTTACATCGCACATCATATAAGGTACATTGGTAAATCATTCACCATCCTTAGAACATTTACATCTTATCCAACACCTCATAAACCATATTCAAGAAATTTTATTTCAACATCATACCAACCCTATCAATTTTAATACAATACATACTCCAATACAACATCATGACTTAATAACAATTAACCATTATTGAAGTAAAGACTAGTGATCAAAAGACTTACCATGTCTTCTTAATAATTCATCATCATTGTTTTACCATAAACCCTTAATCAACCAAATTAGGGTATAGAATCATCATATAACCATAATAAACATTACAACAAAGACAATTGAATCACTATATCACAATTCATCATGGGATATCTTTAGATAAGATACTTAGGTCATTTCACAACATACTTCATAACAAAGATCAACTTCTCAAGAACTAGAATGATAGGACTATAATTCATCCTAATTTATTCATAATTTATATAATAACATGATATAATAATAACTCAACAAATAATCAATTCAATTGAACGAATATAATACAATTCATTTCAAGATCACAACCAACGGTTAAGGGGTAAAGGTCATCTTCTAGAAACAAGACCAATACATCAAGATATATGATGATTCATTTAAATTACATGTTAATCCATGCATAATATCCAAAATAAATCATAAACAAATCAATTCACAACATAAAATTCGAGAATGGATGAAACCCGCTTGAAAACTCAACTTTTGAAATCAATTTGATGGATACTTTTCAGCAAAGAGATCACATACCTTACTAATCGATGAATATTGATGTAGGAAATTTAGTTTTTCAGAACTTAAACCCTCCCCTTGCTTTGTCTTCAATGGAGTTATTCACTAGAGAGAGAAAGAAGAGATAAAGAAGAGAGTTTGGGATTTGAGAATTATGAGCCTAGGTTAGTCTTATTAGGTTAGTGTCTTTATATAGGTCATTAAATAACCTAATTAGACCTCTCTAAACCCCTAAATAATTAACTAACAACCTAATTAATTAATTTTACCCAATGAAAAAGATGAAAAAAATCATAGCCCTCAAAGACGAGACCCTAATCAACTGTCCCTCTGTGAGTCGACAATCACTTTTCCCCCTACGTGCTGCACTCCGTTGTTCGATTCATAGATTGGTAAAAATTTACCATTACACAAAATGGATATTTTTTGGTCAAACGATGGCATCGAAGCCCTGTCGATTAACCTACATTGCGTCGATCAACCTACGCCCCGTCGATTCCGCTTATGGGTGCACATTGGAAAGACAATCTTTGACCTCACAATGCAAGGGTCCTCCTCAAGGGACCTTTGTTGGACTTTTTGGCTAAGAATAAACATAAATACATGTTTGACACCCATCAACAAATTTTCATCATTTTCCAATTCCTAAAAGCTACCAAATAGGCTATGGCACGCTAGTACCTTATTGAACTAGTTTTCTGACGTCATGGACATACTTGGAGGTTTTTGTTTCTAGACTTAATAAATGACTTATATTCATTAAAAAAGATCTTTGAAGAGTGTCTAAACTTTATGACACTAAAGTTAGGCTCTAGAACAGGTCGTGGATTTTTAAAGTGTTACATCTATTGTAAGATCCCGAAAATGACTTAGGTTAACTAGAGCCTAACATTATGTTCTTGATGTTTTAACGAGGTATAATATATGGTATAGAGTAAGTGTCTAAATTATTAGTTTCATTGGATGTCAAACGTCAAGGGACGACCAAGATGTTCGACGACTAAGTCACCTATATCCCTCATATCTGGTTCTATGTGGTTATGTGTGATTCATGATGTTTTAAGGTACTTAAATTATTTATTATATCATATATAGTTAGTGTGTCAAGCTTCGTGAAGTTTGGACGTCAAACGTCCAAGAACGTCCATGACGTTTGAAAGCTTTGACTTGATTGACCTTGTGTGTCTAAGCATGTTTCGTCGAATTTTACATGTTCGTTTTAGATGAAATTCATTTGAAAGGTGTTAAACACATAGAATATCGTTTTGGGGTTGTAAACATTTGGGCAAACATCCCCAAGGACCAACCAAGGGTCCTAGAGGAAGGACCCATGTTGGTGGCAATAACTGACCAGAGGCAGTCCACCTACGGAGGGCAATCGATGGATAGTGGCATGGTCAACACCCCGTAGTTGGTAAGAGTCATTGTATCCTCAGTCTAGGAATAAAATATCCATTTTCTAGTCTCTTACCAAATCGACTGTGGATTGCACGAGCCGTAAGTGGATGACGACCTGTCGATAGGTCAATCGTCTGCGAGCATGTGCTTGCGTGTAGCTATATGTTAAATTAATGGTTGATATTGTAAGTTCACCACACATCCAAATAAGAGTATTTGAAGTTTATTAAGGGTTTTTTGTGTTTTTAAAACAAGTATATAAGTGTTTAGCACTAAGAATATTTCATTCTTCAAAAATAAAACCCTAAAATCCCTAAAGAAGTCTCAAAGACTCCATTGAAGTCAAAAATAAGGGAAGAGATTGTTCTGAATTATTGAGTGGAAATTCATTATAAAAGTGAAGAATTATAAACATTGAGGTATGGATTTGATCCTTTAAACATGTTTCATCAAGGTGCCAAATTTCTGAAGATGTTTTATAAAGTTTTCAAACTTAAATTTTCCAATTTCATGATTCTACCGAGATTTCTTGCGTTAATTTTTACAAAAAATTGAATAATGATTTAATTGATATTTTATTCATTATTTAAACCTAAACTACCTGTGAACCCTTGAATAAAATGAATCCTAGTTTTTAACTATGATTTTGGTTACTTGATTTGATCTAATGATGATGAATTACTATGTAGTTTTATGTGGGCTATTCATGTAAGTAATAATTTCAGTAAATTGATATCCATGTTGTATTATATTGATTAATTTACATTGGATTGACCTAGTTCATTTATCATTGTAATATTTATGTTGAATTGTTTGTTATGTCCTTGGGTAAGGGTCTTCGGTTATGGAATTGATTTAGTTGACTTTGGATTGAAGTGTTGAGGATGATGTGGGGGTATAATTCCCTATTTCCTTTAATTTTATTTTATTTATTCCTTGATTTTACTGTGATTGTGGTGGCGGTGTTATGTGCTTTACTTTCAATTGATGTGGCCTTGTCGACATTACTTTATGTACTATTATTATCTTGGTTTTATTTGAAACTACTTAAAGTAATATGACTATTTATGTATTTTTTTATGTGAAGAGTGACCATATCTATCTAAATGTGAAGTCAAATATGTATTCATCTATTCATGTTATCTAAGATGATCATGTTAGACCATGACTTTTACATTATGTGTATAGTGTTAGGATTGAGGTTGGTTATTCATACTTTAATATATGAGTCGATATTGGTTACATTGATGATGTTATGATAGTATAGAATATGACTTCAAGATGTTTTGTTTGTTTCTACATTATTCTAGAATGACTTGCATTAATAGTTAGACGTGGTATCATGTCTTGATTGACTTGTGTCCCTTACTTTATATACATGATAATCAATATGTGATGTCTTGATTTAGAGTGTTAGTACTCTTAGTCTCGAATGTATGAATGACATGTGACCTTCAATGATCTTAAGATAGTCTTTTATGTGAAAACCATGACTTAGTGGTAATGTTATGATTGTTGAAGTCGTAAGCCGTAATGGTATTATTCAATGTAAAGGAATGATAGACTTAAGGTTAGTTGGATGGAATGGAATAATATTAATCATTAGGAAAGTCATCATGACCTTCTTGTAGACATTAAGAGCTAGCCCTAGTGGACCTTGTTTGGCAGGGTAAATGTAATAGGTTATGAACTTTTTATGGAATTCTTTTATGTGAACATAAGTTATAAATTACTCTATGAGAGAGAAGGCTAGCACCGAGAGAGTATGGTAGGGGAAGTAGTTCTAGTTAAAGAGTGAGAGTAGATTACAACTTATGCCCTTCATATTCATAAACCATGTGCCCTACATGGATGTATCTAAATTATACCCTTGGCAAGTAAAATAACCTCGTCGGAGTAAAATAGAACTCCGGATTCAATGTCGTGCTATCATGGTCTATGTCGGTTATTGCCTAGTGTAATAATATGGAATACCGATTAGAATTAGAGAAGTTTGTGAGGTTTAGGTTATCGCATCGGACACTATCTAGACATTGCACAATAGTCTTTGAAGGTGTTAATTGGAGTTCCTAGGTATCGTCTAAGACCATTACTTTAATGTCCTTTATGTGATGTATGATTCTCTTAATTAACTAATAAACTAATGACTTATGTTAAGAAGTATGTAAATGAATGAATACCTAATCTAAAGTGACTTAAGGATTGCTTAGCTAAACTGTGAAAAGGGCATAAGAGATGATCTTTTCATAACTTATCTTTGGAACTCTTGAGGATGACTATATTTAGGGAAGTTGGTTGGTATTGTTGACATGATCTAAGCCTTTGGTAGTCTTAAGGACTATTTAGCTAATCTTGAAGACGTCAATCATGGATGGTATCTTCTTGATTTTTTAAGTGGGTCTTTTGATAGCCTTTGGAAGGAGAATGTCATATCATCTATGTGTTGGTGTGTTATGTGAGAATGATTATATTCTAGAGAGTCTATAGGATATCTTATGTTTGTGTGTAAGGTATTGTATGGGAGGTCGCTTCACAACTTAATCAGGTGACTCTTAGAGTCACCTTTGGTAAAAGAATCTTACCTTGATGTTTATGATACTTTGTAAGTGTGTATGTGACTTATTTAAGTAATCATAACGGTTGTTTAGGAAAATCTATAGAGGTTTTATAGGAGTTCTCTCTTTGTGTGGCCTAAGTAAATATTAGGATAGCTTTGAGTGGGATAATTACATGCTAAAGGGCATCTAAAGTGAAGGTTTGTGACTTTATTGTAAAATGATCTCTAAAATAAGATGTATGGGTGAAATGTTATCTTATGTGTTTCTAAGTTGTTAAATGTTGTTCTTCTGATTATAGTATAATTTTAATATTACAAGCTGCTTATTTCCAATAATTGTCCGTTTTCATGATTTTTATGTATAATATCATACTTAGTTCATGTGGTTGTACTAATCAGTGCTTTTATCTATCGATATGGATCATGGTAGGTGAGGAGCTTTTGAGAAGTGAAGACTTGGACGGTAGTGTCGTTCAGGAGAAATTGAAGTATGTTCAAATTTTACTCAAGGGAATATATGTCTTATATGTTTTCGTTCAAAGTATTGTAATGGACTAAGTACTTCTATATAAGCATTTTCATGTGTGGGTCGTGTCCCAAGTATTCTTGTGTCTTAACATAATGAGATTGAGACTTAGTATTTCCTATTCCTTTATATGTAAGAGATTTTTTACAAACTATGTTATGTTTTGTGAAAAGTTTTAATAGTTTTCACTATGTTTATTCGACGAATAATATGAAAGGGATTGTACAAGACCTTTAAGAGATCGAGTACTCCGGTAACAATCCGAGAATGTACCCTTCTAGGATGTGTTCTTTGGGCGTGACATCTATATATTGATATAAAATCATTCTTCCCTCACATTCACTCACTCAAATAAATTCCCCAAATCAAAACCTCAAATCTCTTACCTTTCTGTAATCACACTCTATTCAATCTCCATTTATGGAAGAACGAAGTTTGAAAAAGAAGGAAAATTTCTCAAGGATTTCCCTTGCATTTCATGGATTAAGGTTCATTAAGATATGCGTTCTTCACTCTTGGGATTCCTTCCCCAAGAGGTTCTTTAAAAGTTGGTCTAAATCGCCAAATTCCATAGGTTTTGCTTTTCTAATGAGTTTTATTCTAAACATGAAATTGATGATTGATTATTTCTGATTATGATTACACATGGTTTATTGGGTATAGATTGTTGAGTAATTGATTTAAATTATGGGAATTTCATGTGGATCATTTACCTTTCCCAAATTTCCGCAAATATAAGATCTTTCTTAATAATCTATGGCAATTAAAGAATGTACAAAATGATTGGATCTAATTCTTGATGAATTCATGATTAACCCTTTTGACCTAAATCTAGGTTATGAATTCATGTCTAATTGATTATTATTGATGCAATTGACTTAGTTATTGTGTTAATTATTATTGAATGATGTTATTGCACCTATTGATGGATGAAATTGGATTGGTTGAGAGTAAGACAAATAATGATTGCTTGCTGAAGGATAATTGGTAAGACTTTGTGATCTTGAACCTTTTTTTAATTGTTATGGCTTGTACTTGGTGATGAATTTAAATTGAAGCATGCCTTATGATTATATTAAGTAGGTATTGGTATGATGATGGAATTGAAATGTATTGATTATGTGAAGATGTAGTATTTTTTAATGATTAAATGATATAATGTTGGTTATGAATTTCCTATGTGCCTTATAATGACATGATGGTGAGAATGTGTTAATCTCACATATGAGGGTTGCATTGAAATGATATTCTCATGCAATTCATAATGAGCTAATGATTATGAGTCTATAATGTGTTATCCTTCTATTGCCTATACAAAGCTATGATGATTATTAAAGACATAAAGACATTTCAAAAAGGGACATTAGCTTAGCACCAATCAACCAAGAAATGAGAGGTGTCCTTCCCAATGTGGGAAGGTAGGTTCAAAATGATTCTCATGAAAAGGTGACACTAAGTTGGTTATACATCAAGAGGGTTCCAAGTATATCTCCTAGGTCTTGAACTATGTTTCCCCCAAAGGAATACTATCTAGTGGATCCACCTAGAATGCTATGTTCAAGTTTTAGTACTACCATGATAAGTAGTCCACCTTCTTTCGGTGTAGAGTTTCATGACACCGTATTCCATGTTTTGCTTACATATTCTATGTCAGTTAAGGCAATTGTTACTGAAAGTAAAATGATGTAATAAAGTGAACACTACTTAGGGTGACTTTAGGGGTTTGACATAGTGTAGGTAGGGGTATAAGACACTACCTATACATTGCACTAGTTATATAAAGAAAATGATTATGTATATGTTGACTTTACATGTTGATGATTCTATATGATGTTGTTTCATTTATGAACATGCAACTGGTCTATATTGCTAAATATGAATATTGTTACTCTTGATGCTATATTATGTAAAGTTTGACATTACTTGTGATCCGTTGTTAGGTTTAGTTGGTTTAGTAAGGTTATGGGTCTTTACCTAGCCATTGCACTTGTGTACTTGATTGTTTGTTATGAGTAAGGGCCTTATGTATATGGTAATGTTATGAACACTTATATATGCTATGTTATTATAACATAATGTTGTAGTTGTATTGATGATGTACTCAAATATGTTGTGATTCATGTTGACCTGTTTATACTCGATAATGTTGGTCTTGCGTTGTAAATGATCTTTTCTAAAGGAATATGTGATTATTTGCTTATATGGGTTCTTGGTTGTGCATAAGGCTTTTCAAAGTAACTTAGCATGGTTGTAAACAAATAATAACCTTTACCATTTTTTCAAACAATTATGTGAATAATCCCAAACATAGTACAAGTTATGTACTAACCAAGGGTCCTATGTTTACTACAAAATGAAGGTTTCAGTCGTTTAGTTTCTAGAAGACCATTGAAGAAGACTTGGATTCTAATTCTCCACGTATGGTAGGTCCTCACTTTCCAAGGTCGATGCCACTATCATGCTATTGAATATTGTTTTGTCTTAAAGATAATATTGTTCATTCTCATTCATTTGAAGACTAATGTTGTATATGTCTATATGTGACTTTTATTGTTATTATGTATGGACTATGTCCAATGTTGTGCTCGTTTAATATTGTCTAATATGAGACGTATCATAGACTTCCTAAGAATCTTTATTTTTATCTTATGCATGTGGAAAAAAAAGTAGAGGTATGCATTGTGTATCTGCGATAGGCCTATGTAAACCTCAATATTGAAGTAATTAAAAAGTTATAAACTTTCCGTAATTTAAGCTATTAAAATGTAATGAAGATTGATAAGAGGTTAGTTTTAGTCATCTTCGAGGACGAAGACACCGATTTCTTCTAGGGTGTGCTCCCCGAATGTTAAAGGACATGCATTTTTAACACACTAGAGAGGAGTTAGTCCTTTTTAGTTGTCCTAGTTCATACAATTATCACACAATTCAATCACTATAAGGAACCCTAATTTGAAATTTCAAACAGATAACGATACCCACATTTTATATAGACTTAATAGACTACACAACCACATTCTATTATTTTTAGGGACATAACTACATAATTATAAGCATGAAATTCTACCAAATATAATCCCATGGTCAAGAACACTTAAAGATTATGATTTTCCACTATGAAAGAGAATTCAAAGTTATTTGAGAGATAACTATACCTTTTAGGGAAGTGGTGTGGTTTTGAAAGACTTGGAAAAGGTAGACCACACCCCTAACTTGATCACCGGCCTACGAAGGATTAAATGACGGGATTTTGAAGAGATGGGAAGTCGGGGAAGTGAAAATTCTGATTTAAGATTAATTTGAGACTTGGGGTGGATGATTATGGGTGAAATAGGAAAAAAATAAAAAAGTAAAAACAGTTATGGAAGGGGAATTTTAAAAGAATTGGAAGAGGGAATGACTTTTTATATTATCAGTCGGGTCGGGTAAGGTCACTTGAATATTTTGACCTATGAGACGGTTCGTCGACTAAGACCGTCAATCAGTTCAAGACATAGAAAAAATTTGGAACATACATGGGATCTATGGAAACCATCTACTGTCCATCGATGGAACGACAATTCGTTGATGGGTTTAGTAGACGTCTGTATTTGTAGATGGCAAACCTTTCATAGGCCTTTAGGAGAAAATCATCAAGCTCATTCAACCGATTTAGTCTTTATTATTGTCGCATCAGTCCAATCAAACATCAATTTTTTCATTGCCTACATCTCTTTTTGCTCTAACTCGATCGACAAGTGACAAGCCTTCTAATATAAAAGTTGGTGTGAAGACATACCTATGGTAGTCCTGTATGCAGTGAGTTAGGCCCAAAGAGCATCATCAATCCTTCTTGATCAATCCATTATATTAGCATCATCTAACTATTGGCGCCCTAACATACCCGCGAGTACCATGAGCATGGCAAGGTCATTAGAAGCTTTGGAAAGAACCTACTTCGTAAAGGAAATGTATAGTCGTTGGACCCAAAAAATGGATCGGATGCATCAACCTCGACTTCCTAATAGATTTTTTTTGCATTGCAAATTTTGTCGGCGACCCTAGACTTACATTAACTAATGGATCTCCATGCCAAATTTTAGGAAACTATAAATTCAATTTCAAAAAGAAAGAATTAATTTATACACCTTTTTGTAAGGATATTTTTAGTTCCAATACTCTTCTTAGTTTTCCATTAGATATATTAAAGATTTTGGGACAAAATTTTGAGGAAGTGCGATTGGGGTTTTTGAGTTAATTTGATTTGAAGCTTTGTAGAGACTTAGAAACCATTACCCAACTCAGACTTAACATAAACGATAATTGTTTTTTAATGATGTGTAGCTAAAATCCTTATTCCAGGGATGTGATCATATCATTATTGGGTTAGTAATTTTACTGTGTATTGTTATTTATTTCTTAAATTATTAATTGAAGTTGGTTTAATTAATAGTTGTGTATTGATCTTTGAATAATAGTTGAAATGCAATTCTAACTTAGTTGTCTTGGCTTGTTGAGAAAGAGGTTTTCGAGCTAAGGCTTTACATTATTGATTGTATTTATTGGGTTGATGTGGGTTCAGCTCGAGTGAGTGAACTATGGTTTTTAGTTGTTTATACTATTATGCTCGACGAGGTTCGAGACAACTCTCTTGAATCATAATAGTTGTTAGAGAGAAAGATTTTGCATCTATAGTATAGCCTTCCTATTGTGATTTAGCAATTGTTAGTAAATCCTAATTACACATATAGAGAAATTAGTCTATAATCGATCACATATCCTGTAATTCCTTTATACTTGTTGATATATTTAATGTCCTAATAGCTAATTGACATACAAATCCACCCATATAACATTCGTTTTGAACCCATTCAAGGAATCTAAATATTATTATAATTTCTATTCTTATAATTGATTAAACCACTTTTATGTCGTAACTGAATTTGAACTTGTATCGTTACCTATGGGTTTGACCCCAACTCATTGTTGGATTTTATACTATATTATGTTTGCCTACACCAATTATTGGATATTTTAGAGTTTATCAAAAAAATGGTGCAGATGTTAGAGAACGGTCTTTAAACTTCCCTTATTTTAGTTTAGATTCTGATTTTCTTGTGTTGTAGTTTAAATGACTTACTTTGTTTTGTGTTTGTGGTTGTCTTAGATCTCATTGAAAGGAAGATGACATCAGTGTGATCTGAAGTAACTGTAGACAAATGGGACACAAAGATGACATTTGGAATTTGAATGATGTTAATAACTAGATTCAATTTTTTGGTGTTGGTACTATATGTCTACCTCCGGTATAGGGGAATATTGTCTTCCACGTTACTAGCATGACGTTTCAACCCTTACAAATGAAAGGAATGTATTGAGGATGGCTCATGAGGAACTCCATGAAAATATTCACAAAATTGTGGATGTACGGTCAATTCTTGTATAGTAAAATTTCACAAGATTTTGTGTGTCTCTAGTAATTTACTTTTTATTTGATGGGAGAAGAGACCAAATGGGTAGCTGATTTACTGAAGAATTCCATTACCACATGGGATGAAATTACCGAGGTATTCTTCATAATGTTCTTTCCTTCCTCGAAGATAATACCATTCAGAGGCAATATTAAGGGCTTCAAATGTTTGGAGGGTTACTATGACACGTGGCTGAGATTTCAAAAGTTGCTACTTCAATGTCCGACTCATTGGCATCAAAAAAACGTAATGTTACAATACTTACAAAAGTTTGGACTTGGTGAACAAAGATTGTATGATCAACTTGTTCAATGTGAAATACTGCAACAGTCGTTCAAAATTGCATCTCATCTCCTTGATGGCCTGACAAAGATTAAAATAGCATGGTAAACTCAAGAGTCTCTTCTAAATTTTAGAATGACAAAAGACAAGACCAAGAAGGATCAAAAGTGAGACTAAAATTTAGCCAAAATGATGACCCAGCAAGATATCTTGTCAATAAATGTGATGGGTAATTTTTTGAAGAGTCTATGTGTTGTTAGTCGAGCAAACCCCCATAAGTAATATTTTATTCTCTATATAATGAGTAAATGAATTCTCTTGCAAATCAAAGATGAGGTTTCCGTCGGAACTGTTCAAGGCCGATCGGGAATCCATGTTTATAAAAGGAAAGATATTATGGATTGAGGGACCGCGACAGAGAATGGAGCGACGGAAGTGATAATTCGAATGAAAGTAACGGGGACAAGGAAAGATATGTCCCAACCCATGAACATCAAAATCCCAAGGACCAAAGGGATGACCTGAAAAATGTTCGTATAGAATACATGTTTGAACACATTGTCAATCTGGTTGAAGGGTCTAACAATATTTTGAAAGAAACGAAAAAGGATGTATCCACGCTCAATAACACGGTCACTTCTTACTCAATTTCTATCACATAATTGGAAACAAAAATGGGTCAAGTTTCATCTCATTTGAACCTATAACAAAAATGAGTTTTACCAAGTGATACCTTGGCTAACCCAAAAAATAAACATCGAAAATGTATCCACATCATTCCATGACATTAAATAAGGCATTTGTTTGAAAGAAACCCAAATTTAAAATCTTTTACTACTGTCGTTTGAATAGCGGTTATGGAATTTGTTCTTTAAAAATTGAAATGGTTGGAAAGTGGCAACTAGGAGAGCCAAAATCTTAGTCGGTGACTTATAAAACATGATTGTAAGCTCAACTTGGATTGTTATTTAAACCTCCAATCTTGATAAATGTTCTGTAAAACCTTGGAGGATAAACTACCGCTTGGATAGGCGACAATGTGACTTACGTCGCCGACATAGAAAAACTGAAGATTTCTAAAAGGCAAAACCGTTTTGAATTAAAAAATCCCTTCACTTTTATAATTATTAACTTTACTCTAAAACCGATCATATATGTGTTCTCGTGGCATCATATTTACTTTTATCAAGGATCTTTTGCTCGGGTGGACTTTAGGGTTTCCTTTCTACGTAGATTTTCATATTTTCAGCAAAGGTTGGTTTTTCCAACCCAACTCTATAATTGGTTGCAATAAAATGAAATTATCTTTTTGTGGTTATTATATCTGTTTAATGTTGTTGATTTTATCGTGTGTTAGTTTGGTTTCCCATATTTAATTTCAACTGTAATTATTTGGCTTTAACTGACAATTCTTCTGTCGTTGATTGTTATAATTATGGGTTGCATTGAAAATATTGTAGGAAGAGAGGTTAAGTCTGAGTAACCTTGAATTGTGCTAATTGTCTAGTTTTCTCCAATGATGGAGCAGTTCACGTCATTATTATGAGCAAAGACGACATTTGGCCATTTTTTTCAAAATCCGGGGAGTTTAATAACCTTGAGTATATGGGTATTTAGTTTGTTTCATGTTTTGATTTCTATTCCGTTTCGTGGGATATAGTATTGACTTTGATGTTTTGGTAGAAATTTGGCACATTGGTCTATTCAACAATCTTGGTTAGCTCGCCGAGTGGTTCGACGTTGCAACTGACGTACCCTTGATCGCATTTTAATACTTTTAATTTTGGATTTAAGTTACATAAAATTCTGTGATATGCCTATGGTCATCAATTTAAATGGGCGACTCACCAAAACTCCCTTCTAATCTCCTTTTTGCGCCTCAAATCATTAAAATTATTTTGTAACTTCAGTGTGCTACTTCTAGTTCGTTGAATGGTTGCGACGATCCATTATATTGTCATGAGCATCATTCAGCTGCGCTGATTATAAAATATTTATATTCTAGAGCTTTTGGCTATACCACCAACGCTCCCTAAAGGGGCTTGGCGACTTGCCAACCACTTCAGCGAATCATTGTTCAACTGGTCTTGTAATTTTTCTTTGTTTCTTAACAAGATCTTACATTTTCAATATTAATTTGCATATATTTGTAGAATCAATTTTCTTGAAGAAACTAATCACCCCAATAGTGGGAAAGTGGAATTATTATTAATGAAGAGGTTTGCTACCTTTCCGGACCCGACATCTAAATTTGTTTAAGATAAGAAAAGTTTAAGGGAAAGGGTCTGGTACAGCTGACAGTTGAGAAGGTGAGATAACACAATGAGGGAATTTATTCTATGTACCTTACTCCCTCTTAGGTTTAGGGTGGTTCTGAATATAGTTCTTTTCCCTCCACCTCCAAGCCATAAGATGATCATTTATTAATAACTAGGATAGTTGATCTATGATCCGTTTCTTTAAATGATTCGTTTAGGATACCTGTGCCTGTGATACCTATTCTTCCATCTGCAGCTCTAGATAATAGTAAACTCCCCACCATGTTAAAGGTCCTCTTTTTGGTCGCTCAACCTATTAAAGACGGAGAGTTTGTGGACCATTTTGGAAGAGAAGAGATTGACTATTCATGATGTGGTTGATAGATATTCTGAGGTATGGAACACCTTTAATTTCCACAATGTTTAAATTTGTACAAAACCCTGGGGTTCTTACATCCATACTTGGGTCGTGGAGTTTTATACCGCATATAGAAGTTTGTGCAAGTTGGGAAGAAAAAGGCAAGTGCCTTCAAAGCAGTCGACTTTGTGATTGTTCGAGGGAAGAAGTTCGAATGCAGAGACAATGAGATAAATGTTTTACTTGGATGTTCACGGAACTCTATGAATGACTACTCGGATTTAGTCAGGAGAATGACCCTAGAGGATTCAAAAAGGTTGGTTGGCACCCCTACTTTATTATGCTTCTCCATGGTGGATAGGGGAAGGTGCAAAGATAAAGAAAAATGACCTGAATATTATAGTCAGTACTGGTTTGGGTTCATCAGCAACACTATCGTACCATACAATAATGATTTTATTCGAAGGCTTCTTGTATTGAGTCAATTTTATCTTGGTTGAGTCTTAACGAGGGGCTACTCATTGAGCAAGAGATGTCCATAAGGGACGACTAGAGCCAAACATCACTACCATTCCCTATCTTAATAAAGTAGCTATGTCGGTGGTCCTCTTTCTGAGGGACAAGAAGACATATTTGGAGGTGACATACAATTCTTATACTCATATCTTACCTATTGAGGATGAGTACTTGAGAGATTAAGTCGATAGAAAGAGGGTTGCACTGCCATATACGTCCCTGATAGTTGACTTTGCTAAGATGCTGATTGATGCAATCATGCCCATAAAGGCTAGTGATCCTACAGGTTCCTCTTGCCGTTCTACTTCTTATATGCCTATTTTTTCAACTCCACCCCTCCTTCTACGTGTGGTGTGATTTAATATGTTTGAGATTTTGACTCATTTAAGGCTTTCTTTCGATAGTTTAAGTTTCCTCAAATGCCTAATTTATGATCTAAACTAATGTTAAAATGTTTTCTTCGACTCATTAAGGAAAATCATCAATGAATGAATTCTACTACGAAAAAAGGAGAAACAACATGAAGTAGTAAAGAAAAGCAATCCTTATTGTCACCTAAACCATAATATTGTTCTCCGACTGACTTTTTATCTTGCCCAAAGTTCCAATATCTCAAACCATAAGAGGAACACAACATTGCTACAGAAATGGGCCGTCAGTAAATCGCCAAATGACTCCCCCATAGAGAACTCAATCGCCTAATGTCACAAAACCTTGATGTATAATTTCAAATTAAAACCATCAATAGATTGGAGTAAAGGGTGGATCTCCAACTTAGTTGGCGAGTCACGACTTACTTTGAGCAATGGCATTTCAGTTTGAAAATTGGGCAACTATAAATGGAAATTTCAAATGAAATTCCTAGAGTTTTGATCCCTTATGTTCGAGAGTTTGAAATTTTCTCTTAGTTTATGAGTTTCCATTTTATACTTTAAAGCTTAAATTTATGGATCTAAAAGTGGGTTTTGGAATTTGTTCAATTTACACCATTGTAAAGACTTGGAAGCTTATACCCAGCTCGTGGCTAGTATAGTTAGTAATTGTTTTTTTTTAATGATGTGTAGCTAGAACCACTAATTAGATTATGAATATTTTTGTTTAAATATTTAAATGTAGTTTTAATGTGGTTTAATCTATGGATGATTAGAAATTCTTGAATTGTAGTTGTAAGTACAACTTTAGCTTAGTTGTTTTGGCTTGCGAGAGAGAGAGAGGTTCTACAAAAAAGGTTATCTATTGATTATGTAATGAATGGGTTCTTATGGGTTCAGCTAAAGAGAGTAAATATTATCTTTCTTTTACCTATATAGATTGAGATAATATATCAATTAAGGTGTTTTTTTATTTCGTAGTATTAAGATTGTTGATATTCTAGAGAATTTGCCTAATTTTAGTAGTTCTTCAAGAGAAAACTATTACACTCATAGTCTAGTCTACCAGATTCAACAAATTATTATAAAACTTCAGTTATCCATATAAGGTTATTAGCCTATGAATGATCGCATCCTTCGAATTCCTCTCAATATTGTTTAATCCCCAATTTTAGTAACTGCTTTAGTTATTAATTGAAAAACCAAATTACTGACCATACATTTGTTGTCACCCCTTTGAATTTAACTATATGTTTTTTATAATTTCTATTCCTACAACCAATTATACTATAGTAGTAACTTTGTAACTGAATTTGAACTTATAGATTTATCCATGGGCTTAACTCTAACCTTTTGTTGGGATTTATAGTAGATTAAGGTTGTCCAAATCTAGAACAGCATGAAATGTGGTTGATCGTTTATCAAAAATGAGGCCACTGCCAGGAAATTATTTTTAGAATTCTTTTATTGAAGTTTAAATTGTAATCTTCCTGTGTTGTAGTTGAATTAACTTACTTTGTTTTGTGTTTGTGTTAGCTTGTTTGGACAATGGAGTAAATAAGTGTGAATGGGTGTAACGGTATCCATGTTGTCCAACAAGATGAAATGATGATTAAATAATGATAATGACAGAATTAAATTGGGTGGTGTTGTTTTAATATGTCCACCTCCTATTGAGGTGAATGACGTCTTCCATGTCACACTTGCACAATGGTACAACTATTGCAAATAAAAGGGCTATATGGAGGTCTAGCCCATTAAGATTCCCATGATCAAATTCCCAACTTTATGGATGTATGTAGTCTATTCTCATTCAAGAATATATCTAAAAAATCATTCCATCACCGGTTGTTCCCATTCTCGTTTATGGGTGAAGCTACCAAATGGTTTGCTCATCTACAAAAGAACTTTATTCCCACATGGGATAAACTTACCACTACGTTTTATTGGAGTTTTTTCCCACATCCTATTGTCACATAGGGGTATAGGCCCTAGACGTAACCGGAGTCGGTGTCCTCTTTGTGGACTAAGACTAGAATCTTTGCTTACATCATTACATTCATAGGTCAAATTTAGCGGAAAATTTAAAAAATTTTATACATCCAATTGGAAGTTTACATAGACCATTAAATACAGATAATATATATATATAGTTTACATAGACCCTTCGTATAGGAAGATTACTTAGTATTCTAGTTTTATTGCACATATATATAAAATATAACATAGTCGTAATAGTTGTATGATCTCATAACCATCTAAAAAGAATGTAACAAGTTGGGCATAGCCTATACATAAATGTAGAAATATCTCACATGCAATATACAATGTTCATACTAAATGGAAAAGAAAGAATATAATACTCTTAAACTCAACACAACTCCTTTAGCTAGATAGTGGATCGCCCTCGGATAGTGAGGACCTACCCTACTTGGATGAATAAGAGATACAAGACTTCATCTAGTTAACTCCAATGAACTTAAATGACCAGAACCATGTTGTGAAAAAGGAAGAAATGGGGTTAGTACACCACTTCTACTAAGTTTTAAAATATGCTAAGAATATGGACATTTCGTAAAGGTATGCAATTTAATTTGAAAACACTTATGCATATTCAACAGTGCCAGACCAAATCACTTAGGCATATTCATTAAGTCATAGTCACGTACAACACCTGACCAATAACCACAAAATATGTCAAGTAAACATGTATATCATGTAATTATACATATACTCAAAGTAAATCTACAATCAAGTAATAACCACAACTAGCATGAATAAGATCACACTTCAACATAACTAAAGTAAGACAAATAACATAACCCCTATCATGTCAACAAGTGCAATGACCAAGCAAAGCCCCATAACCTTACTCAATCAGGTACCTAACAAGAATCATTACTAACTTTCTACTTTACATATCATAGCAATTAAGCGTATATAACATTATTCTTTAACAACACAGACCAACATATATTCTTAACGGACACCAATCAACATATCGCATCAATAATGTGCAATTTCATCATGTACTTATCATGTATCATTATAATCATATTCATACATAGTAATAACCTTTTAAAGTTACCTTTAAGGAAAACTAGTGCAACACATAGATAGAGTCACATACCCCTACCAAGGCTAAGTCAACCTCTCAAGTCAGCTAAGTTTGTTGTACTTCATTACTTCTTTTTTAGTTTAGGGAACACTTACCTTAACCGACTTAGTCCACAAGAGCTAAGTGTGGAATCTGGTGTCGTAAAACCTTCCACCGAAGGAAGGTGGTCTACTAGCAAAAGTAAAACTTAACATAAACATACCTTTCTAGGTGGATCCACTAGCTAATCTTCATATGGGGGGCAATATAGTTAAAGAACCAAGAGATAGGTATAATCGCTCTACATACCCTTTGGCAATTGGGTCCTCCTCTCATGGGAAACCAATGGATGAGTATCCCTCATAGTGGAGTAATAACCTCTTATTAAATTTATGAGTATCCCTCATAAGGGAGTCAACACCACATGTGGAACTATATGGTGAATCATTATCCATGGGAAGTCAACACCTCCCAATGTCAAGTTCACTTGATTCTAAGATAAGTCCATTTTTGAAATGTCTTTAAGTTCTTTATTAATATCATCATAACTTATTGTAGGTCATAACGTCTAGACACTATATAAATATCGTTATCATCATAGCTAAATAACAATTGCATGAGTATTGTCATTTAATTACAATTCATATAGGTGAGGTTAACACATTAACATTTTCATATCATGATAAGACACATTTGTAAATCATTCACCATCCTTATAACATTTACATCATAAGTTAACACCTCACAACTCATAGTAAAGACATTTCAATTCAACATCATACTACTCTATCAATCCTAATACAAGGCATAATACAATACAACACCATGACCTAATAACAATTAACCATAATTTGAAGTAAATGATAGGAGTTACAAGACTTACCAAGTCTCATTCATAATCCACCATGAAGGTCTTATCAGCAACCCTTACTCAAACCAATCAGGATATAACATCATCATCATTCAATGACCAATATGATAAAAAGACTAGGATAATCACCACATCACAATTCATTAGTAGTTCATAGCTTAAGGCAAGATACTTAAGCAAATTCACAATATACTCCATAATCTAGATCAACTACTCAAGATATAAGGATAGGACTATAACTTATCTCAATTTCGTAATGCTTAGTATAATAACATCCTCTAACATTAATACAATCAATAACCAAGTCAATTAAACTAATATAACAAGATTCATATCAACATCATAACTTAGGGTTAAGGGGTAATGGTCATCTTCTATAAACTAGAACAAACAATCAAGATATATAATAATTGAGTTGAATTAAAATTTTAATATATTAATAATATCAAAAAGAAATCATAAACAAATCAATTTATAACACCAATTTAGATATTGGATGAAACCCACTTGAAAACTCAATTTTTGTAAATCAATGTAATGGAACGCTTTGAGGAAAGAGGTCTCAAAGGTGAATTATATCCAATGATTTGTTAATTGATTAATATTGATGTAGTAAATTAACCTTCTCATAGCTTAAACCCTCCCCTAACTATGTCATAAATAGAGTGTTCACTAGAGAGAGAAAGAAGAGTGAAGAAAAAGAGTTTTATTTTTTGAGTTGTGATTAGTCTAATGGGGTTTGGGTCTTTATATGGGGGTTAATTACCTTATTTGGATTCCATACACACCTAACTAAAAACTTAAACCTCTTATTAGTTATTTGGAATTATTTAAAAATATGCAAAAAATTACAGCCCTCACAGACGAGACCCCGATCGACTGTCCGTTTGTGAGTCGACGATCACTGTTCTCTGTCCATGCTACACTGTCGTTTTATTCAGAGACTGTTACAAATGGACCATTAGACAAAATGTCTAAGTTTTCCTCGATTTATGCCATAAACTCCCCATCGATCCACCTATGACTCGTTGACTCCCTTCGTCGCTGCACACTGCCCTGCCAGCCTTTGACCCCAAAAATGAAAGGATCCTCCTAAAGGGACCATTATTGGTCCTTGCGGAGTCATACCTGGAAGTTTTGAATATGCATAATATTAAACACATATTATACACCTTTCTACAAATTTTCATCATTTTTCGACTTCTAAAGCTAGTCAAAAAGGCTAAGGTCCGTTAGTACTTCCTTGTACTAGTTTCAGGACGTCATGGACGTTGTTGGACGTTTCGGTTTCTAGACTTCCTAATTGACTTATAATCATTAAAATTTACCTTAAAACAGTGTCTAGACCTTAGGACACTTATGTTAGGCTCTAGAATATGTCATGGATTTTTGAAGTGTTAAACCTATATATGATGAGATTTTAGTATTCTCCATATATTTAGCTTAAGATTTGTTCTTGTCTAGGGACATTTTGTATTGAAATAATCTTTTATTTTTTATGTTTGAGGAAGTAGTCTTGGACGTAGTAAAGTGATATGAAAACTGAATATATGTATGAGTAACCACCTACAAGGCTTGGACGTAGTTGGGTGAGATGACAACTAAAAATATGTTAAAAAACCACACACACAGTGGTGCACGGACCATAGGTTCTATGAAGATCTTTCGATGGGTTAGAATAGATATAGCATCAGGGAACTCTAACCAAGCGTGGGCCTAGGAAGCGATTGACGGACCATAGGTCAATCCACCAGTCGTCCTACACATCCATTGAAAATGCTTAGAGATTTGAAGTTACAATACCTTATGGGAATCCTAAGTGTAGATCCATTAAAGAGGACCTAGAGATCGTAGGTCGATCTACGATCTATCCTTCACCTCCGTCGTTTGTCATCAGAGAGTGAAGGTCCTAGCTTCTGCTGAAAATGTTCTAACTGTTAACCAATGGAGAGGACCTAAATAACGTAGGTCGACTCACGATCCATTGATCGAGTTGTCCCTTCTCCGAAGTTTATTTCCTTGTTTTTTTACCTTTTTCTTTGGGAAATGTTTTTCTATAAATAGGGTATGGAAAGGTCATTTTTGGGGTTAGACATTATTGGTAAATGTTGTTTTTTGTGTTTTATTTTGGAATTAACATGCAAACTCTACAAATTTTATTTTTGTATTTCGATTTATAAGAATTTCGTGTTCAACTTCAGTTAGAGATTTTGGGTTTCTTCTACTCTAATCATAAATTTATAAGTCATCTTTGTCCAAATAAGAATTGTCTTTTTTCATTCATGAGTAACTAAATCAACAACTACTGTTATGGTAACCATGAGCAACTAACAATGTATAAATAATAATTAATAATTTTTTGAATGATGTTTATACATGTATTTCTAGTATATTCATTTAAAAGTCTTGTTATTTAATGCATGTGCAAGAACTCTCCATGTTGCTACTAGATGGACCAATAAAGCAGTAAATGAGTAAATAACTATGAATAGAGAATTAGTGGGATACTATCGAATACTCTAATGTAAATTGGTGTGAGGGTGAAAACTAAGTCATGCATTGATGTGATGTTTAATCTGAGGTAAAGGTAAGGGTGATTAAAGTATACATATTTAGTTGGACAAGGTTCGGGCTGAAATTCACTATACGGAGGACCAATCACTCAGGGATTCCTATCTTACAAACTTTTCATATAAAAAACCAATAAAGGATTAATATTATTAGCATTACCATGTTAAGAGCATATGGGAACACGTACAACCTAGTTTCACTCTCATATTTATAAGCCGAAGTTTGAATGTTGCTCACTTGTTACCAAAACAACAATCGGCTATTTACTTACAACTCCGACCATTCAATTACTTGTTGCAGAAATAGTTTGACTAAAAAAATATAATATTAGTTAACCTGGTGGGATTGATCCTAGAGTACAGGTTGGGTTCTTCATTCAGCGATGACCTCTAATAATTTTTAAATAGAGGTGTGATTTTAGTTTATCAAATTTTGGTCCACATCAAAAACACCCTACAAGCATTTTTAAACTATTCCTCGTCCACAATAATTTTAATTTAATCACTATATCCCTCATATCAATACCCTATTCATTTCCCAAAATCCCAAATCTTCATTTTCACTCCCAAATAACTCATCTTAATTTCGTAATGATTTAATAGATCTAGTTTTGTGTCAAAGGGTTTGCAAAGGTCTAAGGAGTCTATTACACATCAAACTCACCCCTTCATTTACTTGTAATGTAAATGACTTCACCTTTACTTTGAATTCACTGTTCATTATTTGTATCACGAAGACACAAAGTTTAAAGTTGACCTTGTGTTGTTAATTATGTGTTTGAAATGTTAAATTGAATTCTAAAAACAATTTTCGTATCATGGTATGTGTGTGTTGTAAATTAAAAATGAATATTTCAAGTTAATATAAATGTTTGGAAGTTAAATCCTAGAATTCGTAGGGTTTCGGTGTATTAATCCATAAAATTTCGTGAAATAGGAGCCCTAAGGATAATTTACTACGAACTTACTAGTTTAAATGCATGTGTAGGCCTAAGTTATTTTTAATTGCTTAAAGAAATGGAATGAATGAAATGAATCATACGAAACCTGGCATACACTGACGCACAAGTTCATAGTTACGGACCGTAGGTTAGGCTTGTGGCCAATAGCACACAATATTTTCACCATGTGTCAAACCACTGTGTGGAGTACTGTCCTTCCTTATATGAATGGACCATTCAGCGTATCCGTGGTTCCCGCATAAAATACCCAAATTTTTTGTACTCCAACTAACGTAGGGCTTCCACGGATCATCTTTCCATCGATGGACCATAAATACCCGACGTAGGTGAAAACTTTAGCAAAAACTTTTTTTGTTTTTTTATTTGTTTCTGGTTTTAAGATTCTTCCAAGTGTTATATTTTCTAGTTTTCGTACTAACTAAGATTCTACAGGTAGCATGGGCCTTAAGCAAGCTTCGACATATGCTGCTAAGGTAAAATAAAAATTTTTACTCCTTTGTGAATGTGTGATCATTGAGGAGAACACATAGTACACCGACTATATTCCTTCAAACAACATGAACTCCACTACTGACCCTCACACTACAAGGAACCAGCCCAACAGGTTATTCGTGACACAGTAAAATCTCCTAGTCTCAAGAGGGGGCCACACTGATCAGTTCATCAGCTGGCTCCGAGTCACCACCTGTATCTAACTCCAGTAGCAACAACAGCTCTTTCTCCGAGCATGACAGAACATGCAAGATACCAATGTCCCTGCGCCTCCCCCCCTCCACTTTTCTGAGATTGCTTTAGGATGTATGAAGGTCCATCTCCAAGAGAGCCAAGCATATAGCTCAGCCTCCACTTGAGGACACTATTGTGGGGTTTTACAATAAAAATCTCATATACCTCCCTCTGCATGTTTATTTATGCCATTGATCTTACTATGCCCATAGTACTGCAAAATAAGAATATTTCATGGGCATCATTTAGAGTGGGCTTTTCAAAGGATTTCGGGCAACGGAAGTTATTAGTTGGCTAGACGACATCTTTCAATGAATGGAGAGCATGGAGAGTAGTTAAGTAATACTAGAATTGACATTTTGATAGCTATCGCAAATTTCACTACAATTTTTTTAAGCAACCAATACAATAAACATCGGCATAATATAGGATGAAGCCAACCTCGCCGCACATGGCAGAGAGAAACATCTTGAGGTACCACCTCTAGGTGAAAATTTTGCCTCCTATATTGCATAGATACATATTGCTGACTCCACCATTCTAGCCTAAACAACATCTACACAAGATCCATTGTCTCTAAACTCCTGTCAAGCCCGTAGCTACTCTAGAGCCACCCACTCTTCTGGTTCAACCACCATTCATTTATCCTGAGTCCAAAGGCAGGAGATGTAAATCGCCACCCTACTTCATCACATAAAGTCGTGCATGCATCGGTCAATAGAAGTATTAGAAGGCTTTATGGATCAAGATCAAAAAAAATTCCAGTCAACTCTAGCTGGAGGATGGTGTACATGATGTAGAAAAGGTTCAAGTTGTTTATCAACGCCTGGATACCTTTTAGTCGTGCGTGTTGGAGAGGCCAGCCCGACTATTGATCTTTCTAACTTCCATATAGAGTTTGTTAGAATTTATGCTGATATACACTACTAGCCTCCCCGTAGATTAATCTAGAGTCTAGCCCTTCATCATCGGTTTATGAAGTAGTGATTACATCCTTATTTATTGATAATATGGCACCACCATATTCTTCTTGTTCTATTGGGAACCTCCCCTGCTCTGGTGAATTGATAAGATCAATAATAAGGGTGTTGGGACGGCCGATGGGAGTGTTATTGATGGCATGTGTCGATCGAGTTAGCTGTAGGAAACTAGACCTACCCACTTCTTGAGTGCTCTTCGGTGCATATGATCCATACGTTTTCTCACCCGACCCTTTACTTTTTATTTGCATTTTTGTGCATTATGTAGAGTTTAACTTTATCATTTGGGGTGGGGTAAGTGTACTGTGAGTAATAGGGTGATGTCTGAGAAACCCTACTTATCATTCTCTCTTGGTGTGTTCTTTCTTGTGATCATTCCCCTATGAGACTACTTTAATCTCTATTGAACCGTCATGTCTAGGAATGTTTGAGTAGGAATAAGTAGAAAAATGAAAACATGATACCGTAAAAAGTGAAAAAAAATTATTATCCCAGTCCAAAAATGATTAAATGTACAAGACATGTGACCTTGATAACTTGAGTACGTTGGATCTCAATGTGACGGGATATGAGCCGATTTGACTTCATAACTTACGCTAAAACTTGGATAAGGTAATCTTATGATCTAATTATGAAACAATGTACCAAGAGCGTGTGAGAAAAGTTGAATGTTATGACAATATGTGCCAATCTAGAGCTTGCCCCGTTTGACCTGTTAAGAGAATATAGTATTGAAGTTATGAAGTGATCATAGTCCCTTGTTAAAATTAGTCCACTAAATCCAAAAAATATCAAACCTAATAAAATCAGTGGTCCCTTTGATAAAAATGTTTGAGCCTAACATAAACTACTTCTTTAATTCACGTAAATCGCCATCCCTAAAATAATAATTTTTGCCCCGGCCCCTCCTTGGACATGTACACCTTGACTTTTGCCAAAATCCTATGTTAAGGGTAAGGGTGGCTATTTGGAATTTTACCATGATATTGACCCTGGTCTAACATTGAATATTATAAACCTCAACTCATGCTCAATGCGTAAGTTGAGAGTCGTTGTGAAAAGAAAACTGAAACAAAATAAAGTATGAAAAGAGATGTGTATTGAAGAGAGAAACAAAAAAGAAAAAGATGTGACGTTGTGCAAAAAAAAGAAAAAATTAATAGAAGAAATAGATTTAAAAATAAGAAAAAAATTTGAAATCGAATAATTTAAAAGAAGAGTCTTAAACTGAAAAGTCACATCTATGTTAAAAAGAGTCAAGGGAAACAAAGTAAAATTTAAACGATGCAAAACTAAGTTGGGAAAAGAAGTAAAGATTCAATATAATATCAAGGAGTTTAGAAAGTCACTAAAAAGTACCAAATGTACCATACCTACCCTGAGCCTACGTTACAAGCGATGAAAGTCCTATAGTAATCCTAGCAACTTCTTTGGAGAGTATAAGCATTTAAAATAAGGGTAATCCAATAGTATTGACACCTAATTGTACTTGAAGTCAATTCTGAGCATTAGTGTTGAACGAATCCAAAAACATTAAAGGCATATCTCTTTCGAGTGCAAAAAATATTTAATTTCAAGTGATGGCACTAGTGACATTGTTGGAAAATTTATGACTTGGTGATTGTGAATGGTCTATGTTGTGGTGCTTCTTGGCCGATCTATGTCACAGTTTTATATGTATGAGTTGTTTTGTTGAGTCAAAAACAAAAGATTGCACTAAGAAGCTTGAATGTGTTGAAAAAGCAATGTGATTGATCGGTTTTTCTATTTGTTTCTACACAAGTGTGCTGTAGAGTGTTTGTGCGTCGCTTGAGGACAAACAACAAGTTTAAGTATAGGGAATAATGTTTTTTGTGTTATGTTTGATGGAAGTAGGCTTGAACGTAGTTGAGTAAGATGATACCTAAAAATATGCAGAAGTAGCCACCGACGGAGTGACCTACAAACCATAGGTCGTCAGCCGGTCTATTGATGGTGTTACGATCAAAGAGCAGCCCCAAGTAGTAACACGGTGTACTTTAACCTGAAGAAGATATATAAAAGCCCCTTAGCATTGATTGATCACATAGGCATTAAATATAGTATGAAATTAAAACTTTTCGCAATAAAGTCATCAATCGAACACTCCTTTATAAAACCATGCAATGCTAAGTCTCAACATAGCCACATTCGACATCAATTAGACATCAAAGGGATACGACCCATTACAGTGGAGAATAAATTACGTAAGAGTCTATTACGTCAAAAGGAAACATAAGAATACTTCGTTCTCAAATACAAAGAGGACATACCGAGTCTTGGAGAATAGAAATCCATGCATTAAACTAGCGAGTCCACCTAGAAAACTCAACCTACACTTGTAGTAAAAATGTAATGAAGATGTTGTTAGTACAATTAAGCACTAAGTATGATGACCATGAAAAAACATGCTAAATAGGACATTTTTTTGAAAGTGATGCTTTAATGCCATTTACCAAAACTCCACAAACATATAAAAATTGAATCATATAAGTCATAATGAACATAAAAGACACATTTAACATTGGAACTCAATTTTACGCATATGCCATTACCTTTACCTTGATCCTCAACATCAAAAAAACCCTTTAGATATTCGTTGTGTGATCTGCGGATTAGTGTCCCATACCACTATCTACACCAAGAAACCACCTTAAGATTACCCAAGTGAACATCCAGCCCTTCATCTTCAGATAAAAAATCATTAAGAGATATAACCATCACATGGATCACATTGTCACATTAATACCAACATTTTTGACAACCTAAATCATACTTTTGCAATAGGTAAGTATCAGCCCATAATACAACTCAGCCTATGTAATCCTTTGAAGTCACCTTAGACAAGGCACATTCACCTACATTAAGACACAACAAGGAATTGACACGTAATACAATCCAAGTGTAACATGTATCATTACATTACAAACACCTTCATTCATAAAACATAAGAAAATATTCTGATTGAGGTAATGATAAGAGCCTTATTATATCATAAAAATTAATATTAGCACACCATGACATCTCTCAAATTCTTACTTTTGCAATGTATATATAACTCGCCTCGAATTACGTAAGGGTATCCATCCTAGCCCACCAATCAATCATTCATAGGAAATAGCAAAGGGAACATTGTGATTGTTACTTGAAACTCCGCCTCAGCTCACGTGAGGAATCAATTTACAATCCCACATTCGTTTAGTCTTCATTCATTCATTGACTATGTAAATAGAGAGATGTCGTTAATCCTATTACAAATAACTTCAAAATATGATCATCTTCCATTCATTTAGGTTACACCAAGATTTCCATCACATTCATACATACAATATTGGAATAATACTTCACTCTTGTAAATAAATAGCTCCATCATAACTGGATCACACATCATCCTATCACAATTGTATATTATGAGGAACTAATATTAAACCATAGATTAAATATACTACAAGAGATAAGGCAATTCATATATTTACATGGCCAATTCCATCATTCACATAAACAATTCAACGTGAACTCATTCACAACATCCTTTTCTAGGTCATGATCCTAATAATATTTGTACAACAATAATTCACCATTAGATACTCCTAATGCCATTAATCCATAAAATAACATCAAAATTCACATGTTATGCATTATACATTCATAATCAACGAACTTTAATTAATTAGGGCTCTTAAGGAAGACATGGGTTATTGAAAGAATTTAGTATAAAATAAACTATTAATCATAAATCAAACCTTATTTCATCAATATAATGGCCTTAAAAATATTTTAACAATCAACCCATGCATATATTTGAAAGTGGGAATTTTTATCATTCAAAGACTTGAAATCTATTTTGAATTGGATCCTTGAATAGAAAGTTAATCAGGGATAAAGGATCGCCATATCATATTCTAGAACATAACTACGAAATAGACTTGAAAGGCTTGAAAACATAGAAGAAATGTACTTGGGATCTTGGGGGCTTTAATGGAGTCTTAGGGAGAAAGTAGTTAAGGAAAAAGGGTTTTCGATTTGGGAGTTTTAATAATGAAACCAAAATAGGTATTTTATTGTTTTAAAACTCTTAAAATATGTTAATATACCTAAATAACCGTTTATACACTTCAAAGGACTTGAGGTGATTTTACGAATTCAAACCCACAAAAATCGAACCCTCACCAGAAAAATAGTACACAATTATGAACCACCACCTATCGACCATAAGTCGGGTTAGAAGACGTACTGTTGGCTTGTGGTCTCAAACTAATACTTTTCCATGGGATCAAAGGTTTTCTAGGCTATGTCGTCTAGTACGGAGCAGACTTACAGGTAGTCATTTGACCTACTGTCCGTAGGTGGCTCTCCGTAAGCCACACTCTTTTGGAATCTTTGGTTTTATACCTGGGTTCTTTTTCAGGACCCTTAGGGTAGTCCTTGGTGAGTCGTACCCCAAATTTTTACCCCTACAGATGCCCATCTAGATACTAGGGTCACTTGTACAAGTATTTTACTTCAAAGAACACACTACTTTCATAACAACACACTAGAACACACTAGCACAAAAAAACTATATTCCGAATGTTGTGGTTGTTTCTTCATGATTGACCTCTAAACACTCCTAACTAAACTTTAAAATCTATTTATAATTATACTATAAAGGTTCTCACTTTTTAAACACATGTAAACATCTAAATAATCCTACTTCATTTTCGAGATCATTACAATATCACCCACTTGTAAACATTGTTCCTCAAATGACACTTGAAACCCACAAAGGGTAATGACACAAGTCTAGAATCCCACAACAAAGCATATAACATAAATATAAGAGAATACAATTAAGATAAAAGATAATTTTCAAATGAAAAAGTTCAATACACAACAAGCTAGTAGGAACTCCACCTCCATATTCATTATGTACAAAAACGTTACATTCTTCTTTTCAATGAAGGAACTTCCTTCTCCCATTCACATCATTCTCATTAAAACATCATTACGAAATTTACTCAACTGTCGAATAACAAATTTACTCATGTTCAAAACATAACTTCATGAAACATTTACGCAAATCATAATAATGCATACCAACATGAGGAACACAATAATGAAATCTGATTTTTATTATTAAACAAGAATTTAACTAAAACATGTCAAACATCAAGAAGCCATGGAAAACTCATTAATGCGCATGACTCCCATAACATAAGACAAGCTATTAGAACACTTTTGGATTTATGCTTGAAGAGAAATAGAATGAAAAGAAAACGATACTCTCACCACCCTTCTACTCAACATGTATCCCCAAATAAAGGGAAACCCCAAATAAAAGTAAAAGATCATAAGAAATATCAATACACATTAACACAAGGAGGAACTATCAATTACTGCAACCTTCACCCTAGTTATCCCCCTTGCCCTCCTTGGCATGGAAAAAATTCTTCTTTTGTGTATCAAGATTTGGACCACCATTACAAGCTTGATTTTCCTCCCTTCGTTTTGTCATGGATCTCGTTATCAATAGCATAGTGTACCTAAATTCCTCTTGAGTTACATGTGTCAGGGCTATTTGAACCTACACAACTTGAGAAGTTTGTCCATCTTCAGGACTTTGGGAGGATTTACATCATTAGAAATATCCTCTTCAACTCTCCTTGAGGGTCTTCCTATCGCATTAATATCCTATAAACACAAGAGAAAGATTAGAAAATGGACACTTATGCTGTTTAACTCTAAGGCACAACTTGAAGAATAGAAAAGAAGGTCAACTTATTCCGTCCCATATCCTCTTTCTCAAAGATGTGTCGGAACTCACAGTGATGAACAAGACTCTAATAGATGTGGCATGTGAAACTTTGATCCTAAAATCCATGCCCAAGATCTTATGCTTAGATACGTTGTTTTTCCCGACCTGAGAGCACCTCCAAGTCATAACACGACAAACTTGACCCTATAAGGATCTTATTAAATCCCTTATCTTTCACTCATAGCATAGTCATTTAAAAATAGTGTGATATCAAACCTTTTCTTATTAAAAATACGCATTGATAAAATGATAGAATACTAAGTCTCAACATAGCCATCTCAGATATCAACTAAACATCATAAAGACACGTCCCTTTACACTTGTAAAGAAACTTCCTAAGAATCTATTACATTAAAAGGAAACATAATAACTCTTTATCATCGAATACATAAGGACGTACCATATCTTTGAGACTACGAATCCAAGCCTTCAACTTGAGAGTCCACTTTGCAACCAGAACCTAAACTTGTAATAAAAACATAAAGAAGACGGTTTTAGTACAATTAAGCGATAACTATGATGACCATGCAAAAACATGCTAAAATGACATTTTTATTGAAAGTAATACTTTAATTACATTTGGTAAAACATCATAAACATTGAACAATAAAGGCATAGTATAAGCCACAATAAAAAGACAAGTCATATTTAACATTGGAACTCAATTTAATGAATTTACCTTTACCTTTACCCTGAGCCTTCACTTCATGAAAACCCTTAATTATACCTTGTTCAATGTGAGGATAGTTTATGAGGAAAGCTTGGGATGTCGAATCTCTCAAGACTCGGTATGTCCTTATATATTCGAAGCCATAGTTTATGTTTCTTAAGTTCTTCTTTAAGGCTTGTATAAGACATATTATGTATTTTGTTTCAATGTAAAGGGTTGTTACCTTAAGTTATTTAAGTTGTATCTTTTAAAGTTGGCTTTTAAGAACGAGACTTATTCCTTAGTATTTTATAAGTAATGTTTCTTATTATTAAACTTGTGAAATGTTTCAATTCCCAATACTTTTCATGTTTTATGTAATGAATGATAGCTAATAGGCTTGTACAAGACCTCCAAATATTCATGTAATCGTTGTGACGACTCAAGAATTTTCTTTTCTTCTAGGTTGTACATTCGGGTCGTGATACTCACATTGCCAAATGCATAACTTGAGGGATTTCTTTAAGTGAAGACTCAAGGTAAAGATAAAGGTATACACATGAAATAAAGTTCAAACGTAAATGTGACTTGTATGTTTGCTTTGACTTATATTATGCATCTATTGTTCAATGCTTATGAAGTTTTAACAAATGATATAAAAACATGAATTTCAACAAAAATGTCATTTTTAGATGTTTTTGCAAGGACTTCATACATAGTGCTTAATTGTACTAACACCATCTTCTTTATGTTTTTACTATATGTAAGACCCCCAAAATGAGTTAGGGGTGTCTAGAACCTCACTTGTTCCTATAAGCTTGTTGACATGTTACTACAGTGCTTTAAAGTGTGTTTAAGTGATTTGGAAGTCAAACGTCAAGGGACGATTAAGACATTCGATGACTAACTCACCTATGTTCCTTATATGAGTTTGTATATGTTTATGTGTATTTCATGAGCTTATGAGGTCCTTATATGAGTTATTGTAGTGTTTTTAGGCAGTGTTTCAAGTTCATGAAGTTTGGAAGTCAAACGTCCAATAGCATCCATGACGTTCAAAATGACTGCCTTTAAATGACCATATCTCTTAGAGTATAATGAAATACGGCAGCCATTACCTATGGGGTTACAGGTTTTTGAATCGTTTTGCCAACGCCACCAATTTTGCATCAATCTAGTTTTTGAGTAAAAAGTTATGACCATTTTAGTGAATAGTATAATGCAGTTCCGTTTTGGCCGCGGCAAAATAGTAATTAAGGTAATTTTTCTCTCCTTTTAAACTAGGAAAACCTAAATAAATCAGATTTCACAAGTCCTATAAAGATCTAAATAGTCCTAATTCCATCTTTAAATTCATCATTCTCTTCTATCTCAAACCCTAGGACAAAACCTTAAGAAAAAATATCAAAGTAGAATACTCCATGCAAGAAAATTCAAGCTTTGTCAAGATTCGTTAAATAATGGTAAAAATGAAGGTTGAAGTTATTCATTGATATCTTCATAAAATTTTTGTGGATTCTTCATATAATAAAGGTATAGTGATCCTTCATCACTAAGTAAACTCTCACTAGGAGAGTTAATCTCAAAATTTTAAAAAACATATCATGATAAAACTTTCAATCTTTCAATCTAGCCATGGGTTCTTTTTAAAAACGTTTTCAAAGGCTTAATATTGTAGAATTGATGATAATGTATTGTTTCTAACATGAAAAACAATCTAATTGCATTGTGAACCGATGTCCCTTCAAAAACTCAATTTAGCCTTACATGTGTATTGTGATCACGGCTTGTTATTAGTTGAATTGTGATTCTATTACATTAAATTGCTTAATCCTACTGTTCTTTACGTGTATTAATGATGAATTGATGATGAATGATCCATGTGAATAAATGTATGAAGATTTGAACACACCTAGCTTAGATCTCAACGTATTCACTATAACATTGGATTTATAATGTATAAAATTTGAATTCGATTATGATAGGATGCTTGTAGATACTCTCTTAGGATAATACCTTTGTTGAATTGTAGATATAAATATTGTACGATCAAAGAAAAGAAGGCTTGGTTTTAATTGATCTAGGTTCTTCTACTCTATCAAGTGGTAACTTAAGATCTTGATGTTAGGTTGGTTTTCATGTGACTCGATGACGGTGAATTTTCCTTAAATACTTCCTATATGTATAATGTGATTATAATTAGGTATATATTAGGTTTCTAGTAGGAATCTTCTATCCCGTAACTATGTGCCCACATAGGTCAATAACTAGTTAATTCCACTTAATCAAGAAGGAATTACCCTGCCATAGGCAAGTAGGGATCCCTCATATAGTAAGGAAATATCGGAATTCCATAAGTAGCTCACATGGTCTATGTTTGTTAGCATAACCCCCACAAAAGAATACAATGAACTTTCTCTCCTTAAGGGTATCTACTTAGAATGGATGGTTGAATGAGACGTCATCTATACATTGCACGAGTAGGAAGTCATACGATGTCATGGTTTTATCCTAATAATTCTTATGAAATGAATGGTCTTTTATAATCGCCTAAATGTGAATGTGATCTTATCTTTTATGAGTGAAGGTAATCGTAATGTAAAAATCCATGTTATACTTTGATTGTATTACTACTTAATTTCATGTCATGTCTTGATGTAGGTGAATGTGCCTTGTCTAGGGTGACTCCAAAGGACTACTTAGGGTGTGTATTATAGGTTTCTACTTACCAAATGCACAAGTATGATATAAAGTTGTCTTAGATGTTTATATTAATGTGCTAATGTAATCCATGTAATGGTTGTGACTCTTAATTCTTTGGTATATGATGATGAAGGTTTGGATGGTAAATGCACTTTGGCGATCCTAAGGTGATTCACTGTTGTAGATGGACGTATGGGACACTATCCTCACATTGAACAAGGGATATCTTAACGGTTTTCTTCAAGTGAAGGCTAAAGGTAAAGATAAACGTACATACGTTAAAGTAAGTTCCAGTGTTAAAAGTTTCTTGTATGCTTGTTTTGACATACTATTTTTCGATTGTTTTATGTTTTGAACTTTTACGAAAGGCCATAAAAACATGACTTTAAACAAAAAAAATGTCATTTTAAGCATGGTTTTGCTTAATTATCATACTTATTGCTAAATTGTACTAACACCATCTTCTTTATGTTTTTACTACAACTGCAGATTGAGGTTACTAGGTGGACTGGCTTCTTGAACTCTTGGATTTCTCTTCTCCTAGACTTGGTACGTCCTCATCGATTCAAGGATGAAGAGTTGTCAGGTTTCCATTTAATGTAATAGAGTCTTAGGAAGTTTCATTTCAATTGTAATGGGACGTGTCCCTATGATGGTTATTTAATGTCTAAGAAGGCTATGTTAAGGCTTAGTATTCCATCATTTTAGAAATGAATGCTATAGGATTGTATAAAACCCTTTCAGGGTAAAGTATGTCGTGTTAGGACTTAAAGTGCTCTCAGTTCTTGAAAGAACTCACTACAAAATTAACATAAAATCATAAATTAAACATTAGTTCATCAATATAATGGCCTTAAAAATATTTTAGCAATGAACCCATGCATAGACTATAAAGTGGGGTTTTTTTTTATCATTCCAAGACTTGAAATCTGATTTGAATTGGCTCTTTGAATTGAAAGTTAATAAAGGATAAAGGATCACCATACGTTATTCTTGAAAAGACACTCGAAATTAACTTAAAAAATCTTTTAAAACGTTGAAAAACTAGACTTGGGAACCTGGGGTCTTCAATGAAGTCTTAAGGAGAAAGTAGTTTAGGACAAAAGTGTTTTGATTTGGGAATTTGAAGAATATAACTAAAATAGGTATTTTTCTATTTTATAACTATCAAAATATTGTAATATCCCTAAAATAACCGTTTATACTCTTTAAAATACTTCTATGGAAATTACCAATTCACACTCATCAAGGTTGAACCCTCACCAGAAAATAGTGGCAACTTCCAAACCACCTACTATGGACCGTATGTGGGGTTACGAGCCGTATTGTTGGCTCGTTGTCTTTAACTGAGGATTTTCCATGGGAGCTAAGCTCCCTAGATTGAGTCTTGACTGATGGAGCAGATTTACGGGGTGTCATTCTACCAACTGCCTATAGGTGTCTCTCCGTATGTCACGCTCTTTTAGCATCTTTGACTTTAGACCATGTGTCCTAGTCAAGGACCATCAGGGTGGTCCTAGTGTAGTCATTCTAGAACTTTTAAACCATACAATCCCCTCTAGCTACTAAGGTCACTTGCACATGTTTCTTACTTCAACAAACAAACGAACTTTCATAATAGCACCCTAGCACCAAAAGAGTAGTTTCCAATCATCGTAGTCCTTTCTTGATGTTTGACGTCAAAATACTTCTAACTAAACATTAAATTTTTTTAATCATTATTTTAACAAGGTCATCTTAAACACATGTGAAACTCTAGTTCATCCTATATCAATTTTAGGGTCATTATAGATGGATGGGTCTAGATAGAAGCATAAGAGAATGATTACCATGTATTGTAGGACTGTGCAAAAATTGGGGCAAACCATTAAACCGAACTGATTTTTGGTTTATTGGGCTACTAGTTCGTGTTATTGGATAATTTGTTCAAAGCTCGGTTCACGAATCTATTTTATTAGGTAATACGTTCGGGGATCGGGTTGGGAAGACAAAATATTTGGCTACTTGATACCCCTATAAGACCTATTATTAATATTTTAGTTCCTAAATTTTCTAAAATTACAATCCTCACTTCTCACATTAGGTACTTAGTGTTTTAAAATATTAGGACTTAGGCAAGTTCAAAAACAATTGCCGCTCTTCTGACATCCTAATTCGAAACTCAAAATAGGAATTTTCTCAAAATTCCAAACTCAGGCAACGACTACTGAAGTCTCTGGTCACTCAGGCGAGGTCGCAGAACACAAGGTAATAACGATTTTTTATTCATTCCATTTAACTCAAGGTACCAATTTTGAATATTCGTTCCATTTAACTCAAGTCTATTTTCGAACTTAGTGAGTTACTCTGAAGAAGCGCATATTGATGTGTTTAGTCTTGAGGGTACATCGTACTTTTATTGTATCATATTAGTTTTGATAGTGTCCCTTCCCTATGTCATACTAGTTTGTTGTCTAATGTCGAATTGATATAGGATTTTGTGCATTTGTAGTCTAATATATGATTTTTGTGATGGTCTCATGGTGTAGTTCATTTGAAGCACAGTATCACCTTATTCTGCGTTAGTGGTAAAATTTCCTACTTTACATGTCATTTTTTTATTTGTTGGTTGTCTAAGAGGTGAAGAAGGTCAAATTTTAAAAGTTATAAGCTCGTCTTCTAAAGACATTGAGTCTTAATCCTTTCAGTACCCACAACTCCTGTAGTTTGCATAGAACTACTCGGCAGTTGGCTCTCCAATCTTAGATTCTCATTCGCTCACATATCATGCCTCACAAGTATGTTTTTGTATTTTATTCTTTGTAGTTCATTCTTTAAGATCAGCCACTACCTACTGGTCCAAAGTATGTGAATAATGGTTTGAAACATTAATGTTATAGAAATATAAAGAAACGAACAAGAGCAAATTTTAATGGTTGCTAATATAGCTTGATCAAAACTTCTAGTTGCTGCTTTGTGTGAACTCTGATGTGTCAATGGTCAAGTGTGTAAAAATTTGATACTAGTTAGCCTATTGTTTGTATTGTATAGTTCTTTATTTAATAAAACTACTTAGTGTTTATGTCATTTCGTTGTTTTTGGTAAATGTACAATGGCTGAAAATATAATAGTTGATAAGGTTATTGGTGAAAGTGGGGCTTCTAATTCAAATGCAATAGATCAAAGTCAATCTTTTGAGTCTAAAGTAAGGAAAGAAACGAAAAAAGATCTCATGCATGGGATCATTTTACTCGTAAAAATGATTTTTATGGAATTGAAAAGGTTGTTTTTAACTATTTTAAGAAAGAGTATTTTGCTGACACAAAAGAACATGGTATGACGTCAATGCTTACTCATATAAACAAATTCACAAATATTACTTACAATATTGATAATAAACAATCAAGATTAGCATTTCAACCAATGATAGGGAGTAATAAATGGTGATGTAGTTGTCATTCGGTGGAAATTTGATCAGGAAGAATGCAGAAAGCTCTTGTGTCTTATGGTGATTATTGATGAGCTTCCTTTTTTATTTGTTGAAAAAGAAGGTTTTAAACAATTTATGAAAGTAGCACAACCTTGTTTCTACATTCATTTCCCTTACCACAGTGACTCTGACTGTTTTGATCTTTTTAGTGAAGAAAAAACGTAAGTTGATTGCTTTTTTTAAGGAAACACAACAAAGGGTGTCTTTAAGCACTGATACTTAAACTTCCGTACAAGGAATCAATTATATGGTCATTATTGCTCATTGGATTGATATATATTGGACTTTTCATAAAAAATTATCATTTTTTCTCCAATCACTAGTAATAGATGTGAATAACCTTGAAAGTCTATTAGTAAGTTCTGACATGAGTGGGGAGTGCATTGAATTTTGAATGTTACAATTGATAATGTTGGTCCAAATAGTGTGGCAATAACTGAGTTGTCTAAGAAATTAACTAAATAGGGGACCAATTTAATGGGTGGTAGTTACCATTATATAAGGTGTATGTCTCATATTATAAATCTTATTGTTCACGAAGGTACAATGGAAGAAAAGGTGTCCATTGAACGAGTTAGGAAATAAGTAAGATACATAAGACAATCTCTTGTTAGGTGGCAAATGTTTCAAAATAGTTTTGAAGATGAAAATCTTGCAAAAAATTCATTATGCTTTGATGTTCTAAGGTGGAATTCCACCTACATGATTTTTAGCAGGGATATAGAATATGAAGGGTCAATTGTACAGTACGTCGATGGTGATATTGTCTTGGCACTATATCTTAAGTTTCTTGATAAAATTTTTACAGGTACACTTTTAAGTAGTGATTGGGAGGGCGTAAAGAGAATTACAAAAATTTCTTCAAATGTTTTCTTATCTTACTTTGAAGATATCTGGATCACGATATCTTATATCTAATCTTTATTTTCTTGAAATTTGTCAAGTTGGTGTTTACTTGAATCAATTAATATCAAATTAAGATCAAGTTTTGGCTAAAATGACAGAAAGTATGAAGGAGAAATTTGACAAATATTGGGGTGATGCTGAAAAAAAGAATAACACAGTTTTTATACCATGTGTTTGGGATCCTCATCACAAATTTAGCACTTTTGACTTTGCACTTAAGAAGATGTTTGGAGAAAAAGGGGTTTCTTTAGAAAATGGTGTGCTAACATATATCGAAGCTTTGTTTAATGAGTTTAGAAAGACCAATTCAAGTAATAAAACTTGCCAATTTTCTTTAACTGAGGTGAATACTTCTATTTCATGTTTTGTAGAAGAATTTGGAAATTTTTTTGAGGAATTACATAAACCTAAATCTGAAAAGGGAGGAGAAAATTAGAAGTCAAAATTAGTTAATTATCTTGATGAAGAAACTGAAATTTAAAATCAAATTTTGATGTATTGCTTTGGTAGAAAGTTAACTCCCCTAATTTCAATTTCTTTCTGAGTTCGCTCTAGATGTGTTGTCTATTCCTTTTTCAAGTGTGGCGTCTGAATTATCTTTTAGTACTGGAGGGCGCATACTTGATTCATTTAGGAGTTCATTAATTCCTGGATTGGTACAAGCTCTAGTGTTCCTTCAAGATTGGCTTCAGAGTGATCCACAACCCATAAATATTGAGAAATATTTAGATTTTCTTGAGCAACTTGAAGATGGTAAGAAAAGAGCCTAATTAATGTAAAATTGTGAATTGATTATTTAATACTTTTATTGTTTAAGCCTTGATTCTTGACTTGCTATCTTATTTCTCTTTAGGTTTTGCTAAACATGGAAAAGAACTTTGCAATGATAACATGTAAAATTGGAGGAATGAAGGTATATACATGTGTTATCTTGTCTTTATATATTTGTTATGATTGATCTAGTACTTTCTCTGTTTCTTTGTTGACCAGATTCATAATGCCTTGACTTCATGGTTGTAATGCTTAATCACCTGTTTGGAATAACTATGAAAAACATGAAGAAAAAGAAGATGGATCGTGGATGGTAAAATGTATTCATTGTAGTTGTGCTTATTACCATTCATGCAATACTAGGATTACCTCCCTACGAAGGAATGTTAAGCGCTATTTGGGAAACAGGAACAAAAATCGTCAATTCTCAAGGATTGATGACTAGTTATTATTTTGTTTACTTGAAAATTAACTATTTGAACTATGTTTAGACTCAATTTTCAGGTTGTGTGACTGTTGTCTGTTATCTTGAATTTGTGTGTCTGTGTGGGTTGTGTCACACTGTAATTCTGTTAAAATTTTTACTTCTGCAATATTGCAACTGGCATGCTTGTAGCTTATACTGCTGCTCTTTTGTTGTTATTTTATTATGAAATTTCATATTTGTGTTGAAAAGTTTATTTATGTGTTGTAGTGTGAAGTGTTGACTGTTGACGATTGAATGTACTATTGTGGCTGTTGGCAGTAAGACTATTATTGTTGTGACATATTATGTTCTTGTATGAGTTGTTGGCTTGCTGTTGTGCTGGCTGGCTGACTACTGAGTGTTTTGTGTTGATTGTTCACTACTCGGTGTTCAGTTGTAAGTATACATGTGTTGTTGATTACTAGGCCTTACGGGTATCGTGTTGTGTTCAGAGTTAGGTGACCGTGAGGCCTTACAAGTGGTGGATTGCTGTAGTATTGAACAAGGAGGAGCAGAAGAAAGACAAAGGTGAAAGGGATATCTCAATTCCCATCTAATAGAGAAGAGGTAGTTGTTGTATTAGTAATATGTGTCAATTTTGCATTTCCTTTTTGTTATTGTTGTTGCTTATACATAATTTTTCCTTTCTCCAGATTGATGTCCACCCAAGGTAGTCGTTTTGAATAAGGACAATTGTTAGTGATGTTGTAAGTTTAATTACAAAATGAGACTATGAATATTGCACATATAGTGTTGTAACATGTTACTAATATAAATTATTATTATGTGGCACAGATAAGCTTATTAGATTATTCTCAATTCTCATCTAGCAGGCTATTTACATATTTCAGTATATATTCATATTTGTGTTGACTTTTGTCATATTATGGAATATGGATGATTGTTGATTGAAAGACATTATATAGGTGTTAAATGTGTTTTCGGTTTCTGCATGCAAAGTGCAGATTACAATATGCAAAATCGAAACTTAATTAGTTTAATTGCATCATATTCAAATTTTCATGTGATTTTTATTTTAAAAAGTTGTATGTTATGTTAATGGTTAACCCGATAAACAAGCCAATAAGAGTCGATAAATGATTAAGTGATAACCAATTAACCGATAACTTAATGGTTCTTTAATGGTTTAGCTAGTCTACAAACCGATAATCGATAAGCAAAACCGATAATGTTTAAACCGAACTGAATTTGACCCATATGCTTCCCTAAATGGTACCGTAAGTCAACCCACCAGACGTCCTGCACATCCTTCGAATGTTTTAAGAGAGTTGAAGTTCTAGTAAATGATCAAAATCTTAAGTGTGGAGCCACAGAAGAGGACCCAAATATCATAAGTCAACCTACGTCCGTTTTGTCGTTGCTTATCTGAGGGTGAAGGTTGTAGCCTCTGGTGAAAGAGTTCTAAGTGTTGACAAACGGAGGGAACCTATGGATCGTAGGTTGACCCGCGGTCTGTAGGTCAAGTCGTCGATAAAAGTGGCATTTAAAAGTATGGGGAAAATTGTCTACTATAACTAGGGCCAATTACCTTATTCGCAAAGACATTATCCACATCCTGAACCCTATTTTCCATACCTTCACTGGCCTAACAATTTGGGTGAAATGATTCCCATGATGAAGAACTGCAAGAAGGAAGTCAAAATTATTAATATCCAATGGGAAAGACATCCACATAACTTCTTTAAATTGAACACTAATGGAATGTCCCGCATAAACGTAGGTTCCATTGGTGAATGAGGGATTTTGAGTGATGATCAAGGCAGGATGGTCTAGGCTTTTAGTATTCCCCTTGGTTGTCGTACTAATAACCTTGTAGACTTTAACTCAGCAATTCATCAAGTTGTTTTGTGCCTTCAACATATTTACATGAAGCTTATTTTAGAAGTGGGTTCATAGCTCCACAGTAAGTAGATCACATATAGCAGCAATCCCCCTAGATACTCAATCAGTGCATAATAGAACTTTGAGGGTTAATGAAAGTCTTGAAGAGTTCCAAAACACACATACTTGTATAGAGGTCACTTGTTCTGTTATTTCTATCAAAATGTAGTCACAGATCAGACATCATCAAGCACTTCTACACTCACCATCAACTTTCTAGAACAACCATAGTAAGCTATATTTCGGAACAAATTGGAATGAAAAATTTTGAAACGAAAAAAACGAAAATGAATTAAACAACCACCTAAATAATTTTATTTTGTTTGTTCATAGCTTTAAATAGGTGTAGGTTTTTATTTATTTTCATACATCTCTAGAGGGAGAGGTTCCCTTGTTTATGTATTTCCAAGGTATTTTGTACTACAGAGGCATACTATCTTCCTAGGTTTTCTGAGGTTGATAGATTTCTAGGTTCTCTCTAGTCATGGAGATGATTTGAAACTCCTTCGTAGGACGGTCATTTCATGAACCACCATAGGATGGCGGTAAGACCTTATGTCCCCCGCTTTGTATTTTCTTTCTGTTGATATTTATGTTAAGCCATGGAGGTGTTGCTCAGCCACTGACCCCCTTAAGTGTCATTCAAATTAATTAGAAAATAGGGTATGTAAACCTCATTTTTGGGGTTAGACATTATTGGTTTTGGAATTAACTTGTAAACTCTAGAAATTTGATTTCAAGATTACGGTTTATAAGTTTTTTATGTTAAATTTCAATGGGAGATTTTGGGTTTCTTATACATTAATCGTAAGTACATGGCTTCTCTTTATCAAAATATGAATTGTGTTATTTGAAACATGAGTGACCAAACTCACACTTAGGGTTGTGGGACCATGAAGAATTAACAATGTATTAATAATAATTACGTACTTCTTCAAAACTGTTATGCATGTATTGTCAATTCTTTTATTTACAAGTCTTTTTAATGAGTGCATGCGTTAGAATTCATCTTGTTTCTACTTGTCGGACAAAATAGGTAGTTAATGAGAAATAAATTATCAACCGAGATTTAGTGGAATACTATCTCATAGTCTATGTTAATATGTGCAAGGGTGAAAACTAATCATTACATTGATGTGATGTCTAATATGAGGTAAAGGTAAGGGTGAGTAAACTATACACACATAGCTGACCAAGCTGTGGGGTGAAATTCCATATTCTGATGACCTTTCACTTAAACATACCCATCTTACAAACTTTTCCTTTAAAACTAGTAAAGGATTACAACATTAAGAGCTTATTATGAACACATACACCTTAGTTTATCTCTCATATTGATGACTCAAAGCTTGAATCTTGCTCACTTGTTAACTAAATGATTATCTATTATTTGCTTACAAACCCCCTGCCCCCTTCAATTACTTGTATTGGAAATACTTTTACTAAAAGAATATACTGCTATGTTAAGTTTAATTCACAACAATATTCTTAGTGGAATTGACCCCAACCTACAAGTTTTGTTCTTTATTTGGCGATGACTGCTTACCTGCATGTTTAGAACTGCGGACCTGCATATTTGGATGATGCATACACAACAAAAAACCCTCCACCAACGGGCCTCGGTGGACAAATGGTTCGTTGGTTGGGCCTCGATGGACAAATGGTCCGTTGGTTGGAGTTGTGTTTGAGCTGCCAAAAGCTGTCAAAAAGGCTGCCTTTGCTTGGGTAGTTTGGTAAATTCACTCCAAGTCTTTAATGAACGTTGTGTGATTTTTTAGGGTTTATTAGGTATATGAATATGTTTTAAACCCAAACACCGAATTTTAGACTCCATTCCCTAAAACCCAGAACCCCTTTCTCTTAAAAGACTCTCAAACTCAATAGAAGCTAGAAGTCAAGAAGGGCTAGGAGGGCTGTTGGTGGTCGATTTCTTCAGCAATAATCAGTGGAGTTTATCCTATGAGATTTATAGTAGTCATCCTTCAACACTCTTCAATTCAAGAATTTCTTTCAAATATATTTTCAAAAAAGGTTTTCGACCCTAACTTTTTCAATCTTTAACTCTAAAAATGGGTCTTGCATGAAAATGTTTTAAATGATTCAAATATGATGTTTCTAATGTTAGTTTGTTATTTAAAGCTAAAAGTTCAATGAAAACATGTTAAAGTTGTATGTCAAATTTTGGCTTAAGAAATAGATTAAATGAGCATGAATTTGTAGTCTTGGATCTACGGTTTCTTTGGGTTGATGTTTTTGTTTAGCTACTTCCGTAAGGTCTATATTATGCTGAATTGTTGAAGATATTATTATGAGTGAGGGAATCTTGGTTAAGGGTAAGTTGGTTATTTTGTTTAGTTGTATTTATAAAATGCTCTTGAATGGTATGGTGCACCTTCATGGTGGCAGTGTTTACATGATGAATTTGGATATACTTGGTATGTATTTTAAGTGTGGATTTGAAGGCCTAATGTGTTGTATGAAGTAATAATGAATATGATTCTAGTAATGTGTATTATGAAGCTTGAATTTTACGAATGTAAAGTTTCAAGTGTATTTTAAAAAAGCCATAATGTCTTATTATGTGAAGTAAGATTATTATGATGTTTTTCTTGTTAATGGAACCTATGAATCTTATTATGAGAAGTATGCTAAAGATTTTGTCTAGATGAATTATATTACTAAGTGAAGTACGTTAAAGTGTGTAATGTTATGAATGAAAGTCTAAGCATGTATAGAATTGAATGTAAATGAAATGATGCTATTGTTTAAGGTGTGCGCATATCTACACACACATACACGCACATTGGACGAATGAATGAATGAAGTTAAGGAATGTGACTAAAAAGAGGATTTTTTTGGTGAACACTCTTCTTGAGATGAGATGAAGTGTTTAGTAGCAACCGTATTATCTTACAATAGCTTTCTAAGATAGGTAGGAGGATGAATGTCCTTCGTAAGTTCAAATGTGGTGTTCACAAGTTATCCATAACCTATATTATAAAATGTTGAGAATCAGTGGGGATTTATTCCTAGCACCAAGAGGATATGAAGAAGAGGTGGTTACACTTCGTGAGTTGAGATGTTGTATTGCAATGTACTTCTTGAGATGAGTACTCCTCATGAGTAAAGAGTGATTTACCTAGTAACAATATCCTTATCCCTTAACTATGCGCCCGCGTAGGTGTAGCTATTGCGAAAGTCATGTAAAAGTTAAAAGAACAGACCTCACTCTAGTCAAATGGGGGACCCTTATCCGATAAGGGATTTATCGAGATTCCACGTCTAGCTCTCATGGTCTATGTCTGTTAAGATAACCCCCACAAAAGTAATGAAAGTTCTAAGTCTTCTAAAAGAACGTACAACATAGGATAGGTGGTGGTATGGGACTCTATCTATCCATTGCACTAAGTACACTTTCCGAAAGGGGAAGCTTGGTGCTAAGCCTTCAAAACAGTGTACCACATAGGATAGGTGGTGGAATGGGTTGCCATCTACTGCATGCACTATGTAGGCATTCCAAAAAGGAAATCTTGGTGTGTTGTTTGAGTGGTGTTCTAATCTTGATGGGGTAGTCTTCTTGATCACATAGGCGTGCATTGAAGGAGGTGTATTGGAGTTTCCTTCATGTCTTACCTTGGTGAGTCTTCGGATAAACTTAGCTAGAAAAACTCATACAGAAATTCAGTTCCTCTTGGCTATACCTTTGATTTCATAGTTTTGAGGATGAGTTAGTTAAGTGTAAAGTCAAAATGAATTCACTGTAACTTTGGGATATTTACTGTAAAATTCTCCCTTTTTCTATAAGTTTGTCAATTCTTGTCTAAGTGTTAAATGATGTTTCTTATGTTGTTTTATGATACACTCAAACATACTTCTCAAATTAGAAGTAAAGCGGTTGGATCAAGTAAAGAACTCAATTAATGAGGTTGGGATCGTTCCCACAAAGAAAATAGTTCAGACTTAACTTTAATCTATTATTACTATTATTTAGTCAATTATATCCTTAGAAAACAAAAGACAATAAAAGGGGGGTTTTTATTTCTAAATTAACGAAAAAGACTAACTAAAATAAAGTTACCAACTATAGAATCAAATCTTGAAGTTTAATCAATTAATACATGTAACTAGGGTATATGTGTTCCCCACAGGTTCCTAACTTGATAATTCTAACTATAACAATTCTTTCCTAGTATCATGCATGCAAAGTGATAAGTTGTGTATTTCTAAATCCATGGTCCAACATATAGAAAACTTCACTCCGCACCTTGATCCGGCTAAGTGTGTTTCTATACTAACCCTTACCTTTACCCATATTATGCATTGTATTCGATAATTAACTAAGTTATTACCTCGGACCAATCAACACTAGCTTATTAGATAGTATACATTAAATCTATGTTGATAATTCTTTTCCTATTATCTACCTCTTTGGTCCGGCAAGTTTCATTAAGGCGAGTTATCACGTTGGTCATCCGTTAAAAAGACTTCTAAATAAAAGAATTATCAATCCAGGCAAGACACTAATCTATAATTGTTATTTTAGTTAGGTTTTACCTCGTTATTCACTCATGGTTCCCACAACCCTAGTTATGGAGTTTAGTTAACCATAATCATAATAACAATGTTTATATATGTAATATAAGAATTCATGCACTTACTTCAATGAAAAAGAATAAAACCCAGAAGTTCACTTGATTAATCAACAAACACACCAACAATCAATTCCAGAAAAAGTGTCTCAATTACTGCAATTAATCGAGGACTAAAGATTCTCAAAAAGTCTAACAATCAAAATGTCTAATAAAAAAGATTCTACTAACAAAGAGTCTAACAAAGAGTCTAACTCCAAAAATAAGGTTTTCCCAACTATTTATAAAAAACAAAAACCTAATAAAAGAAGGCCTCTTATTGCTGAAAATCTGTCCAAACGTGTCTGAGTGGACGATCCTCGTAGCGAATCGTCATGGTCACGACAGGACGTCATGGCCTCCAACATCCTATACTTTACATATCCTTCTACTGCTTTCTTAGTTACACTTTACGAACATGTATGATATACCGTTCCAAGCACGATAGTCCGTCGAGGGTCTCTGTTCCATAACACTTAAACTTCTTTGAATTTAAGTACTGGGACTACTCTAAGATCGTGAGGACAAACCAGTAGAACGGACCGTCGTGTCTATGGCGGTCCATCATAAACATTGTATTCCCACACTTAGGTTAGACTTCCCCATCTTCCTTCAGTAGCTTTAGTACGATGCCACCTACGGACCATCACAAGCTCAACGGATCGTCACAAGCCCCGTAGGTGGTAACTTTTCTGCATTTCTTGCTCAAAAACTTCCACATTTATCTTGGGATAGATTTCCTACAAATAAAGAGAAACTGACATAAAAATCAATACAAAAAGGCTTTTGGACACACACTAAACTTAAGGAAAAAACATTAATGTCTTTACTGTTTTACTTAATTTGCATGAAAATGTGTTTTTACTAACCTTCTGTTTTTGCATGTTTTTGCATATGTCATACTTCGTACATTATTTGTATTAACCCCATACTTTTCTATACTAAATAAGTATTGGTGTTGTAAGCAAGGATCAAGTCTAGAAGGCAAGGCTTGGGAAATATTCTCTCAAGACACTGTATGTCCTCATTTATTATAGGGGATAGTTCTTAATTCTTTTAATTTTGTATATGCTCTTATTATGTATTTATTTCAAATGTAAAGGGTCATGTCCCTATGAATTTTTATCTTGTGTTTTTAAGATGGCTTGTGACAATGAGACTTTTTAGTATTTATAAAAGAGTTCTTTATATAAAATGTCGTTAAAAGTTTTAGTTTCATACTACTTTTCATATTATATATAATGAAGATAGTTAAGTGGCTTGTACAAGACCAAAAAGGGTAAAGTACACCTTGTCCCGATCCAAGGGTTGCCACTAAGTTTTATGGGGTACTTGTGGGTCTTGACAGACTTAATATGAGAGCATAAGGTTATGGGAAATTTTTTAGGGTCTAAAGGTAACATAAGCCATGTCTTGTAGAGTCTTGGTCATTGGTGTGAGTCGCGACACATCCATTTACAAAGAGGCTATAGGAAGATAGAGTTTCACATTCTTCGTTACTCTCATATCATGCTATAGAACATAACTCCATAAGATCTCTCTCTTCTTATTCATTGTCCGGTTGTTTTCTAGGTATGACCGTGTGGAAAGGGATGTGTTTCTATTTTGAGAGAGAGAAAGGTGAGTTTTGATGCTTATGATAGTTTTGAGGCTAGAAGAGTAAATGTGGAGGATGGGTTTAGGAATTTTGATGTGAATGCGGAAGGTGGTAATGTTGTGGGAAAGAAGGTGGTAATGTTGTGTGAATGTGGTGATTTTTAAAATGTTTTTCTAGGCTGTAATTCTAAGAGAAACTGTTATGCTTGATTTGTAATGTTGATGTTTAGTCTTTATGTGCATGAGTTGAGGGTAGTATGAGTTCCTACCTTGTGATAACTGTAGTGTTACTTCAAAGTATGAAATCTTGAAGATTGCTTTACCCTATGTGGGGGAGAATGGGTGAGTAGAAAGGTAGTTGATATCCTCATCTTTCTTTTTTGTTCTTATTCAAGCTTGAGACCAAATCCTTAGTAGTTTTGTAATGAATAAGAGTCTTGCATAATATTATGAGTTTGATTCTCCTTTTGTTATGAGTGTATTGATGGAATAAAATTTTGAAGGCTCTTGAAGTTATCATGGCGGCATGAAAAAGATTGGTAGTCAACCTATGTTCTCTTGATTTAGGTGTAACTAACCATAGTGCTTAAATTCTTCATGGTTGTTTTGAATATGAATTGTATGAATGAGTTATATTGTGTTGTATATGAAGTTATATGACTTAAGGTCTAATGTTGTAGAAGCAAGTTATATATATGTTTTTCATAATGAATGTTAAGAAGAATTGAATGTAGTGTACGTAGTATAAGAGAATCGTCAAGGGTCACTAAGTGGGAGTGGTAGTATGGGATGCTACTCTCACATTGCACTTAGTGTAACTTACTAAGTCTCTTTGGATTGATTTAGTATGGAATTGTCTCTCATATTATCATGACATCTTGTTAAAGTTGCTTGAAAGATGAATTACATAATTTTTAAGAAAGTGACACAGAGAAGTTTTGAGTTAACTGTACAGAAGTCTAAATTTTGAGAAAATTGCACTTTTCATGAACAATGGTTTCAATGTATTTAAAAATGATGTTTATGAGAATGTTTAATGTTGGAGAAGGTAGTTCATCCATAAGTGAAGAAATGAAAGTTAGATCGAATTTGTGAAGTTTTGCAAATTTGTATGTGATGCAGTTATGCTCACTGTGAAAAATTTTCATTTTATAAAAAAATGGCATATAAAAAGTTGTATAAAATCATGTTTAATATCGAAGATGGTAGTTCCTCCATAATTGAAGGGTAAGGGTGAATTTAAAAAAGTGAAATTTCTCACAAAATGCTTGTATTGTAATTTTTTATGTGTTACATGGATTCCTTCTTGGTCTTAATGTATTAGTGTCATTCTTGGAAGAATGTTATTCCGAGTGGGGGAGAATCTAACACCCTAAAATGAACTAAGGTGAACTAGCGATTCATAATTTTTATTGAGTTAATTTTGTAATAAAATGAATTATATTTGTGTCCTTAATCTGTATGTGAAGTTTGTTTAATTTTGGAGGTCAAACGTCCGAGAACGTCCATGACGTTCGCAAAGTATGCCTTTGGAAGTGCTTGTGTGTCTTGATGTTTTTGAGTGAGTTTTACGTGTTCATTTTGTTTGGAATTTGCGTGGGATGTTTCTACGACCTAGAATACAATGTTTAGGGGTTTAACATCCGGGTAAGACCCCACATAGAACCCCATAAGTGGCTCTAGAGAAGGGCCGAAGACTAGGACCCAATACTGCCTTGGCAGTCTCCACCAACGAGACCAAACGACGAGCAGTTGTCCAACTAACAGCCCGTCGACTTCATCTGTCGTTTATACCTGCAGGTACTGCATGTTTGGAGTTTGCAAACTCAACGAACGCCCCTCCAGTAACAGGCAGTCCATGGATAAATGGTCCATTGGTTGGAGCCGTCTATGACCTGCAAAAAGTTGTCAAAAAAGGCTGCCTTTGCTTGGGGTTCTGGTAAATTCACCTCAATTCTTTTATGTACCTTGAGTGATATTTTTAGGGTCTTTTAGGCATATTAAGATTATTGAAATCCTAATACCTAATTTTAGACTTCATTTCCCAAAACCCAAAACCCCTCTCTTAAAGATTCTCTCAAACTCCATAGAAGCTAGAAGTCAAGAAGATTTAGGAAGGCTGTTGGTGGTTGATTTATTCATCAAAAATCAATGGAGTTTATCCTATGTAATTTATGGTAGTCATCCTTCAACTCTCTTCCATTCAAGGAGTCCATTAAAATATATTTAAAAAAAGTCCTTTCAACCGTAACTTCTTCGATCTTTAACTATAAATATGTGTCTTGCATGAAAACGTTTTAAATGATTCAAATATGATGTTACTAATATTAGTTGGTGAATTTAATTCTAAAACATTAATGAAAACGTGTTAAAGCTTTATGTCAAATTTTGTCTAAAGGAATGAGTTAAATGAGCATGAATTTGTAATCTTTGATCTTTGGCTTCTTTGGGTTGATGTTGTTATTTAATAACTGCACTAAGGGCTATATTATGATGAATCATTGAAGAAATTAGTATAGGTGAGGGAAGCTTGGTTAAAGGGGAAGTTGTTTATGTTATTTAGCTTTCCTTATAAAATGCTCTTGAGTGGTACGGTCCACCATCTTGGTAGCAGTGTTTACTTGATGAATTTGGATATACTTGGAATGCATTGTAAGTGTGTCCTTGAAGGCCTAATGTGTGCAAAGAAGTGATAATGAAAATTATTCTTGTAATGTGTATTATGAAGTTTAAATTATATAAATGTAAAATTACTTGTGTATTGTGAAAGAGGCATGAAGGCATATTATGTGAAACAATATGTTTATGATGTTATTCTTGTTAATGTAACCAATGAAGCTTATAATGAGAAGTATGCTCTAGAGTATGGCTACATGAATTATCTGACTAACTGAAGAATGTTAAATTTAAAGGTGTGCTCACATCTACACACACATACACACACTTTGAAAGAATGAATGAATGAATGAATGAAGTTAAAGAATGTGAATTGAAAGGGAAGTTTTGGAGTGAACAATCTTCGTGAGTTCAGATGAAGTGTTTAGTAGCAACCTTATTATATTCCAAGAGCTTTCATAGATAGGTAGGAGTATGGATACCCTTTGTGATTTGAGATGTGGTGTCCAGTAGTTATCCTTAACCATTAGTATAAAAATGTTGAGAATCTGTGGCGAGTTATGCCTAGCACCGAGAGGATATGAAGAAGAGGTGGTTATATTTTGTGAGTTGAGATGTTGTATTCCAATGTACCTCTTGAGATGAGTACTCCTCGTTAGTTGAGAATGAGTTACTTAGTAGCAATCTTCTTATCCCTTAACTATTCGCCCGCATATTTGTAGCTATTGAGAAAGCTATAAAATCTAAAAAAAGACCTCACTTTAGGAAAGTGGGGGGATCCTTCTCCGATAAGGGAAGTATCGGGATTCCATGTCTAGATATCATGGTCTATGTCGGTTAAGTGAACCCCAAAAAAGTAATTAAAGTGCTAAGTATTCTAAAATAGTGTACTACTTAGGGTAGGTAGTGGTATGGAACGCTATTTGTCTACTGTGGTAGGTAGGCATTCCAAAAGAGGAGTCTTGGTGAGCCTTATATTATTTGAATTAACTATGTCTCCTAATAGAACATACTACTTAGGGTAGGTGGTGGTATGGGACGCTATCAATCCATTGCACTAAGTAGACATTCCTAAAAGTGAGTATTGGTTCTAAACCTTCAAAAAGAGTGTACTACTTAGGGTAGGTGGTGGAATGGGACGCCATATACTCATTCCACTAAGTAGTAATTCCGAAAGGTATGTCTTTGTGTGTTGTTTAAGACTTATTTTAAAGTTTTTGTCATTGAGTGTGGACTTGTTTTCCCGAGGCGAGTAACCCTTGACGAGATAGTCTTAGGGATCACCTAGGTGTGCATTGAAGGAATTGTATGGGTGTTTCCTTCATATCTTACCTTGGTGAGTCTTAGCATAACCTTAGCTAGGGAAAATCCTAAAGAAATGAGTTCACTTCGTCTTGGCAATACCTTTGGAGTTCACTGTTGTTAGAATGAGTTAGTTTATTGTGAAGTCAAAATGAATTAATTGTAACTTTGGGAAGTTTACTATAAAATTCTCCCTTTTGCTAAAAGTTTGGGAATTCTTATCTAAGTGTTTAATGATGTTTCTTATGTTGTTTACTCCTATATTCTTTAGTGTTTTACTTAATTGGCATCAAAAAGCATTTTTACTAAAATGTCCCTTTCGACATCTTTTTGCATATGCCATACTTAGTACATTATTGTCCTAACACAATACTTTTCTCCAAGTATATGTATTGGAGGCAAGGATGAAGCTTAGAAGGCAAGGCTTGGAAAGATCCTCTTAAGACAATGTATGTCCGAGGGCATGTTCTATATTCTTTTAGTTTTTTATAAGTTCTTATTGTGTATTTCTTTCAAAAGTAAAGGGTCGTGTCCCTATGATTTTTTATGTCATATTTTTAAGATGGATTGTGACGATGATACTTTTTTAATATTTATAGAAGAATTTATTTTTATATTAAATGTAGTAAAAAGTTTTAATTCCGACTACTTTTCATGTTTTATGTAATGAACAATAATTAAACAGCTTGTAAAAGACCCCAAAGAGTCAAGTACACCTTGTCCCGATCCAAGGGTTCTCCCTAACTTCTAGGGGGTACTTGCGGTTTTGACAGGCTTATACCTCAATGTTTAACTCATGGACGGGCAAACAAAATATTTTTACATTACCTCTATGGGTGTCTTGACTTGGTTAACAATGGTGTTGTTGATCAACTTCTTGTCGAAGGTATACTGAAACACCGTTATGAGCTACCATTTTAACTCATTTATGGTATGACCAAGATCAATAGAGCATGGTACACTCATAAGGACCAAGTATCTCCTCGCCACATCAGAACAAAAAAATAATCGATTAAGAAGGACAAAGAAGGAGATGGAAACATAGCCAAAATGATTAACTAGGTGGATATATTGTCAAAAATGTTATGGGTATTGGGTTGAAGAGTGTAAACTCTTTTGGTATTTGTGGAGTGAACCCCGATGAAGCGCACTTTCAAGCATTGTATATTGAGAAATAATTTTCCTTGCAAATCAATGAGGAGGGTTTCGTCCAAGCTATCAAAGGCCAGATGGAAATTTGGGTTGGAATAGAGATGATAAATGGAGAGATCGTGACAGACAAAAGCGTGAACGTAATTCTACTTGGAAGTAAAAGAATGGTGACAAGGAAATATACGCCCCACCCCATGGAGTCCAATGCCTAAAGGGAAAAAGGTTGACTTGGAGAACATCTGGACGGACACATGCTTGCACACATTCGCAGTAAGGTAGAAATGTCTGATTCAAGTGTTTAAATAGATGGAGTATGTCTGATCATTTCAAATTACACCTCCCTAAATAAGTATAAGAAATCGTTGTCAAATAAAGAACACACTTTATTGTTTCACATCGATCCCACGAAGAATATGGCTTAGACAACATAACTCAATATTATATCTGTTTAGTCAAAATATTTCCGAGAAAAGTAAATAAAGGTGGTGTTTTTTAATAATGTATTATGTTGTTGATTAAGTAACACTTAAACAATATTCAAACATTGAATTATCAATATGAGAAAGAAACTAGGGTTTAGGTTTTCCCTACAAGATTTTAACGCAATAATCCTACTAACAGTAATCCTTTCATACTGTTTTATGTGTAAAGTTTATAATTTGGGTATCCCTAAGTGATTAGTCATCCAAATCTGGAATATCACCTTTAACCTTGATCCGGCTACGGGTGTATGATTTACTTACCCTTACCTATACCCTAATTAGACATCCCATCAATGTAAGGCTTATTTTTCAGCTTCACACCAATTGACATTACACGATTATATAACATCTACTAAATCTTTGTTGTTAATGTTTTTCTCATAAAATACCTCCTTGATCCGACAAGTAGCAAAAAACAGATGAGTTATAAACATGCACTCGTTAAAAAGACTTCTTAGCGAAAAATTACCAATACATGCATAAATACTATTTAGACTTTCTTAATTATCATTAATACATTGTTAATTCCTTATGCATGGTTATCACAACCCAAGTTGTGAAATTAGCTACACATGTTTGAGAGTTCACAATTCATTTTAAAAAGAAAGAATTCATGAACAAACAATTAAAATAAATAAAACCCAAAAATTGAAATCTGAAAATCAAATTGCTAAAGGTTGAAAGTTAATTCGTAAAAACACAAACACTAAGTTTGAAATAATGTCCAACCTTAATAAGAAGCGGAAAAGAACCTTAAAAAATTATCTCCTAGAATGATCTTTTGTCAAAATAATTATTTTTATGGACTATATATAGATATAAAAAATCCAAATGAAATAACTGAATCAAAATTAAATTAGGTATTCAAAACAAAAATAAATTAGGTTCCTTTTTTTCTCGCTGCCTGAGTTGTTCGTGTGAGTGTTGAAACTTCATCAAATAATTTGATTCTCTACCACCATGCATCAATGGGCCAGTGCCTTAAGAGATTGCCACGTGGTAACCTATTTCTTTTGCAGTTCACAATTTGTAGCAAATATGCACCTTATATATTTATATATTATTATATTTCAGTTAATTCATTAAGTTGCTTTCTTGATTTTCATCTTTAATCTTCTATTTTTAATTTTTGTTTGTTTCAAACTTATTCAATTTTACACCAGTTTATTCGTATAAATAAAATACACTATTTAACCATTCTATATATTTAATGCTCAAAACAGACACGTAGAAATAATAAATGAGAGGAAATAAGGATTGAAATATATATTTTTGGTCTTACAACAACACCCCACACTCAAACTTTTTCTCGTCCTCAAGCAAACGTTAAACCCATATAAAAAAAACTTAAACTAGGAATGTCATCACTTTGGGTTGACGCAAACACTTAGGTCATGTACACATTTCAAAATGTCGAGTACAATTATCGCTCATTATGCAAGATATCCAAATAAATAACAAACATATATAACATCCTATCCTTAAGGAAGAACTTTGAACTAATTAAAGCTACGGTTGCTCACCTACTCTCATCAAAGAAAGCTAATAAAATCACATATCTATCATGAAACAAGTGTCATCACAAAAAAAAGACGACACACTCAATTCAAAAGATTGAATATAAATTAAGAACTTCATATCAAGAAAAACTCTCACACTCACAAAAAAGATTACATGTATGCCCAAAGAACTATAGATTTGCCCACTATATACATCTCCACAGATTAAGTATGTTTGAATAGAATAAAATACGATTTTATCTGATTATAATGTAGGCTAGGGGGTAGGTAGGAAAATCATATAATAGTGACTTACAGTTTGTTATGCACTTTGAAACTTTTGACTTCCTAACTAACTATTTTCTACTCTTTATTTTCAACACTCTCTTCAATTGATATTTCACAAGTAATTCTCATTTTCTCAAAGCTAAATCAATAAATTTTTCTTTATTTTAAGTTTTCCTTCAGAATAGTCATCCTCGACTTACGTATTTTATATGCTTTAAGTTGCATGATGTCCTTGGAAGGACCAGGTATGCCATTAATGTAACTTTTGATGTTGCCACCCTCAACATAGGCTTTCATCCTGAGTTAAAGTGCACAATGTTCAAGCAAAGACCAGGGCCAACACAGAGTTTTATGACATTTCTAGGGAAATGTGAAATATGTGGATCTCAATAATAGTCCATCTTATCTCTTACCTCTTCTTGTTCAATTATCTACAAACCAAGCCTTTCAACCCATTTCTACTTCTACCGTTGTTCTCAATTTTCTTCATACATAGTGCGTTATGAATTTCTTTTTTTATCAAATAGAATTATGGTATCAATAAAGAGAGATTCGGCTCAATCATGTAATTTAAGAAAAATGTACGCCAAAAGACTCAAAAGCGTTAACTTGTGATATAATAACCCAAAAGGCTAAAATTTACAAAACAGATAAAAAAATCTATTATCATCTTCTAAAATAAGAAAAACTTTTTATTTCACTTCAATAACATACAACAAAAGTTCTAAAATTATATGCTAAAAATTGAATAAACAAATTCTCACCACACATGGAACAAGTATCAATAAAGATGCATCAATTCTACTTCTTATAAAGATAGGATCATAACAATCTACAAAATAAAATAAGCTATATACAAAGAAACAACCATAATCTTAGGTGTGAAAGAGTGAAATATCCTTATTAATCAAGCATTTACAAGAAAGTACTACTAAAAATTAGACCTAACTAGCAAGCGTCACATTGTTTTAGCAAAAAATTATAACAAAAATTATTTTTAAAAAAAACTATGTGCAAAGAGACTATCCTAGGGAGAAAACCGCAATCAAAAGCCAAGGAATCAATCATAAAGAAGACTCTATATACTGTAAAAATTAGGAATTAGTTCCTTCACCCCACACTTAAAAGATGTTATATCGTGAAAGAATCAAATAAAATTTAAAACAAGGGTAAGGAAAACTCCCTAAGGATTTTCGGCATAGCTAGTAGGATGTTCTTTTTAATTTTCATCAGGGTCGTCACCCAACACTTGGGCTCAAACATGTTTCTTAAGTAGAGCACTCTTTTTGAAGACTTATCTCATTCACTTTATATCAGACTCACCAAGACTCCCCTTGCGGAATGCCTACCTAATCAAACGAATAGATGGATTCCGTTTCCACCACCTACCGAAAGTTGTACTCTCTTATAGAAGACTTCATACTTTCAATCCATATAAGATTCACCAAGACTTCCCATTTGGAATGCCTAGCTAGAGCAATAGATAGAAGCGTCCCATTATACTACCTACCATAGGTAGTACACTCTTTTAGAAGACTAAGCACTTTTACTACTTTTGTGGTGGTTAGCTTAATCGACATAGACCATGAGATCTAGACATGGAATCCCGATACTTCCCTTATAGGAGAAGGGTCCCCTCACTTGCATAGAGTGAGGTCTTTTTTTAAAAAAGATTTTATGGCTTTCCCAATAGCTAAAGCTATAAGGGCGCATCATTAAGGGATAAGGAGACTGCTACTAAGTAAATCATTCCCTACTAACGAGGAGTACTCATCTCAAGAGGTACATTGGATTATAATATCTCAAATCACAAACTGTAGCCACCTCTTCTTCATATCCTCTCGTTACTAGGCATAACTCGCCACAGATTCTCAACATTTTTATACTATATGTTAAGGATAACTAGTAGACACCAGATCTCAAATAACGAAGGGTATCCATCCTCCTACCTATCTTAAAATGCTCTTTCAAGATAATAATGTTGCTAGTAAACACTTTATCTGAACTCACGATGATTATTCACGCCAAAACTCCCCTTTTCATTCAAATTCTTTGACTTCATTCATTCATTTATTCAAACTGTGTGTATGTGTGTGTACATGTGAGCACACCTTTAACAATAGCATCATTTCATTTACATTCAATTATATACATGCTTAGACCTTCATTCATCACATTACTGTCTTTAACTTGCTTCACTTAATCATATAATTCATATAATCATAATCTCTATCATACTTATCATAATAATCTTCATAAATGACATTAAAAATAATAACATCATAATCATCTTATTTCACATAATATGCCTTCATTGCCTCTTTCACAGTGCACAAGTAACTTTACATTGATACAATTCAAGCTTCATAATACACATTACAAGAACCATCATAATTATCACTTTATTCCACACAATAGGCCTTCAAATATACATTTAAGATGCATGCAATGTATATCGAAATTCATCAAGTAAACACCACCACTAAGAAGGTGGACCATACAACTCAAGAGCATTTTATAAATACAACTAAACAACATAACCAACTTACTCTTTATCCAAGATTCCATCACCTATAATAATTTCTTCAACAATTCATCATAATATAGCCATTACGACTTTATCTAAACAACAACATCAACCCAAAGAAACCAAAGCTCAAATAGTACAAAAACATGCTCATTTAACCAATTCCTTGAGTCAAATTTTGATAAAAAGCTTTACATGTTTTCGTTTAAGTTTTAGCATTATAATCACCGACTAACATTAGAAAATTATATTTGAATCATTTAAAAAGTTTTCCTGCAAGACCCATATTTAGAGTTAATGATTGAAGAAGTTAGGGTTGAAAAATGTTTTTGAAAATCCATTAGAAAGGACTTATTGAATTGAAGAGATTTAAAGGATGAATACCATACCTTAAGTATAAGAAATCCCAATGATTTTGATGAAGAACTCGAGCACCAAAAGCCCTACTAGCTCCTTCTTAAGTTCTAGCTTCTGTAGAGTTTGAGAGAGTCTATTAAGAGACAGGGGTTTTGGGTTTTAGCAAATAAAGTATAAAATTAGGTCGTAAAAACCCTTTAAGATGCTTTAAGTCCCATAAAAATATCTTCCTAGGAACATGAAGACTTAGGCTGAATTTACCAAACAGCCCATGTCAACACAGAGAAGTGACAACTTTTTGGGCAACCTCACAGACGGCTCCAACCAACGGACCATTTTGGCATACAAGGCCCCTTGGTGGTGGTTTGTTGGTTGGTAGTTTGTCTCTACACTGTGCAGGCTTGCTTGCCTTGCAGGTCTAGTCGACGCCCAAGGTCGACGGACTATTTGCAGACAAACAGACTATCCTTTGTGGCGTTGTTTGGTCACTGCTTTGCAGCTTCTTGCCAAGAGATGGGGTCCTATCTTAGTGGCCCTCGTGGATCCTTGGTGGGGTCATAACCAGATGTTAAACCCCGTAAACATAGTCTTCTGGGTCTTACGAACATCTCACACCAATTTCAAACAAAACGAATACGTAAATCTCACAAAAACACATCAAGACACATGAACACTTTCTTAGGCACACCTTCCGAATGACATGGACGTTCTTGGATATTTGACCTATTAGCTTACCAAAAACACAAACACTTCCGAAGGACATAGTTATAGCTAATTTTAACAAAAAATTAACTCAAGAAACAATCAAGGAGTGGTATTTCACCTAAGTTCATGTTACGGTATTACATTCTCCGCCACTTGGAATAACATTCGTCCTCGAATGACACTAAAGTAGTTTAAGAACATCAAGGACTTACTAGAAGCACTTTACACACCAAAAGAAGGCTCATACAATCATTATCAATGCGCCAAATTACAAGGAACACAGTTACACATTTATAAGAACTTTACTAAGCAACACATGCAACTTTTGGAAAAAAATTTCGACACTTCAAAACACATTCTCATTCTTCATTTATGAAGGAACTAGCTTATCCAACGTTAAATGTGCTCGTAAACATAAATTCTAAACACATTGAAGCCATTGTTCATGAAAAAAATGAAATTTTATCAAATTTTTGAATTTCTAATAGTGAATGCACAATATTTACAGTGAAACATGCTAAAAATCCTTTAATCCACCTTTCAAGCAATTTTATCATTAACACATGTCAACATGAGATACAACGTCATGCTAAATCACATCATAACATGATAACATAACTTTGAAGCAATTAAGCACTATCATTAGCTACAGATTAGAAAGATAAATATAGGTTGACTACCAATTCTCCCAATGTGACTATAATCTCATCAAGAGCTTACAAAACATTATACAATCAAAGACACTTATAGCATAAAGAGAAATTCAACTCATACTAATATGGAAGACTCTTAAACATTCGGAAACTATCAAAGATTTTGGTCTCAAGATTGAATAAGGATAGAAGAAAAGATAAGGATATCAACTACCCTTCTACGAAACTCATTCTCCCCACATAGATTAATGCCATCTTCAACATCTCATACTTCAATGTACCACTAAGCTTATCACAAGATAGGAACTCGTACTACACTCAACTCATGCACATGAAGACAAAACATCAACCTTACCTGTCAAGAATTACACATTTCTCCTACGATTTAATATAGAACTACACCCTTAAGGATCTTCTCACTCAACTCTTAAACATCACGTATCTAAAATCATGGAATAAAATCCATTATTTCTCAAGAAATTACCACATTCTTTTAACACTCTTCAAATTTTACACATTAAAATTTCTATTATCATTGTACAGAATCATAAGATAACTCATTTTCCACAAAAGGGACATCATTGAATCATTCTAACTCTTATAATGCTTAGAAATATATCATCATACGATTTCTCAACACCATACTTCAAACCTCATAAGCCACACATAGCCATAAACGGCATCACATCACAATTTTCAAAAGTAATCTTCACATTTACTCTTCTAGCTACAAAACCATCATAAGAATCAAAACTCACCTTTATGTCCCTCAACATAGAATCATTTCCTTCTCCAAGCAAACACACCGAGAAAACAACCAGACAAAGGAAGAGAAAAGAGATATCTTATGGAGTTAAGCTCTATGTCACGATAAAATACTAATGAAAAAAGTGAAACTCTATCATCCTATAGCCCCTTTTCCATGGATATGTCACGACTCACACCAATGACCAAGACTCTACTCGTCGTTGTTTGTGAGACTTTTAGACCCTCAAATATTTCCCATAACCTTACGATATAATACAAGTCTTTAACAACCCAAATGTATCCCTTAGAAGTTAGGGAAAACTTTTGAATAGTCATAATGCGTACTTGACCCTTTAGGGTATTGTATAAGCCTTCTACCTATCATTCATTACAAAAGATATGAAAAGTAGTGCAGAATTAAAATTGTTCACGACAATTAATATAAAAAGGAATTCTTTCATAAATATTAAGAGAGTCTCATCATCACAAGACAAACTTTAAGACACAACATAATATCTTAGGGACACAACCCTTTACATTTGAAAGAAATACATCATAATTCTAAAATAAGAAAACAAGAAAATGGGACCATCCCTCAGATATATGAGGACATAATTTGAATTCAGAGAATCTTTCCCAAGCTTTGCCTTATAGACTTCAACCTTGCTCTAACCTATACTTATAAGTACAAAAAAGTATGGGTTCAGTACAAATAATGTACTAAGTTATTACATATGTAAAAACATGCAAAAAAGGAAATTCTAGTATAAATACATTTTCATGCCAGTTGAGTAAAACATTGATGAATATAGAAGTAAAACAACATAAAAATCATCATTTAACACTTAGAGAAGAACTTCCATAATTTCAGCAAAAAGAACAATTTTACAGTGAAGTACCCAAACATAAAGTGAACCCCTTAGCATTATAATAAATTCATTTTGACATTACAGTGAACTATCTTAATCCGAAAACAGTGAACTCCTAAGGTCATGACTGGAGGAAATGATTTCATTTCCATATGATTTACCCTAGATAAGGTTATCCTAATACTCACGAAGGTAAGACATGAAAGGAAACACCCATAAACCTCCTTCAATATGCACCTAGGTGATCCCAAAACTACCCCTTGTAGGATTACTCGCCACGAGAGAACAAATATCCACTCAATGACAATACATTAGAAGAACACTCAACCAACACACCAAGAACTATCTTTCGGAATTCACATACATAGTGCAATGATTAGATGGCGTCCTATTCCACCACCAACCCTAAGTAGTAGACTCTTTTAGAAGACTTATCTCATTCAATTCATGTAAGACTCACCAAGACATTCCTTTAGGAATGCAAACCTAATAAAATGAATAGATCGATTCCCATTCCACCACCTACCTTAATTAGTACACTCTTTTAGAAGACTTAGTACTTTCAATTCATATAGGATTCACCAAGACTTCCCATTTGGAATGCTTACCTAGTGCGATGGATACAAGCGTCCCATTCTACTACCTACCCTTAGTAGTACACTCTCTTAGAAGACATAACACTTTTATTACTTTCATGTGGGTTATCTTAATCGACATAGACCATTAGATCTAGACATGGAATCCCGATACTTCCGTTAGCAGAGAAGGGTCCCCCCACTTGCCTATAGTAAGGTCTTTTTTTATGGCATTCCCAATAGCTACACCTATGCGAGCTCATAGATAAGGGATAAGGAGATTGCTACTGAGTAACTCACTATCTACTTACGAGGAGTACTAATCTCAAATAGTACACTGGAATACAACATCTCAACTCACATACTGTAGCCGACTCGTAGTCAAATTTTTCTCGCTCAATTTTTGGGGGTTTCTAACTCCATCAACGAATATGCAGGATGGAAACCGTCGGCTGGACCTGTAGTTTTTCTGAAAAGTACGTTTTTTGTTTGTTTTGGATACTGGGTGTTACAGATGATGCACCTACTTGTCCATTCAAATTATTTCTTGTGGGCTTGAAAAGATTGGGTATTGGCTCTCTATTTTCCCTTATTTTTTTTATTCAACTTTGTCCATATATAGGTAATGTATTTGACCCAATAACATGGTCTAATGAGTCAAAGTAGGTAATAAACCTACTTTTTCCTTTAACATGTCAATAAGTCAATGTAGGTGATGCACTTTTTTGTCACCTACTATCTTAGTAAAGTCAAGCAATAACATGAATATTTTATTGCATTTCTAGGCAAGAATACCTTCAAATGGACTTAAACTTATGTACACTATTTAAATTTCTACTCTAGATTTAATTAGCACCTTATCATTTCAAGGTTAAATTCTTTGATATATGTCAACTTAATAATTGTCCAATAAAAATCTAAGGACAGTTCACTTTAAACCTATTCTCTGATCGCTAGTCGTTGACAAAACCGAGTTCATAACTATACCACAACAAAATTTATAAGCTTCGCATAAATAGAACAAGTACACGTGGATAAGTAATGATTTTAAGTGTAACAACCCGTATTATAATTGGGGCATCATGATTTGGGAACTCGGGTCATGACAAATCATTTCTTTAAAATAATTAAATTTATCTTTTTGATTTCGATTATGTGTAAATATATTATTTTTATAAGCATTAGTACAATTATGGAATATTGATTTAACTTCAAACTAATTTAGGAAAATATTTCACTTAGGTTCAATTAATAGGTTGTTGTATATCATATATTAATAAAAACAAAATTAGGTAGGATTTAGTTTTGGAAATATTTGAAAGTAGTATAAAATTTATACTAAATATAATTCCATCAAAAATTGGAAAAAATAGTAATGTATTTCTATCAAAAACCTATTTTGTATAAATTTATGACCATGTATTGTGGATACTACTGATTCAATCTTTAACAACAGTAATTCTTTTCCTTATATGAAAAGATTGACTCAAGATAATTGGCGAAAATTAAATCTGATCTAAAATCAACATAAATTTCAAGATAATATACTCTCATTTAAATTTATTAAAAAAAGGTTTAAATTAAGAAATTGTATAATTCAAAATACCCAAACAATATAGAATTCAAAATTTTCATTATAATTAAAAGCGTCAATCTTAGGCAAAGACAACTACAACTACAAGAACAACAACAAAGACATTCTTTAACAAACACATATATCCTCATATACCTCTTCTTTAGCCATGCATAGAAAAAAATTAATATTAGCTTTGATTGAAAATGAAAAGGAAATAAAAGTTTAATACAAGAAAAGACACATAGGGTTGTTTAAATAGGCAGAAGAACTCAGCACTCTTTTTGACTTTGAAATGGCTCTCGTCATATATAGTCCTTATAGTAATGAACATAAGGTGTTTACCAATCTTGTTGAAGAAATCAACACTTTTCAAAAGTTTAAATAATTGGAAGCATTGGAGAGATCATAAAATATCGTGGGAAAGGAAGAATTCACCAACAAAAAATTCAAGAAGTTGCAGAAAAAACTACTAAAGATAAGAAAGGAAAATAGGATTAAGGAAATTTTAAATGACATGCATGAAGTGTTGAATGGAAAAATTATTTCCATTAACATGAATCTTTTCTATTTGAACGATCTAACTTACGTTATTAAGAAGAACCTTCAATTAATACGTGAAACAATGTAAGAGAATGGTCGTGACGAGGGGTCTAAATCAAGTTTCCCTAAATCCATTCCTTCAATAACAATGACATCTATGATGCCTTCCCCAATTAAAGATCCTCAATTTACTCCCATGATACCACAAATGGAACTTTTAGCTTACATCCCCTCAATGGGTGCATCAATTCAAATGAATAACTACCAGAACTCTACTAACATTGCACAAACTCCATCCTTGATTGATTTACTAAACGTTAATGATGATGATTTTGTCACTTTATTGGATGACCTTTTACGAAACAATGCTAATGATCAAGAATAAAACCCCTCAAATAATAAATAAAGTCTTTGGACTAGTATATGTCACTACTTATTAGTATTGTTTTGTGTATTCATATTGTCCCCTACAAAATTTTTGTCTATTAGGTTTTGTATGTTTAAGTGTGTCATATGATTCTCTAAATTAGTTTTATTATTTTATTATTTTAATAGTAGTATGTATGTCGTGTTCGATGAATTATTTTTCTAAATTTTTTATTTCATTCACTTATTAAATTTATGAAAATTTACATGTTTACTACCTTGTGATTTTTTAACTATTTATTTGTGCTTTTATAGTTGTTGTTAATAAAATGTATTTGTTTGCACGGTTTTCATGATAACCTTTTGCACTTTAAAAGTGAAATAAATTGATTTATATATTGAATAAATTTTCACTCTCAGCTTTTCAGGATGAATAAACCATACATATAAATTTAAATATTAATTTTAATATTAATGAAAATTATCAAAAAGACCTGTAAATTTTTTTTAAAATAATAATAAGGTGAAGTAAAAGATACATTATCATTTTTTTTTATTAAGTTAAAAGATTTCGTATTTTCTGTGTTAATTTGATTGTTTATTAATTTGATTTTTAATTCCATTCAAGACATTTAGCTCTCATTACCTGAGAAATAGAACAATAAGAGTGAAACAATATTTCAAAGTCAAAATATTTTATTAATCAAAAACATAATTCTAGAGATATTGTCTATCATAACATTCTAATATAATAGAATCAAAATTTAGCTTAGCCCATACGTCATGTCCCAAAGAAAAATACATAAAATAAAATTAATAAGATAAAACTTTGTCCTCGGAGGACTAGAACTAAAAAAAGCTGAGAAATCCCACAACTTAAACAATTAGCTACGAAATCGATGACAATGACGGTCGGAGAGATTCCAGAATATGTAGGCAAGAGTATGGATTACAACAAAACAATGTACCAATAGTGATATCCGTGCATAAAAACATCAAAAACATGTTATAAGTAAAATTTCATTTCATGACATGCAGTTGAACAGACTAAAACATAATATTAGAGGGTTAGAATACACACTTCACAAAAAATGGCCATCGAAAGCTGATATAATCTTTAAAACCTTTGAACTCGTGCGTGATACTTCTTGAAGTAATATCTGTTCATCATAAATGTGAAGAACTAGCCTTAACCAACATAGAGACAATGTGGTCTATAACATGATACCCTAGTGTCTTCCATACCCAAAAGGGTTGTCGTACTTTCCAAAGTAGAACCATGAAGTTCTATATTAATTTGATCAAGTACACACAAAATCTATGGGGGGTCATAGATAATATACATCGAGATTGCTAGTAGAAATCTGTCCACTACTCGAAAGAGCTTTAATCTCAATAGACTACTTAGAGAAACCCAACCTTTATCATGGGGAGATTCCATTTGACATCAATATCTACCCGTTATTAATTATGAATACCACGACATAGTTATTAAGTATTGAATATATTATCATAAATAAATCCTTATACCATGATTGATAACACCTTGTCTATCCATGATGTATTGGTAATAGTTTTTAGCCTCTAATTCAATTTGGTGAGTAAAACTTAAAATATAAGAACTATTATTATATGAGGAGACCTTCTAGATCATTCTTATATGTGTTTATGAGAATATTGTTTGAATAACACAACCATAACATCATCATGGGTGGTTTACATTCATAGCACCCTTTAAACAAATACATAAACTTCATAAGAACATGCAATACTCCATATTTTACCTCTTGAGGATCAAAGAGCAGTCAAGAATCATTACTTAGAAAACATTAGTAAGGTATGGATTTCAACATAACATCATTTAAAGTTAGCAAAATATGCTAAATCTAATAAAAAACTCTCCTTTTACATTAAAAATCCCACATCAAATGATTCATTACTTGTAAACATGAGGGTTTAAATTGTTTAATTGGGATATAATCATAATATAAATTCATTAAATCATACTTAAATTGAACATAATCTAATCATTTAAATATACATTTAGGAGAACCCATGATAATTGAAGAAAACCACAATAAATTGGGAATTTCTACAATTTGAAATTGGAGAATTTGAGAACTCCAACAATGAAAAATATCTTAACTTACTATAAAAGCACAAAATAATTGAAGTATGGAAGCTTGATCATGAACACAATATTGAATCTCCTTCTTCTTCTTCTTCTTCTTCTTCTTCTTCTTCTTCTTCTTCTTCTTCTTCTTCTACTACTACTACTACTACTACTACTACTACTACTACTATTACTACTTCAATACTCTAGAGAGAGAATTATTAGAGAGGAAGAACATTTAGGATTTTTGGATTTTGGAAATAATTTCTTGAATATATGAGTTTTGGGGTAAAAATAACTTATATAGGGTAAAATACTTAGGGAAAATGACATGGATTTGATCTAATTAAACAAGGAAAGATCAATTAACCCTTAACTTATAGTACACTACCACATGACCATGTGGGGTTCCAAGAATCGTAGTACCTACCATGAGCCAAGGTTCTCTCATTGGTTCTTTGTAGAGTGGATACGGTTCATATACTTTCTCCCCCTACGACTAGCTTAGGATCATGAACCTTCCCATTGTAGTGGTATCCTTCACGAGCCGTCTTTAGGAAGGGTCCTTGTTTGGTGAAGTGTAGCATAGGTACTGCCTAGCCCTCCACCAACCTCTCCATTAATCATGGTCCTCGCCACAAATCTTCGTCGTGGTCGTGTGAGGTTAGGTAGTAATTTGTGATTCCTTCCCAAACTTCCTCCTATTTGGTTGTTGCCCTCTCAATCAGCTCTAATTTAGCCTTTTAGATTCTGAGGTGTTTCATTATCTCCCTCTTGGGAAAACATGCCGTCAGGAAAGATTCTAACGGAAACAACTCAAGACTAGAAACCCTTCATGCATGAAATATATAAAATTCAGAAAACCATGGAGAAATTATTAAATCCATGATAAACATACTCAATGAACCATATAGAAAGAAGGAGCTACACCTAACAAACCAATATTTATGAAATTTTAAAATTCCTCATCTTCAGTGAGTGGCTTCGTTCTCCAAGATAAAAACATGTTCGACACAATAACATGATGGCTATATGCAATTCATACTCAAAAGCATAGCTAAGACATCTCATCATATAATCTCATGGAGTCTATAGGGAACTCACACACAATGCACAACATGACGAGGATAATAAATCATGTAAACTATTTTTTTCAAAACACAAATATTTCATAAACAGGCATAACATAAAAAATCACGGAAAGACATAAAAAACATGACTCTAAAACATAGGACAAGCCAAGAGAAACTCATTACCTCAAGCTAGAGTCGGAGTAGAAGGAAAAAGTATGGAGATGGGGACATAATATTGGCCTTGGCCTCAAAGAAGCAACTTTAATGATATGAGTTTCTCCATAGCGCTTTGGGACACTCAACTTCTAAACTTTTCTCTGAAAAATCTCAACCTGAACTTTCTCATGTGAAAGGTTTTTCTTTACCTTCAACTCATATCTAAGAGATGGCTATCGTAGTAATTGCTTTGAATATATGACATCATTATTTGTATAGCGTTCATGTAGATAGATTAATTGATCATAAGTGTTCGATATGTATTTACTCTGAAGATCTCAATCAGGTACAAATGAGGTGGTTAGAATTACTCAAGGTTTATGTTATGAGTATTCTATACCACCAACATAAGGCTAATATTGTTTCTGATGGCTTGGGCAGGTTGTGTATGGCTAGTACCACCCTTTTTGAGATAGATAACAAAGAACTAGCAAAGGTTGTGCAAAAAATTGCACGCTTGGGCGTTAATTTATTAGATTGTATAGATAAATGTGGAATGGTGATGAATGGGGCTAGATCTTCATTAATGTCAAAAGTAAAAGAGAAGAAAGATCTAGACCAAATTCTTTTGGAATTAAAGATGTATGTTCATAAGCAAATAGTAATGGATTTTGAACAAGAGAGAGATGATGTATAAAGGTATCAAGTTATATTTTGTGTAGCAAGAATGGTGAACTGAAAGAGTGTATCATAACGGAAGTTCATAGATCCAGATATTTCATTCATATTGGTTACCCAAAGATGTATCACGATTTGATAGAAGTATTGGCTAAGTAGTACGATTGGCATTTTTAGAATTGCTGTATAGGTGTACAAATTTCCAACTAGTCAAAGTAGACCACCAAAGCCCTGCTGGAATGGCCTACAATATAGAACTTCCAGAATGGAAGTGGGATATGATAAATATTGAAGGAGGTTTATTGGTGTTTCCCTCATGTCTTACCTGTGTGGGTATTAGCATAACCTTAGCTAGGGTAAACCCAATGGAAATGAATTCATTTCTTCTTTGCTTGACTTTAGGAGTTCACTGTTTTGGGATTAATATAGTTCATTGTAATGGCAACATGAATTTATTATAATTCTAAGGGGTTCATTGTAATGTTTTTGTAGTTCACTGTAAAATGGTTCTTTTTGATAAAATTATGAATTTCCTTTTCTAAGTGTTAAAGGATGGCATGAAAATGTTATTATACTAAAATGTCCCTTTTTGCATTTTTTTGCATATATCATAGTTAGTACATTATTTGTACTAAACCCATACTTTTCTATAGTTATAGGTTGGAGAAAGGTTGAAGTGTAGAAGGCAAAGCTTATGAAAGATTTTATATAGACAAATTATGTCCTCATATATCTGAGGGATAGTCCCATTTTCTGATTTTCATATTTTAGACTTATGATGGTTTTGTGGATAGAAGAGTAAATGTGAAGGTGAGTTTTAAGAATTGTCATGTGATGCCGTTTATGGTAATGTGTGGCTTATGAGGTTGGAAATATGGTGTTGAGATATTGTATGGTGATATATTTCTAAGCATTATAAGAGTTAGAATGATTTAATGAAGTCCTTTTTGAGGAAAATGAGTTATCTTATGATTGTGTACAATGATAGTAGAAATATTAAGGTGTAAAATTTGAAGAGTGTTAAAACAATGTGGTAATTTTGGGAGAAAGAAGTGATTTTATTCCATAAGTTTAGATATGTGATGTTTAGGAGTTGAGTGAGATGATTCTTAAGGGTGTTGTTCTATATTAAATCGTAGGAGAAATGTGTATTACTTGACAGGTAAGGTTAATGTTTAGTCTTCATGTGCATGAGTTGTGTGTAGTCTGAGTTCCTACCTTCTGAAAAGTTTAGTGGTACATTGAAGTATGCAATCTTGAAGATGGCTTTAATCTAAGTGGGGAGAATGAGTTGAGTAGAAAGGTAGTTGATATCCTTATCTTTCTTCTATCCTTATTCAATCTTGAGACCAACATCCTTGATAGTTTCCTAATGTTTAAGAGTCTTCCATATTAGTATGAGTTGAATTTCTTTTTATGTTATGAGTGTCTTTGATTGTATATTGTTTTGTAAGCTCTTGATGAGATTATGGTCACATTGGGAGAAATAGTAGTCAACCTATATTTCTCTTTTTAATGTGTAGCTAATGATAGTGCTTAATTGCTTCAAAGTTATGTTATCATGTTATGATGTGATTTAGCATATGTTGTATCTCATTTCGACATGTGTTAATGATAAAATTTCTTGAAAGATGGATTAAAGGATTTTTAGCATGTTTCATTGTCAATATTTTGCATTCACTGTTAGAAATTCAAAAATTTGAGAAAAATTCATTTTTTTTCATGAACAATTGCTTCAATGTGTTCAGAATATATTTTTATGACCACATTTAACGTTGGATAAGGTAGTTCCTCCATAAATTAAGAATGAGAATGTTCTTTGAAGTGTCGAAATTATTTTCCAAAAGTTGCTTGTGTTGCTTAGTAAAGTTTTTATAATTGTGTAATTTTGTTCCGTGTATGTTGGCGCATTGATTATGAATGTTTAAGCCTTGTTTTGGTGTTTAATGTGCTTCTAGTAAGTCCTTGATGTTCTTAAACTAGTTTAGTGTCATTCGAGGACGAATATTATTCCAAGTGGGGGAGAATGTAACACCGTAAAATGAACTTAGGTGAAATACAACTCCTTCAATGTTTCTTGATTTAATTTTTTGTTAAAATTAGTTATAATTATGTCCTTAGGTAGTGTTTGAATTTTTGTTAAGTTAATAGGTCAAATGTCCAAGAACGTCCTTGTCGTTCGTAAGGTGTGCTTTAGAAAGTGTTCATGTGTCTTGATGTGTTTTGTTGAGATTTACATATTCATTTTGTTTGAAATTGGTGTTAGATGTTCTTAAGACCTAGAAGACTATGTGTAGGGGTTTTAACATCCGGCTATGACCCCACCTAGGATCCACGAGAGACCCTAAAATAGGACCCCATCTTTTGGCAAAAAGATTCCAAGCAGTGACCAAACGACGCCACAAAATACAGTCTATTTGTCAACAAATGGTCCGTCGACCTTTGGCATGGACTGGAGATGGAAGGCAAGGATGCCTGCAAACTATAGAGTTAAACTCCCAACCAACGAACCACCACCAATAGGCCATTGATGTCCAAACGGTCCGTTGGTTGGAGCCGTCTTTGAAGCTGCCCAAAAAGCTATCACTTTTCTGTGTTGACTTGAGGTGTTTGGTAAATTCAGACTATGTCTTTTATTAGTCTAGGAAGATATTTAAAAGGAAACTTAAGTATACTAAGGGGTTTCTAAGACCTAATTTTATTCTTTATTTGCTAAAACCCAAAACCCCTCTCTCTTAAAAGACCCTCTCAAACTCTACAGAAGCTAGAACTCAAGAAGGAGCTAGAGGGCTTTTGGTGCTCGAGTTCTTCATCAAAATCATTGGGATTTCTTATACATCTCCTTTAACTCTCTTCAATTCAAGAAGTCCTTTCTAATATATTTTCAAAAAGGGTTTTCAACCCTAAATTCTTCTATCTTTAACTCTAAATATTGGTCTTGCATGAAAACATTTTAAATGATTCAAATATGATGTTTATAGTTTATTTGGTGATTATAATGCTAAAACATCAAGGAAAACGTGTTAAAGCATTTTATCAAAATTTGACTGAAGGAATAGGTTAAATGAGTATGAGTTTATACTATTTGAGCTTCGGTTTCTTTGGGTTGATGTTGTTGTTTAGCTATAGTCGTAAGAACTATATTATGATGAATTGTTGAAGAAATTATTATATGTGATGGAATATTGGATAAAGAGTAAGTTGGTTATGTTGTTTAGTTGTAGTTATAAAATGCTCTTGAGTGGTATGGTCCACCTTCTTAGTGGCGGTGCTTACTTGATGAATTTGGATATACTTTGTATGTATTGTAAGTGTAGCTTTGAAGGCCTAATGAGTGGAATGTAGTGACAATTAAGATGGTTCTTGTAATATGTATTATGAAGATTGAATTGTATGAATGAAAAGTTACTTGTGTATTGTGAAAGAGGCCATGAAGGCATATTATGTGAAATAAGATGATTATGATGTTATTATTGTTAATGTCATTTATGAAAATTATTATGAGAAGTATGATAGAGATTATAAATATATATTATATGACTAAATGAAGCATGTTAAACTCAGTAATGAGATTAATGAAGGTCTAAGCATGTATATAATTGAAAGTTAATGAAATGATGCTATTGTGAAAGGTGTGCTCACATGTACACACACATACACACACTTTGAATGAAGGACTGAATGAAGTTAAAGAATGTGAATGAAAAGGGGAGTTTTGGAGTGAACAATCTTCGTGAGTTCAGATGTAGTGTTTAGTACCAACCTTATTATCTTCCAAGAGCTTACTATGATAGGTAGGAGGATGGATACCTTTCGTGAGAATCCGTTGCGTGTTACGCCTAGAACCGAGAGGATTTAAAGAAAAAGTTGAATGATGGACGGACCTACGGTCCGTAGTATATGACCATCGATCGACACCCCATTTACCCACTGTATGATATGAACCACGGTTGACAACCACAAAACGTCGTTCGATATACGGTCTGTAGGTCTGACCATAAGTTTAAATTAAAAGTTAAGTAGAGGGAAAATGCAATTGGTTCAATTTTAACTGATCATAACACTTATCACAAAATTAATTAGGTGTCTTATGATATAATAAGAGATATGTAGTTGAAATAGCTTTCCATAGCCCCCAACCTTTCTAATATTAGACCTTTGAGTAGAAAGTTTTGCCTGTTTTAGTAAAGGCCTGTCGAACAGACCCAACCTACGGACCCAAATGACGGACCGTCCATTGAACGACAAACATTTACTCCAAGTCATCATTTGGTCTGACAACAATTAGCTGAGGGGTCTTTAGGTCTTTTCTAAATTCGTTTAAACCCAAAGATACATCGTTTTGACCCTAAATTATCATATTTAAGTCATTTTAAGCCTAGAAACATTACTAAAACTTATCTAAGTAAATTCATTAATCAAAAACATAGAAAATTAGTAGCAAGAAAGAAAAAAAAGAGAAGAACCCTAGTTCAAGAACGCAACAAGGTTCAATCAGTTCCAGTCCCGAAATCTTAATACTTCCAGTGGATTTCATCACTAGGAATGTGGGATTTCACTAGTGTTTCCTTTCACCCATTGGGTCCATAGTTTTTAGTTTGTTCTTGATTCTCTTATCATGATTAACCCTAGCGTTTCTTGAATTATAGCAGATCATCATGAACTAGTTAAATATATGTTCCAGATAAGATTGTAAATTTGTTATTCAGTTTATCACATGAATTTTAAAATCCTAGCTTTGTATTTTCTCTAGTTCTTAGATTAAATATACTAGGTCACATATTTCAATTATTAAGATTTACATTCCTCAATTATTAATGCATCATTATCAAATTCAATGTTGCATTCTCAGTTTTCATGTTCAGTTTGAGCTATCAAGTAGTTACAGAATATTCAATCATAATGTCTTAATCACTTATTTCATTGGGAGTAGCATAACACTGAGTTGGACTATGGTTTAGCGTACCAAATTAGTCCCAAAACTACTAGCCAAGTAGGTTGCAAGTCCCCTCTGTGGGAAATTAGTTTAGTTATCCGCCAACATGCCTTTATACCTCTAGCAAGATATATTGCATCCTCTCGATGAGGCGTATACATCGAACTCCACATTTAGCTCATGTGGTTTTATTATCGGTTATTAGTAGCTCCCAGAGTTCAGTAAAACTCTATTGCATTGACCATTTATCAGTATATCCAGTATTAAGTTTAAGCATGTTATAAATTGATCGTTGCATCCAATCAACTCAGAATTCAATATATCATTTTCAGATTATTATACTGTCTTTGTGCTTTTTTAGTTATGTTTTATTTCATCTTTAATCTATCCTACATGCTTAGTACCTTCAATACTGACACATATGTGCGCTACATCTTCTCGTAATGTTGGTTCATGTTCTCAGCATCCAGATCACGCTTAGATCAATTCTCGATCTACGGTTTAGTAGATTAAGTGTTGAGTCCTTATTCTCGAAGGATAATAGTCATGAGTTTTTTTAGTCTTTTAGATATTTAGTTATGTTTTTGCGAGACTTAGCTTCGCTTATCCCAACATTTATAATTAGTTTTAGGCTATTTTTAAGATATAGTTAGTTTCAACTTAGTAGTGAGTTAACGACTTATTTGAATTAAACTCATTGTTTTCAAATATCTTAGTTATAAAATATGACATTCCCAATCTTTTTAGATTAAACTGAGATTTATCTTCCGCATTCAGTTTATTATTGTTAGTATTCTCATGATCATGCCAACAAGGTTATCTTAGTGTCATTTAGGGTCATGGGTTCTGTGTCCATGTCTCAAGGGTAGGTCGGTGCATGACAATACTTTGTATCGGAGTACTTGGTTTAAGAGTCCTAGAATGTCTGAAAAGTAGCACTAAGTAGTGTCTTTTTCATTGGTGTTAAGTGCACCACATCTAATGAGAGGGAGTCTACAATGTATATTAGGAAAACATCACTTTTTTGTTACTTTTATCATGCGTAGGGTATGATCTTATAACACTCTAAATTGACATTCTACATTTCATATCATGCCTCATCATAGAACTAACCCTAGGAATGCGAATGCCAGGAATGAAAACCAAACTTTTCCGGGCCCAGATCTTGAAGTCTCCAATGTTGAGTTTAGAAATGCTGTACAGATTTTTGCCCAAAGTATGACCAAATAGAACAATAGGGTTCATTCTACTTTGAATGACAAAGAATGAATCAGCAGCAGCAAGAATCTGTGACTTTGTTAGGATGAATCCGCCTGGGTTCTTAGGATCACAAACTAATATAGATCCTCCTAATTTCTTTGATGAGATCAAGAATATCATGGAGGTAATTAAAGTCAATGGGAATGATCGGGTTGAATATGAATCATACCAGTTGAAGGGTGTTGCTCATATCTGGTGCACTCAGTGGAGGGAAAATAGGGGTACAGATGCATCTCCTATTACTTAGGGTTTCTTTAGTGAGACCTTTAAGGAAAGGTTTTTCCAAATATAGTTGAGAGAAGCCAGATACCCAAGAATTCAAGAACTTAAGTCAAGGTAACATGAAAGTCTAAGAGTATGGACTAAACTTTTTCCAACTCTCCAGGTATGCGCATCACATAGTTGCTGACTACAGGGCTCAGATGAATAAGTTCTTGTATGGAGTGTAAGATTTGGTTATAACTGATTGTAGAAGTGTTTTGTGATATGAATATATGAATATCTCTTGGCTTATGACTCATACTCCTCAAGTTGAAGGTGATAAGCTTAGGGAACAGGTTAAGGAGAATATGAAGGCTACGACCGGGAACTATGACTATTTTTAACAGAAATCGTGTGTTGAAAATAACTCACAGAGAAACCAAAAAATTTCTGCTCACTCCCCTTCGTCAGTTAGTGTTCGATCCTCCAAGAGCTGGTATGACTAGAAGGGTAGATCACCAGGCTCTAAATCTCGGGAGAGTATTTTAGGCACCAAGACTTACCCCATTTTCCCTATGTATGGTAAGAACCATCCGGGCGAGTGCCTCACAGGAAAAGAAGGATGCTTTGGGTGCGGTCAGTCTGGTCACAGGTTCAGGAATTTTCCTTTTAGACAGGGTCAAGGAGGTGGTAATGGTAGATATCAATCTACAACTTCATCAGCACCAGCAAGTCGCCCGACTCAACAGGGTAACTCATCTAGTACAGGTGGCTGTCAGCTCTAGAATAGGTTGTATGCTCTTCAAGCTCGCTAGGCTCAGAAAGGTTCTTCTGATGTAGTCACTTGTACGTTACGTATCTAGACCTTGATGTTTATGCGTTGTTAGATACAAGGGCTACTGTTTCCTTTGTAACTCCTTACATAGCAGTCCCATTCACTATTTGTCAAGAAACTCTCTTAGAACAATTCTCAGTATCTACTCCAATCGGTGACCCAGTTGTACAAAAGTAGAATTTATAAGATATTTGTACAATTTATTACAGTCCTAACTACCTACTTATTTCAAGCAAATGACTATTATCCATATTGTGAAATTCCTAATTTGGTGTTGACAAATAAGGTATAGTCAACCTCCTCCCTCAAACTAACGTTTTATATCACAAAATATGCGTTTCGACGACAAATAATTGTGTCTACTTCTTAACATGGCATTTGTAAATAAATCAGCCAGTTGATCTTGAGACGATATATACTTTAGGTTAATACTCCAATCTATAACAAGTTATATAGTGTAACATCTTTGCTCTTGGTTTTTTCGTGATGGATGGGGTTTGTTGCTATTATGATGGCACTAGTGTTTTCATCGTACAATGTGGTTGATCCTTTCATTCATGCACAATTCTAATATCAAACTCTACAATGAAATAATTTTAGAGTCCTGACACCTTGAGCATACACCCTGGGCAGGTTTGTCACTCGATAAATATTATTGTCCCCAAGGGAACCCTTATCCTGACTTACTTAATCATCGGAAGACTTTACTTATGAAAGATAACTCAAATAGAACTTAGTATGTTATAAAGAATAAATTCAACTAGCAACTTAGGCAAAGTCAAGTCTCCACATAAGATAATGAAAATGAAAAGACTAAAGAACAATAACTAAAGGTCTATCAAGCCTCTAAACAAAACAAATATCGCGACAACACCCCCGATAAGAGGATCCCTCCGGAAAGCAAAGTGACACACCAACTTACTCTGAGTGCATAACTTGATCAATGCGACAATGGATGCTGATCCTGATTACATGTGTCTGCATCAAAAAACTATGCAGAACAAATGATATCATTTCATTCAATATACGTTTATGTAAGGGGAATACTTATCATATCATAAACTTGAATGGAATTTGAAAGAAACACTTACCTTGACATTACTCGACTTATGAACAACATAACTCAATACGAAGCAATAAAACACACGCAATGTATAGAAAGCTTTATTAATAGTATAAAGAAACTCAATTCATTAAAAAATTCAATAACATACTCAACATTACTCATGTAATAAAATAATATAGTTTCTATGGGAGTTTGTTCAACCGATAACAACCACTATGAGCCTAAGTGCTCAAACAATTTCTTGCCCACACTTTCAAAACTGTCGTATAAATTTCTGTAATATTGGATGCCTTAACTAGGTTCATCCACTAGTTTGTAAAGCACCAAGGAATCATATATAAAATATGATCATTTACAACCATAATGGTTTCATTGTTTATGGATTCTTGATTCATTATCAACTCGCGTCCCCATACAACTTCTCAATACTACGCCCAAATTGTACTTAGCTCATCTGTTTTTACAATAAGTTTCCTCATTTGGTCTGACATAAATACTCAAAACTTATTGTAAAATCTCTCTTGGAATTGATGTTGCCTTTCTTGCTCAAATGTGAAAACATTTCTAACTTTTGGGAATATTTAATTCATGTATATTCTTTTAAGAAATGAACTTCTCTATCGAATCATTCATAAGGCAAGATTAAAATATTTGCAAATGTCGTTTTAAAAAATTATGAACATCCCTTGACTTACTTCTTAACTTCTAGACATGACTCTTAACTTTCCTTGAATTTAAATATGGATTCAAGGTTCATGATCTCATGTTCATAGATGATTTAAACATGTTAACATGTACCTTAGAAAGTTGGATTCAACTAGAAAACATAGGCATGATACTATGTAACTAGTATGAAAAGATGGAAGAAGAATAGTAAGAATTGTCGTCCCTGGAACTCTGAGAGGCGCATAAGGCAAACTTTTAAAATTCAAAGAGAGGATTGGGTTTCTCTTGCTCGCACAAAGCCCCAGAGCCCAAAATTAAGAGAACCATTTTTGGGGATATAAGAGAGATGACTCCCAAGGAAACTCCTCTAGTGCTCCTCCACATTGTTTCGTCATTTTTCAACTTGACACTCTCTTATTTCACATGGTTCCTTCCCTAAAAGCTCGGAATGAGTTATACCCTCAATATATACTAGATTTCAACTCAATATTTCACCCGAAATATGATACCCGAAATACGACCCATTATAATTCAAAAGAATTTAATCAAGAACTCAAAGGGATTTAATTTCAAATCCTATACTTCACTGAATTGAATCATGATTAGCACACGAGTGACCAACGAAATGCAATGCGATCTCACATACCTCGTAGAATTGAATACTTGGAGAATCTACTATACAAAATCGAACGTTCTCGTCTTAAGTTTTTTCTTCTTGTTTCTTCTATTTTCTATTTTCTCCAAGCCCTAGCATGAACATAGACCTTTCTAAACTGTCTAAAATCTTCTTTAAACTCAATTAAACTCATAAAAAGAAATAAAATAATTGGGTAAGGAAATTACTTAAATAACCATTAAAATTCCCAATTAGACTTTAATTATTTGAATAACCCGACATGAAATGGGCATATCTCACTCATACGAACTATAAATTGCACAATCTCGGTGGTGTTTGAAAAATTATTCCAAGATATTTCCTATGATATTTGGAAACTCATATAAATCATGTTGAGCTAGGAGTTATTATAGTTTGAAGTTAACCAAATACTCAATTTAACATACTTATTTTTTTTTTAAGATTTCATTATTATTAAAAAAAAATGCCTATTTCTATTTCTTAACTTCTTCATATCTTTTCCAATTTGCAACATGTTACAGTATCTATCCCTTTGGAACTTTCAGCCCCGAATTAAATTTCTCTTATTAGGCTAAGTGTGTAACATAAATAATTAAATTCAAACACCCAAGAAGAAAATGTCACACATCAAGTATACAAATTATAGATTACTAATAAGGGAATAAGTAACTTGATCTGGAACTTCGTTGGTTTAAAAGAGATATGGATATATCTTCTTCATATCTTCCTCTGTTTCCTAAGTGGCTTCCTCAACAAACTGATTTCTATAATGAAATTTGAGTGATACTACTTCCTTAGTCCTCTACATAAAAACTTTGCGATCTAGAAACTTGACAAGAATCCCCTGATCATATATATTATCATTGATCCCAATATCTTCAGTTAGTTTTATTAATGAACGATGAACCATGAAATTATTCAACATGGAGATGTGAAATACATGATAATAGCTGCAAACTCTTGTGGTAGCTCCAACTCATAAGATATATTACCTAGAATTTTTAATATTATGTAAGGGCCTATATACTGTGGACTAAGATTCTCCTTCTCAAAAAATCTTGCAACACCTTTCATGGGTGAAACATTCAATTATACCCAATCATTTGCTTCAATTCTAACTCCATTCTTCTAATATAGTTGTAGTTTTTCATATAATTTTTTGCGATTTTCAACCTCACTTGAATAACTTTAACCATATCTATTGCTTGATGATCTAAATATTGTCCTATCAGCCCTGCTTTACCAACATCAAAACATCTAAATGAGATCTATATCTTCTCTAATAAAGAGCGTCATAAGGAGTCATTTGTATGCTAGAGTGGTAACTATTGTAGTAAGAAAATTCAGTAAGATGTAAGTGGTCATCCCAATTACCTGTGAAATAAATCACACAAGCCATCAACATATCCTATAAGGTCTTAATAGTGCACTATTCCTGACAACTTTTCAATATGAATGGAACTACTCAAGTTAGATTTTGAACAGAAAACTTCGTGGAATAATTTCCAAAAAAATGTAGTAAATTGAGAATCTCTGTCTAAAATAAATTAGACAAAAGCTGCAAAAACTGAGTTTCTGTCATTCTATCAAGAATCACCCTAGTAGAATCATGTTGGTTGCTAGACCATGGTAAACCTAGGATGAAATTCGTATTAATCATCTCTCATTTTTATTCCGAAAGTTTTATATTCTTGGCCAAAACACCAGGCCTTTGGTGCAATACTTTTACTTCATGGCAGTTTGGACCCTTAAACGCAAATGCTTAAATACTCTACATACTACTCGAGTAAATAGACTTCTATCAAATTGTGATACATCTTTGTGGAACACGGATGATTGGAATACATAGATCTATGATCTTCCTTGATGATGCACTCTTTAAGTTCATCAACTCTTGGTACACGATATCTAACTTGATACCTCAATACACCATCTCTCCCTTGATCAAAATCCTTTACATTTTCTGATGAACATTTGCCTTTAATTCAAGCAAAATTGGGTCTTTATACTACTTCTCTTTTACATCTAATACGAATGAAGATCTAGCCTTATTCATCACCACTATTTTTTTATTGTAAAATCGATAAGCAAACTCCAAAGTGTGAAAGTCTGTGCACATCCTTTTCTAGCTCTTTCTAATCTTTCTCAAAGTGGTGGTACTACCCATAAACAACTTGCTAAAGACATTAGAAACAACATTAGACTTACATGGTGTTAAAGGATACATATGTCATAGTCCATAAGTAATTCTTACCACATCCTTTGTCTGAGATTGTACAACAGTTGAGTTAATACATACTGAAGACTTATGATCAGTGAATAAATCTAAATGAATAATGCACAAATACTTACGCCATATCTTCAAAGGAAATGCTACCATCGAAAAATCTAAGTCATGGGTTGGAGGTAAAGAAAAAACTTTCATATGAGGAAATTCTACTTGAGATTAAAGAGCACAAAGTTTAGAACTTGAAAAACATGAAGTTTCCTCTGTGAAGTGATATAAATAAAATCATATAGTGAAGGGTGCTATTTGGAGGACGAGGACAATATGATTACCCAATATCCATATCTTTTTCCTTCTACACTGGCTCTAGATTTGGATAATGAGATCATCTTGGCATGTCCTATGTTTTTGAGTCATGTGTATTATGTGTTTCCGTGATTTCCTTATATTATATATGTTTAAGAAAAACTTGTGTTTTGACGAAAATGAATTTGCATGATTGATATTCATCATGTTATTGTGGATTAAGTGTGAGTTTCATATATACTCTGGGATATATTACGATGGACATGTTATTAGCTATTCTTTTGAGGATGAGTGCCATATAGGACCCAAGATATTCTGTTGAGAAAGCTTTTAGCTTGGAGAAGAAATTTCCTCCTTGAAGATGAGGAATTTTAAAATTTCCTACTTTACTTATGGTACGATGACTATGTTTATCTTTGAGTTAACGTTTCCTCATTGGTTGTGTCAATTTTGATGACTTGCATGCATTTTGTGTTGCTAAAATTGAGTTATTTCTATTAGAAATCCCTAGCATCTTACCGAGGATAAATTTTCCCAAGGGGTAAATAACGAAACATTCCAGAATCTAGTAGGCTAAACTAGCCTAACTGAGAGGGCAACAGCCAAAAAGGGATGAAGTTTTGGCAGGCTTCACCAAGAACTACCTCACCTCACACGACAACCGTGAAGATTCTTGGTGAGGACCAGTAGTTAAGGTGAGGTTTGTGGAGGTATAAGCATAAGTTAGGCTACACTGCCCAAAACAAGGACCCTGTCTAAGAGCCTCTTGACGGCTCGTGAAGGAAACCACAACCTTTCGAAGGGTCATGATCCTAAGCTAGTCGTTGGGGGAGAAAGAGGTGGCACCATAGCCATTAGACCAAGAACCCAGGAGAGCATCTCGACACGTGGTAGGGATCAGGAGTCCTGGAGACTCTTATGGTGAAGTGGTAGCAACTGTAAGTTGAGGATTAAATCTTTCTTATCTTAATTAGATCAAAGACATGTCATTTTGCCTAAGTCTGAATCTTATGTAAGTTAATTCAACCCCAAAACTCATATGTTCAAAAACTTATTTTCAAAATCCAAAACAAATCCCCAAAAGTTCATACTAACAAAATAATTCTCTCTCTAGAATATTGAAGAAGAAGAAGAAGATTAAATATAGGGTTCAAGAACAAGTTTCCAAACTTCAATTTTTTTGGCTTTTCTAGTAAGTTATGATTGTTTTCATCCACTGAGTTTTCAATTTCTACAATATCAAAAGGTAAAAATTCCCAATTTATTAGAGTTTTCTTTAATTATCATTGGTGCTCGGCAAAGTCTATTTAAATTATTGAATTATGTTAAATTGAAGTATTAATTGATGAAATACTATGATTTTATGATTATATCCCCATAAACCAATTTTAACCCCCATGTTTTCAAGTTATAAATAATGTGATATTAGATTTTTAATGTAAAAGGAAATTTTTATTAAATTAAGCATATATTTCTAGCTCTAACATGATGTTATGATGAATGACATATCTAACCTATGTTTTCTAAATAACTATGATTGAAACGTTCGCTTTGATCCTCAAGAGGTAAATTATAGACTATGGCATGTTCTTATGAAGTTTATGCCATTCTTTTAAAGAGCTTTGAGAGTAAAGTACCAATGATAATGTTTTTATTCAGTTATTCAAAGAATATTTAGCATGATGTAAATGATTTCCTCACATAATAAGGGTACTTAAGTTGAAAGGTTTCTAACCTAATTGCATCAAAGGCTAATAACTATTATCAATACATCATGGATGGTAAAGGTTTTCTCACGCATGGTATAAGGATTACTAGTCAATAATAAGGTAAGTCAAGACACAATAAATATTTTATGGGTTTTATAATTACTATCGAGTAGATATTGAAGTAAGATGGAAGCTCCCATCAAGTAAAAGTTGGTTTTCTCAAAGAAGTCTCTTGAGATTAAAGTACTTCGAGTAGAGGAAATGTTTCTATCAAAAATCTCCTTATCCCATAGCTATTTGCCCCCATAGATCTATTATCAACTGAATCCACTTAGGCTAGAAGTCCACAGTTCTATTTGGGAAAATAGAACAACCCTTTTTGGTATGGGAGACACCATAGTATCATGTTATAGCTCACTTTGTCTCAGTGTCTGTCATGACCACAATCAAGTCATGAGTGGAACAAACACTTAACCTACTAGGTGGGAAATCCAAAGATTCAACCCCAACATATATTAATTATTCATCGTAAAAAGTACAATCATAATGTAGAAGATTAGATCTCATTAGTGTAAGAAATAATCTACTATATGTCATTACTAAAACATGAAAGTCATCACATTAAGGAAATCTAATTTTAAAATACTAATTCAAAGAGTATTATAGACAGAAAAATAATTAAATAAAATGGTTTATGTCCGATAACTAAGGATATCATGTCATGACCGAGAGAATCTAACACAAACTTGAATGAGTATCTCAACTTGGAACCCGACATAATTGAGACTGGCTAGAGTTTAAAGCGAGTCTATGTAACAAGTACACTCAGTGCACTCCATAAAATGAAAAAAAGGAAAACACAATTAAGTCTTAGTAACGGGCAACAAATATTGAGTAAGTATCATCGGCCAACCCAAAAAAGAAACTAATATAAAATGAATAATATTATGAAATTAACTATGACACTTAGCCGGTAACTCGCAACAAAAAACATGAACAAGTTACTACATAAGCTAATACATAATCACTCACAATATTTTGGACTTATATGGGGACTCATACCTCCACAACATGCTAATTTGTAGGGTTTTTCCCGCTATAGGTTAGTCAAATACAAATATATTAATTTTTTTTAAGTTAGTTTCATTCATGAATGTTTTCATGGAGCATAATCTAAACTATAAGTCAGGTGATTGATGGAACCCTGGCAAAAATTTCCACTATTTTGGTGATATTTTTTTTAATTCTGTTAATTTTCACCAAGGATGACTGAAAATTAATCTTCTATATTGTCCCTTTATAATTTTTTCTTCATATAATAAAAGAAAATTGATTTCAATTGCAATGTGATACGCTGCTGAAAATGTTGGTGGTTGAATTCAATGCATTTGATTCTTCAGCAAACAAATCGGTTATTTCTTGCATTATTGTTTGTATATTTTTTTTTAATTTGTATACGTTAATTAATTTTTTTTGATTACTTTTTTTTAATTAGGTTTAAAAGACCAATGAGGATGATTGAAAATTTATATTTTTTAAGAAATTTCTTGTGGCTTGTGGTATATTTGTTTGCACAAAACAACAAATATTTGATAACTAATGCGGAACCAATGATGATGTTTGTTAAAAGAACAAAAATGATTTCTCTCTTGCTCCCCACAAGTAGTATATTATTCTAATTGTTCTTTTCTTTGGTACAAACATTTTGTATGCCATTGCACTATTCCTAGAATATTGTATAGACACAATTCATCAACATCTTTTATTGTAAGTTAACTAATTCCTCGTATTTCTTGTTCTCTTCTTTTGGGAATAGAAGAGATGTTGTTTTTGAGAAACTAACGAATGTCCAAAATTTTCTATAATACGGCAAAAACTTTTCACATCCACAAGGATTACTATATCCTTTCCCGATATTAATAAACTATCATTTGGTTCAATATTGTTATCGACTTCAGGGCATTTGTACATAGTACCAATTTCCTCTGAAAATCAATATTTATTGATAATTAAGCTATTAATTATCGTTAAAGATTATTTTTCTTTAGTGATAACTCATTCCCCTTTAATAATGTTTTCAATTTTTTTTTATAAAGAAGTAACAACTCTTTATTTTGACTTCTTTCAATTAATTTTGTGAACCTTAAATTTTAAAATAACCTGAAAGACTATCTTTGTATTGTGAGATTTCAATATGTCATGTCAAAAATATTGTTTAGTACATCCCGTTGTGAAATTCAGATACAACCTACGACTTGGTTGATAATTGCATTAACTTTTTGTAACTCCATATTATAATCATAACAAGAACCTTGAGTCATTATAATTTCTAAGTACTAAACTTGCAAACATGGCGATCTAGTATCTGGACAAAAATCTCCTCATAAGATAAGTTATCATTGATCCCAATATCTTCACTTTTGAAGATTAATGGAGGATCACCCATGAACTTAATTCAACATGGAGATATGAAATGCTGCATCAACTGCGGCTAACTCTTGTGGTTGGTCCAACTCATAAGATACATTACCTAGTTTTCTAAGGGTCGATATATCAAGTACTAACCTTCTCCTTCTAACAAAATATCATAGCACCTTTCATTGGTGAAACATCCAAATATGCCCAATCATCTTCTTCAAACTCTAACTCCAATCTTCTAACATAGGTGTAGGATTGGAATCTATGTCATTTTCAACCTCTATTGAATCACTTTCAGCATCTCCATAGCTTTATGATTTAAATGTGCTCATATCAACCCTGATTCACCAACTTCAAACCATCTAATAGGATATCTATGTATTCTCCCATAAAGATCTTAATAATAAGCCATTTGTATACTAGAGTGCTAACTATTTTTGTAATCAAATTGAATAAGAGGTAGTTGATAATCACAACTACCATTGAAATTAATCACACAATCCATCGACATATCTTCTAAGGTATGAATAGTGTGCTCTACTTGGCCAATTCTTTAAGAACGGAAGGTAGTACATAAGTTAACCTTTTAACCCGAACATTTTTAAAATAAATTCCAACTTGAGTAGTAAATTGCTCATCTCTGTCTTAAATAATGGTAAGAAGAACCGCATGAAATGTAACCACTTCTTGAAGATATAAATTGGCATAGTCCTCAGGTGAATCGATATTCTTTACCTGCAAAAAGTGGGTTAATTTTTTCATTCTATCAAGAATCACACAAATTTAATCATGTTGCATGCGAGACCTTGGTAATGCGAGGATGAAATGAAGATTAATCATATCCCATTTCGATACTGGCAGTTCTGTATTCTAAAATGCCCTTCATACTACTCTGTCGATACTTCTATCAAATCTTGATACATCTTTGTGTAAACTAGATGAATGAAATATCTGGAGTTATGAACTTCCATTGTGATACACTCTTAAAGTTCACCACTCTTGCTACACACAATCTAACTTGACACCTAAATACACCATCCCTCCCTTGTTCAAATGCCATTACTTTTTTCTTATGAACATTCATCTTTAATCCCTAAAAAAATGGGTCTTGATCCGACTTAAATTTTACTTTTGACAATAATGAGGATCTAGCCCCATTCATCATCACTCCGATTCTATCAATGGAATTTAATAGGATATCTATGTATTCTCCCATAAAGATCTTCATAATAAGCCATTTGTATACTAGAGTGGTAACTATTTTTGTAATCAAATTGAATAAGAGGTAGTTGATAATCACAACTACCATTGAAATTAATCACACAATCCATCGACATATCTTCTAAGGTATGAATAGTGTGCTCTACTTGGCCAATTGCTTAAGAACGGAAGGTAGTACATAAGTTAACCTTTTAACCTGAACATTTTTAAAATAAATTCCAACTTGTGTAGTAAATTGCTCATCTCTGTCTTAAATAATGGTAAGAAGAACCGCATGAAATGTAACCACTTCTTGAAGATATAACTTGGCATAGTCCTCAGGTGAATCGATATTCTTTACCTGCAAAAAGTGGGTTAATTTTTTCATTCTATCAAGAATCACACAAATTTAATCATGTTGCATGTGAGACCTTGGTAATGCGAGGATGAAATGAAGATTAATCATATCCCATTTCTATACTGGAAGTTCTGTATTCTAAAATGCCCTTCATACTACTCTGTCGATACCTCTATCAAATCTTGATACATCTTTGTGTAAACTAGATGAATGAAATATCTGGAGTTATGAACTTCCACTGTGATACACTCTTTAAGTTCACCACTCTTACTACACATAATCTAACTTGACACCTAAATACACCATCCCTTCCTTGTTCAATTGCCATTACTTTTTTCTTATGAACATTCATCTTTAATCCTTAAAAAAATGGGTCTTGATCCGACTTAAATTTTACTTTTGACAATAATGAGGATCTAGCCCCATTCATCATCACTCCTATTCTATCTATGGAATCTAATAATGAACTCCCAAGCGTTCAAGTCAGTGCACAACCATTGCTAGTTCGTTTTTATCTATCTCAAAGTGGGCGGTCCTAGCTATAGACATCATGCTCAAGGTATTAGAAAAAATATTAGCCTTACCTTGGTGATATAGAATACTCATAACATAATCCTTGAGTAATTCTAACCACCTCATTTATCTGTGATTGAACTCTTCAGAGTAAATACATATCGAAGACTTATGATCAATAAATACATCTACATGAACACTATACAAAAAAAGACATCATATATTCAAAGCATATACTACAACAACTAGCTCTAATATATAAGATGAAGGTAAAAACCTTTCACGTGAGAAAGTTCAGGTTGAGATTTTTGAGAGAAAAGTTTAGAAGTTCATTGTTCCAAATCTTTATGGAAAAAATCATATCATGAAAGGTGCTCATTTGAGGCCAACGTCGATATGATGTCCCGATATCCATACTTTTTCCTTTTACTCCGACTCTAGGTTGAGGTTATGAGTTCCTCTTGGCTTTTCGTATGTTTTAGAGTCATATGTTTTATGTGTTTCCATAATTTTCTTATATTATGCATGTTTATGAAAATTTTGTGCGTTGAAGAAAACAAGTTTACAAGGTTTGATTATCCTCATCATGTTCTGCATTAAGTGTGAGTTCCCATAGAATTGCATATAGGCTTCATGTAATTGTGTTGAAGATTTTTTTACCTTGGAGAAGGATGCCCCTCCTTGAAAATGAGGAATTTTAAATTTTGATACTTATTGATTTTTTAGGTGTATCTCCAACTTTTTTTATGGTTCATTGAGTATGTTTATCTTGGAGTTAATATCTCCTCTTTGGTTGTATGAATTTTGGTGTATTGCATGCGTGAGGGTTTATAGTCTTGAGTTTTTCCATTAAAATCTCACCCGAGGACATGTTTTCCCAAGAGGGATATAAAAAAATACCTAAGAATCTAGAAGGCAAAACTAGGGATAATTTAGAGGGCAATAACCAAAAAGGGAAGAAGTTTGGGCAGGCACCACCAAGAACTGCCTCACCTCACACGACCACCATTAAGATTTGTGGTAAGAACGATGATTCATGTAGAGGTTTATGGAGGGCTAGGAAGTAGCTAGGCTACAGTGCACGAAACAAGGACCTTTCCTAAAGACGACTCGTGAAGGATACCACGACCATGGGAAGGGTCATGATCCTAACCTAGTTATAATGGGAGAAAGGGTTTAGACCGTAGCCACACGTCCAAGAACCAACGAGAGAACCTTGCCTCATGGTCGGGACTACGACTCTTGGAATGTACATGGTCATGTGGTAGTGTACTATAAGTTGAGGGTTAATTAATCTTTTCTTATATTAATTAGATCAAATCTGTGTCATTTTCCCTAAACTATGACCCATATATAAGTTATTTTAACGCCAAAACTCATGTGTTCAAGAAATTATATCCAAAATCCAAAACAAATCCCAAAAGTTATTCCTGTCAAATAATTCTCTCTCTAGAATCTTGATGTACAGGAAGAAGAAGAAGAAGAAGAAGAAGAGCAAGAGCAAGAGCAAGAGGAAGAGGAAGAAGAAGAAGAAGAAGAAGAAGAAGAAGAAGAAGAAGAGAAGAGGAAGAGAAAGAGGAGAGGAAATCAAGAGGAAGAAGAGGAAAGAATAAGAGGAAGAAGAAGAAGAAGAAAATGAAGAAGAAGAAAAAAGAAGCACAATAATTATAAGAAGAAGAAGACTAAGAATAAGAAGAATAGGACTAATGAAGAAAGAAGAAGAGGAGGAAGCCTATTTTGAATCCTAAGAAATCCTACTACTAGAATCGTAGGCTTAAAAAGAAGAAGAAGCTTCTTAGGAGGATGATTTCTCTTTTATTCCGACTCCTCCTCCTCCCCCTAAGAGCCTCGCCTCCTCCTCCGCCTAGGTATATCTCCATGTTCCTCTTCTTCGTAAGATTCTCTTCCTTTCCTCTCCCCTGTCCTCCCTCCTCCTCTTCCTCCTTCTCGAAGCCTCGAAGAAGAATCTCCTCCTCTCCCTCCGCCTTTTCCTCCTTCCTCCTCCCCCCCTCCTCCTCCCCACCCTTCCTCTCCTCCTCCGCCTCCTCCGCTCCTCCCCTTCTTCCTCTTTGCGTCTGAGGAGGAGTCAAGAAGAAGAAGAGATTCAATTATGGTTCAAGATCGATAATCCATACTTCAATCATTTTGGGCTTTTATAGTAAGTTAAGATAGTTTTCATATTTGGAGTTATCAAATTTTCCAATTTCAAAAGGTAGAAATTCCAAATTTATTGGGGTTTTCTTTAATTATCATGGGTTCTTTTCAATGTTCATTTAAATGATTAAATTATGTTCAATTTAAGTAAAATTTGATGAATTTATATTATTTTATGATTATATCCCCCATTAAAAAATTTAAACCCTGATATTTTCAAGTAATGAATTTGATGAAAGTAATTGTGTATATCAGTAAAAGAAAGCAAGAAAGGGAATTAAAATTTTTCTTTGTTTATTTATAAACATTAAGGAGCTCTTATAGATATTTACACAGACTAAAATATCTAAAAATAGGCTAAAAAATATTATGTTAACAGACCACTAAAAGCTGCAACTTCTAGCTAAAGACCAGGATACATATTGACTCTGTGTAACTACTTTTATTTGACTAAATCAAAAAAATATTGTAAAATAAATATCTAATAATCATATTCTTAAACTGAATGATTTCAGTTTAATTAAAATGGTTACGAACACCAAACAACTTCCTGAGTTTCTGGAATATGCATAATTTCAAAAGCTTTGTCAATATATCAGTAATTTGATTCTCACTCTTACAGTAGAGAACTTCAATGACTTCATCTTTTGTGAGATCCCATTAGAAACGAAACCCAACATCTATGTGTTTTCTCCTGCCATTAAACACGGGATTTTTGGAGAGCTTGATCGTTGATGTGTTACAATAAATTGCAGTTGCTCCTCTTTGCTTAAACTGCAACTCCTCAAGTATCCTTCTGAACCATATAGCTTGAATGGCACAAGCTGTAGCAGCTACAAATTTTACCTCAGTTGTTGATAAATTGACAATAGATGGCTTTTTAGAAGACCAAGCAGCAGCATAAGAACCCAACATGAACACATATCCCATAGTACATTTTCTGTCATCTTTGTCGCAGACATAATCACTATCAGTAAAACCCGAATAATCTTATTTGTTTCCCCTATTGTAAAACACTCCGCAATCAATTGCTCCCTGCACGTTACGAAGAATTCATTTGGACGCTGGAAGATGAATGTCCCGAGGGCATTCCATATACCTACTAACAAACCTGACAGAATACATTATGTCAGGTCTAGTGTTAGTCAAATCCATCAGACTTCCCACGATTTGTTTGAAACCCCTACTGTCCAATTTCCTCCCTTCTTCTTGATATTTAAGAAGTTGAAGACCACTTTCAGTTCGAGTTTCGGCAAGATTACAGTTCTACATCATAACCTGTCAAGGATTTCTCAAGCATACCTTCTTTGAGTAATAAAAATACCAGCAGCATATTGCACTACTTCAATGCCAAGAAAATAGTGCATCATTCCAAGATCAGACATATCAAATTCAAGCATCATGGATTGCTTCAATTTTTCAGACATAGCAGCATCATTTCCAGTATAAATCAAGTCGTCTACATATAAGGACACAAAAAACATCTTTCCACATTCAACTTTAACAAACAGAGTATGCTCATATGGGCATTTAGAAAAACCATCCTTAAAAAAATAGGCATCAATGCGACTATACCAAGCTTGTGGAGCTTATTTAAGTCCGTATAATGCCTTTTCTAGCTGATACACTTTAAATTCCACTCCAACTTTAACATAACCAGGAGGTTGTTCGACAAATACCTGTTCTTTCAAGTCTCCGTGCAAGAAAGCCGACATGACATCCAATTGAAAATTGGCCACGAATTTTGTGCTGCCAAAGCAATAAATAATCTGATTGTATCATGTCTTGCTACTTGAGCGAACACTTCTTCATAATCTACACCTAATTCTTGCTCGTAACCTTTTTCCACCAAGCGATCTTTATACTTGTCCACCTCATCATATTCTTTCAACTTGGTCTTAAAAATCCACTTCACATCGATTTTTTTCTGACCTTTCGGAAGCTTAGTCAGCTTCAATGTGTTATTTCTTTAAATAGCTGCAAACTATTCATCCATAGCTTTTCACCTTTTTGATTGCTTTACTGCTTCATCAAAGGTTACATGAACACAATATTCAAAAAGAACAAAATGAACAGTTGGATCCTCAGATTGACCAATTTATGTTACTTCATAATCATCCATCCATATTGGTCTATTTCTGCTTATTGGTTCTCCTGCAACTGCAAGTGAGACTTGAGTCGCTACTTGTTCATCTTGAGCAGTGATTGGTTGCTACACTACCACAGTATTATGTTTATTTTCAACTTGATCTTGCCCATCAATGTTTGCTGGAATTTGTCGTTGATAACAAAAAATCACTCCATGTCCTGAAATTTTCTTCGTCGAAAATGACGTCTCGATTTATGACAATTTTCTTTGTGATAGGATTATATAGTTTGTGTACTTTTGAACAATCACTAACACCAAGGAAAATGCATTTCTTACCTTTGTCTTCATGCTTCATTCTTGTTTGATCAGGAATACGCGCATAACAAATGCACCCGAAAATTCTAATATTATCAACATTAGGCTTTCGACCGTTCCAAGATTCCTCCGGTGTAATATTTTGAACAGATTATGTAGGACTTCAGTTAAAAATATGAATTTTCCAGTTAACAACTTCAGGCCAGAAAGCTTTGGGAACAATACTTCTTGTCAAGAGACTGCGAAACATATTCATTATAGTACGATTTTTGCGCTCATAGACACCGTTTTGTTTGGGCATATATGCTGCTGTCAGTTGCCTTCTAATGCCATTGCTTTCACAAAAAATTTCAAATTCTTGTGAATTGTAATCCCCGCCTCCATCTATGCGAAGTACTTTGATTTGGCTCCCTGCTTCTTTCTTCACCATAATTTTAAAGCTTTTGGAAGCTTCAAAAGCATCAGATTCGGCCTGCCAAGAATAGAACCATGTCTTCAAACAAAAATAATAAATAAAAATGTATCTTTTACCTCTATTTGAAGATGGATTAATTGGGCCGCAAAGATCAGAATGCACCAGCTCCAACACATTTTTGGCTCTCCATGATTTTTCTTTAGGAAATTGATTACGTTGCTTCTTGCCAACTGCACATTCCTCACATACTTGAGATGGAGTTGCAATTTGAGGGAGGACACTGACCATATTCTTTCATTGAAAAGTGCTTAAGCCACCAAAACTCAAGTGGCCATAACGAAAATGACATAACCACGATGTATCTGTTACATTGTCCGAGAAGCAAGAAGATCTCGAACACTGCAACTGAAATTGAAACATACGATTTTTTTTAATGTCACTTGAGCAATCAAACCCTGCCTTGAATTTTCAATTTGACATAATCCTTTTTTAATGGACACTCATAACCCTTTTGTTGTAGTTGACCAATATTGAGTAAATTGGTCTGTAAATCTGGAACATAAAACACATTATAAATTGTGTGAAAAGAGTTGTCTTTGTCATGTATAGTGACATTGCCTTTTCGCATGAGAGATGCAACAGAGTTATCACCGAACTTGACGGTATTGCAGAATCTTTAATCCATTTCAGAAAATGCCATATTGTCTCCTCACATGTGGTTGATTCACCCGGTGTCCAAAAACCATAGATTTTGTCGAGTTTCTTCACTTGCATAACACACCATCAAGAGAGAAAATTTTTCTTCCTTCTCTACAAAGTTAGCTACTTCTGCATTCTGTCTAATTAAATTTGTTTGACATTCTGATTGATAATGACCATACCTATGCTAACGATAGCACTCAACTTTTTTTTTTGTCTACTGACTTTGGTTTCTTAGTTGCTAAGTCATGTCCTCCACGTCCTCTTCCTCTGCCTTGAAACTGATTAACATTCTTCTGATGGTACTATTGATTACTTCGACTATAGCTTCCTCTTTCCCTACTCCGACCTCGAACTCTGCGACCTCCACTTGCATTAGAAGGATTAGCTGTGGTTGCTTTCAACGCGTGCTATACTTTGACCTGCTGGATGATTTTTTGCTCATGATCTAACAATGAACTTTTCAATTCATCAATGTAGAGTTCATCAATATCCTTCGATTCTTCAATAGAGTAAACAATCAAATTAAATTTCAGTATTATTGATCAAAGAATTTTCTCAACAATGGTGACATCTTGCATTTGCTCTCCATGGATTCTCATCTTGCTTTCAATTGCCATAGTTCTTGAAAAGAAATCTCCAACTGCCTTTCCTGACTTCATACGCAAAGTCTAAAATTAAGTTCGGAGTCCTTGGAGTTGTACCCTTTTTTCCTTCACATTTCCTTGATACTTCTTCTTCATGGAGTCCCAAATTTTCTTGGAGGTTTATTTTTAAAGAATAGTCTCCAAAATGGAACGATCGATAACTTGAAATAGATAATTTTTAGCCTTAAGATCTTTCAATTTTAAGACTTCAAATTCTGTTTTCTGAGCTTCCGTAGCTCTTGTTGCTGGTTCTGCTACTCCAGATTCAACAAAATTTCAATACTCCTTGGGCCTCAAGAAGTTATCCATGAGCATGCTCCAATAATAATAGTGACCATCGAAGCGCGGAATAGCTGGTTGTACGAAGTTGTTTGAGGAAGTCATGGAATGTTAGCAGCTGCTATTGTATGTAATTCAAGCTTTGATACCACTAATTAATGTAATCGTGTATATCACTAAAAGAAAGCAAGAAAGGGAATTGAATTTTTTCTCTGTTTATTGATCAACATAAAGGAGCTTTTATAGAGTTATACACAAACTGAATTAGCTAAAAATAGGCTATCAAATATCATGTTAACACACCACTAAAAGTTGTAACTTCTAGCTAAAGACCAGGATACATATTGACTATGTGTAACTACTCTAATTTGACTAGATGAAACAAATACTGTAAAATAAATATCTAACAGAATCATGTGATATGCGATTTATAATTTAAAAGGAGATTTTTCTTATATTAAGCATATATTGCTAGCTTTAATGATGTTATGATGTAATCTATATGTAAAGGATTGAGTGTTGCATGTTCTTTTGAAGTTTATGTCATCATTTTAATGGTGCTTTGAGAGTAAACTCCCACGATGATGTTGTTGTTGTGTAATTCAAACGATATTCTTATAAACACGTATAAGCGTGATCTAGAAGGTCTCCTCACATAATAAGATTTCTTATATTTAAAGGTTTTATCACCTAATTGATTCAAAGGATAAAAACCATTACCAATACATCATGGATAGGTAAGGTGTTCTCAATCATGGTATAAGGATTTATCTATGATAATAAAATTCAAGACCTAATTGCTATGACGTGGCATTCATAATAAGTACTGGGTGGATATTGATGTAAAAGGGAATCTCTCCCGTAGTAAAGGCTGGGTTTCTAGAAGAAGTCTATTGAGATGTAAGCTCTTTTGAGTAGAGGACATGTTTCTATTAGCAATCTCCTAATATATTAGCTACGAACCCTCTTATATTATGTTTTAGTTTGTTCAATTGCATGTCATGAAAATAAATGTTCCTTTTATCATGTTTTAAATCTTTTTATGCACGGATAAAACTATTGGTACATTCTTTTGTTCTAATGCATACTCTTGCCTTGATATTTCCCAAATTTCCCCGACCGTCATATTCATCAATTTTGTAGCTTATTATTTCATTATTAGGATTTCTAAGCTTTGTAGAGTTCTAATCCTACGGGGAAAACTTTTATTGTATTAAGTTTATCGGATGTATTTTTCTTTGGGACATGTGGGCTAGGCTCAATTTTATTCTATTAGATTAGATTGTTATGAGGAGACAAGATCTCTAGAATTCGGTTTTTCATTAATAAGATGTTTTGACTTTTAAATCTTGCTTAACTCTTATTTTTCTTTCTCATGTAATGAGAGCTTAATGTCTTGTATGAAACTCTTTGGGGTTTTAAGCGTCATGTTACATCTAGGGGGTACCCCTAGGTCTTGACACTTATGCATGTAGAAATTTCGTAAATTCTTAGGGTTTAATGTGAAACAAACATCCCCAAAAACTAGTATTTGATATGCACCAACCTATTACAAGACCCTTTGTGATTTTTGAATATTTATATGTTTCAAATGTTTACTAAACAAGAACATATATTTTTCAAAAAGTTAATTATATCAAGTAGAGTTACGTGTCGAAAATTTTTCTTCACATAACAAAGGGAGATCAATAAAATGAGAAAAATTTAACTAATGAACATACGTGTTGATAATATTAAAAATTGTTAGATTAAAAAAATTAATTATAAACAATTTAATTAATCCATAAGACATGAAATTTTTTAAGTTACTAAATAAAAAAATAATAATGTATCTTTTACATAACCTGATTGTTTAAAAATGTTTATTTTATGGGTCATCTTGTTAAGTTTCTTTAATGTTAAAATTCATTTTCCATTTTCTATGTATGGTTTATTTATCATGAAAAGATAAGAGTGAAAGTTTATTCAATACATAAATCAATCTATATAATGTTTAAAGTGAAAATGATTTTCTTGGGAATCGTGCAAACAAAAACATTTTTGTAACCAAAAAAAAACACAAAAAGATAACTAAATAAATCACAAGCTAGTAAACATGCAAGTTTCATATATTTACTAAGTTACTGAAATAAAAATTTTTGAAAAATAATTCATCGAAAAGGATATACACACGACTATTAATATAATGACATTATAAAAGTGATGTAGAGAATCCTATGACACACTTTAACACACAAAACCTAAGTGACATCAATTTTGTAGGGGAAAACATGAACACGCAAAACAATACTAATAAGATGAGACATATACTTGTCCAAAGACTTTAGTTATTATTGGAGGGGTTTGAATATTGATCATTAGCATTATTTAGTTAAAGGTCATCCAACAAGTTGACAAAATCATCATCATTCCCGTTTAGTAAACCAATCAATGATGGACTCTGTGGAATGTCAGTAATGTTCTGGTAGTTATTCATTTGAATTGATGCATTCATTAAGGAGATCTCAGTTAAAGGATCTATTTGTTGTGTCATAGGAGTAAATGGAGGATCTATAATTGGGGAAGGCATCATAGATAACATTGTTATTGAAGGAGTGTATTGAGGGACATTTGATGTAGACCCCTCGTCACCAACATTCTTTTTCATTGCTTCACGTATTAATTGAAGGTTCTTCTTAATAACGTAACATAGATCTTTGAGATAGAATAGATTCATGTCAATGGAAATACTTTTTCCATTCAACACTTCATGCATCTTATTTGTAAATTCCTTGATCCTATTTTCCTTTCTTATCTTTAGTAGTTTTTTATGCAACTTCTTGATTCTTTTCTTGGGGAATTCTTCCTTTGTCACCATATTTTTCGATCTCTGCTTTGCTTCCAATTCTTTAAACTTTTGAAAAGTGTTGATTGCTGCAACAAGATTGGGAAACACTTTAGGTTCATTACTATATGGACTATATATGACGAGAGCCAATTTAATGTCACAAAGAGTGCTGAGTTCTTCTGCCTTTTTCAACAACCCTATGTGTCTTTTCTTATATAAGACTTTTCTTTCGGTTTCATTTTCAATCAAAGCTAATATTACTTTTTATCTAGGAATGACTAATGAAGAGGTATATGAGGATATATGTGTTTGTTAAAGAATGTCTTTGTTGTTGTTCTTGTAGTTGTAGTTGTCTTTGCCTAAGATTGATTCTTATATATATATAATTAAAATATTTCACTCTATAATGTTTGGGTAGTTTGAATTAAACAATTTCATAATATAAACTCTAGTTTTTTAAAGAAATTGAAATGAGAGTATATTATCTTTAAATTTAAATTTTTTTTTATCACGTCTAATCCTAGCAAATTATTTTGAGTCAATATTTTCATATAAGGAAAAGAATTAGTGTTGTTGAAGTTTGAGTAAGTAGTATCCACAATACATGGTCACAAGTTTATACAAAATAGGATTCTTATAGAATTACATTACTTTTTTTCCAATTTTAGAAGAAATTATATTTATTATAAATTTTATTTTACTTTCAAATATTCCACAAACTATATCCTACCTAATTTTGTTTTTATTAATATATGATATACAACAACCTATTACTTGAACTTACGTGAAATATTTTCCTAAATTAGTTTTAAGGTAAATCAATATTCCATAATTGTACTACTATTAATTAAAATATTGTGTTTTAAATAACATATTTGTCATGACCCGAGTTCTTTAATCATGATGCCCCAATTATAATAATCCACTAGTAGTGAAGCTAACAATACCCTGGAATGCTAAGTAATGATTTCAAGTCTAACAACCCGTATTCTACGTGTACTTGTTCTATTTATGCGATGCTTATAAATTTCCTTGTGGTATAGTTATGAACTCATTTTCCTATGTGACTAGAGAAAATAGAATAGGTTTATATTGCACTATCCATACATTTTTATAGGACACAATTAAGTTGACGTTGGTTGAAGAATTTAAACTTTAAATCATAAGGTGGTATTTAAGGCTAGAGTAGAAATTGAGATAGGGTATATAAGTTTAAGTTAAATTAAAAATATTCTTGCCTTGAAATACAATAAAATATTGATGTGCTTGCTTGACTTTTCTAAGATAGTACGTGTTAAATCGGTGTATCACCTACATTTACTTATTCACTTGTTAAAGGACCAAGTATGTTCATCACCTACTAAGACTCATTTCACCATGTAATTGGGTCAGGTACACTACCTATTTTTGGCCCAAGTTTAACAAAAAATAAGGGAAAAATAAAGAGGCAAGACCAAATCATTTCAAGACCACAAGAAATAAATTGAACGGAGAAGTACGTGCATCACTTATAAAATCTCATATCCAAAACATACTAAAAATAAGCTTTTCAGAAAATCTACAAGTGCAGTGGACGGTTTCAATCGATGGACCATTGCCTGACAAAAGGTCCATCTTGCACATCTGTCAATGGAGTCAGAAACCCCCAATAACTCATCCAAGAAAATCTGACTGAGTCTCGAATGATGTACGGACCTACGGTCCTTAGTCTGTGTCTATCGATCAACACCCCATTCACCCACTATCTAATATTAACAACGGTTAACCAGCACAGACATTGGTTTGATCTACGGTCCATAGGTCTGACCATAAGTGGAAATTAATGGATAATTATGGGAGAAATGTAGTTGAGTCAACTTTAATTTATCATAAATCTTATCAAAAATTTAATTAGATGTCTTATGACATACCCACAGATAGAAATTTTTTTTAGGTTTCCATAGACACAAACATTGCATAAATCAGACATCAGAATAAAAAGTTATGCCCGTCTTAGTAAAGGTCTGTCGACATGATCCAACCTACGACCCAAACGACGGATCGTCGATTGAGCGAAAAACTTTTACTCTAGGTCGTCGTTTGGTGCTACAACAATTAACTTTTGGATCTTTTGGTCTTTTCCCACTTCGTTTAACCCCTATGATACGTCATTTTGACCCTAAAAATAAGATTTTAGTCAGTTTAAGACTACAAACATAAATAACACTTATCTATGTAAAATAATTAATAAAAACCCTAGAAAATTAGAAGAAAGAAAGGAGAAAAAGGTCAAGAACCCTAGTTCAAGAGCACACCTAATTTCTAGCAGTTCCAATCCCGAAATCCTAATAATTCTTCATGGATTTCATCACCACGTATGTGGGATTTCAGTAGTGCGTTCTTTTCTCCCATTGGGTCCCTACTTATCAGTTAGTTCTTGATTCTCTTATCATGATAAAACCTAGGATTTATAGAATTATAGCTGATGATAATGAACTAGTTAAATATATGTTCCAAATTAAATTGTTAAGTTAATATTCAGTTTATCGCATGAATTTTGGAACCCTAGATTTGTATTTTCTTTAATTCTTGAATTAAACATGCTAGGATAGATATTTTAGATATTAAGTTACATTCCTTAGTTATAAATGCATCATTATAAGATTAAATGTTGCATTCTCAGTTTTCATGTTCAGTTGAGCTATCCAATATTCACATAAAATTCAGTCATAATTTTGTAATTACTTAATTCATTGGGAGTAGAATAATACCGAGTTGGACTAAGATTCCGTGTACCCAATTAGTCCCAGATTTAGCTCATTTGGTTTTTTGTAGCGTATTACTGGCTCCAATAGTTCAGTCAAACACTATTGCATTGACCATTTATTAATATATCCAGTGTTTAGTTCCAACATGTTATAAAGTTGTCATTGCATCCAGTTATCTCATAACTCAATATATCATGTTTAGATTACTATACTGACTTTGTGTTTGTTCAGTTACGTTTCATTCAACTTTACTCTATCCTAATTTCTCAGTACCTTCAAGTATTGACGCATACGTGCGCTACATCTTCTGGTTATGTAGGTTCATGTTCTCAGCATCCAGATCACGCTTAGATCGATTTTCGATCTCTAGTTCAACAGATTCAATGGTGAGACCTCATTCTTCGAGGAAAATAGTCATGAGTTTTTTTTTATTAATTTAATTTCAGTTTTTGTTAATCTTAGTTGGGCTTGTCCCAATATTCCTCGTAAGTTTACAGGCTATTTTAAGACATAGTGTTAGCTTAGTAGTGAGTTAATGACTTCTTTTTTATTAAACTTATTGTTTTCAAGTATTTCATTTATAGAATATGGGTATTCCCAATCTTCTAAGATTAAACTATGTTTTAGGTTCTTCATTCAGTTTATTATCTTTTGTTTGCTCATGATCATGCCAACACGGTTAGCTTGGTCATCACTTGTGGTCATGGGTTCCCTGTCCACGTTTTAGGGGTAGCTTGGGGTGTGACATAACTTTGTTTCAAATCACTAGGTTTAGGAGTCCAATAATGTGTGAAAATACCGCACTAAGTAGAGTCATATTCATAGGTGTGAAGTGCAGCACATCTAATGAGAGGGAGTCTACAAAATGGTTTTAGGAAAACTTCACATTCTTCTTACTCTTATCATGCATAGGGTAAAATTTTATTCTCTCTTACTTGATGTTCTACGTTTCAGATCATGCCTACACATAGAGATAACGCTAGCAATGAATGCCAGGAATGTGAACGCAGCTCCTCCGGTCCCAGAAAGTCTCTAATGATGAGTTCAGAAATGCCATACAGATGTTGGCTCGAAGTATTATCATCCAAAACAATCGGGTTCATGCTCCTTTGAATGCAAATGGTTGATCAGCAGCACCAAGGTTCGTGACTTTGATATGATGAATCCGCTTGAGTATTTACGATCACAAACTAATAAGGATCCTCAGAATTTCATGGATGAGATCAAGAAGATCTTTGAGGTAATGCAAGTCAAGGGTAATGACCGGGTTTATTTGGCATCATACCAGTTGAAGGATGTTGCTCATATCTAGTACACTTAGTGGAAAGAAAATAGGGTGATAGTTTTACCTCCTATTACTTGGGGTTGGTTTATTGAGAATCCCAATAGAGTTAAGAGAAGCGAAACACCTAGAATTCATGAACTTAAAGAAGGGTAACATGACAATCTAAGAGTATGGAATCAATTTTAACCAACTCTTCAGGTATGCGCCTCACATGGTTGTTGACTCCAAGGCTCAGATGAATAAGTTCTTGTATGGAGTGTTAGATTTGGTGAAAATTGAGTGCAGAGGTTCTATGTTACTTGGAGATAGGAACATCTCTAGGCTTATGACTCATGCTATGCATGTTGAGGGTGATAAGCTTAGGGAACAAGGAACTATTACTATTCTCAGCAGAAATCTGGTGGTGGAAATCGCTCGTTGAGACAACAAAAGTTTTCAACTCTAGCCCCTTCATCAGTTTATGTTCCATCATCCAAGAACATGCATGACTAGAAGGGTAGAGATCCAGGATGTATGTATCAGGAGAGTATTTAGGGAACCAAGACTTACCCCACTTTCCGTAAGTATGGTAAGATTCATCCGGGCGAGTGTCTCACTGGAAAGTAAGGATTCTCTGGGTGTGGCCAGTCTGGTCATAGGTTGAGAGATTGTTGTTCTAGATAGGGTAAAGAAGGAGGTAATCGTAGATCTCAATCTACAACTTCATAGGAAATAGCAAGTCTCCCTACTTAAAAGGGTAACTCATCTATTGAAAGTGTCGGTGAGCTTCAGAACATGTTTTATGCTTTTCAGGCAAGCTAGGATCAGGAAGGTTCTCCAGATGTAGTCACTGGTATGTTACGTGTCTTTGACCTTGATGTTTATGCATTGTTAGATTCAAGGGATACTCTTTCCTTTGTAACTCCTTACAGAACATTTCAGTTCACTGTTTGTCCAGACACTCTCTCATAACCATTTTCAGTATCTACGCCAATCGGTGACCCCTTTATAAAACAATAGGATTTACAAGTTATTTGTATAAGTTATTAGAGTCCTAACTATCTACTGATTTCAAGCAAATAAACTGTTATCCATATTCGGAAATTCCTAATTTGGTGTTGATAAATAAGGTATAGTAAACTCCCTCTATCAAACTAATGTTTTGTGATACAAAACATGAGTTTGGACAACAAATTATTGGTTCTACTTCTTGACATGGCATTTGTAAATAAGTTATTAATTTTATCTTTAGAGGATATATACTTTAGGCTAGTACTCGAATCTTCAACAAGTTCTATAATGTAACATCTATGTTCTTGGTGTTTTCATGACGGATGGGGTTTGTTTCTATTCTTATTGTACTAGTGTTTTCGCCATACAATGTGGTTGATCCGTTCATTAATGCACAGTTCAAATAGAAACCTCTACAACCAAATAATTTTAGAGTCATGACACCCTGAGCATACACCCTGGGTGGGATTGTCACTCAAGAACCATTATTGTCTCAAAGGGAACCCTTGTCCTGACTTATTTACTCAGCAGAAAACTGTACTTATCAAAGATAACTCATACAGAACTTAGAATGTTATAAAGAAAAAAATCAACTAGCAACTTATGCAAACTCTAGTCTCCACATAAGATAATGAAAATGAAAAGACTAACGAAGTATAACTAACGTTCTATCAAGCCTCTAAAGAAAACAAACATCTCGACAATACCCGTGATAAGAGGATCCCGCTGGAAAGCAAGGACACACCCACTGACTCTGAGTGCTTAAGTGGATCAAAGCGACCATGGATGTTGATCATGATTACATCTGTCTGCAGCAAAAAGTTAAGTAGACCAAATGATATAAGTACATTTAATGTACGATTATATAAGGGTAATACTAAAGATATCATAAACTTGAATGTAATTTGAAATAAACACTTACCTTGACTTTACTCGACTTCAATTTGCCGAAATGAATTTCTAGATTCGCAGATTTATCAACATCAAGTTCGTAGGTGAAGAACATAACTCAATAAGAAGAAATAAAACACATGAAAGGTATAGAAAGCTCTATTAATAGTAGAAATAAACTAAGTTCATTAAAAAATTAAATAACATACCAATCTTTACTCATGTAATAAAGTAATATAGTTTTTATGGGAGTTTCTCCAACCAATTACAACAACTATGTGTCTAAGTGCTGATACAACGTCTTTCCCACACATTCAAAGTTTTGTATACATTTCTGTCATATAGGATTCCTTAACAAAACTGGTCCACTAGTTTATATTAAAAAGCTCCAATGAATCATCTATAAAATATGATCATTTACTACCCATGATGGTTACATGGTTTGTGGACTCTTGATTCATTACCAACTCGTGTCCTCATATACTTGGTCAATACTACTTCCAAAATGTTCTTAGCTCATATGTTTTTAAAATAATTTGCTTTATTTGTTCACACATAATTACTCAACATTATATTAAAATCTCTCTTGGAATTCATGTTGCCTTACTTGCACAAATGTTTAAACATTTCTAACTTTTGGGAATATTTATTTCCCGTATAATCTTTTCACAAATGAACTTTACACTTAAATCTTTAGTAAACTCAAAACATAAGTACTAAGACTAGGCTAAAATGTTTGAAAAAGTCTTATTTAAAAAATATGAACTTCATTTGACTTACTTCTTAACTTCTAGACATGACTCTTAACTTTCCTTGAAATGAATGATGGATTCAAGGTTTATGATATCAAGTTTATGGATGATTTAAACATGTTAACATGTACCTTAGAAAGTTGGAATCGACTATAGAACAAAGGCATGATACTATGGAACTGGTATGAAAAGATGGAAGATGAATAGTAAGAATTGTCGTCCCTGGATCTCTAAGAGGCGCAAGAGGCAAAGCTTTAAAATTCAAAGATAGGATAGGGATGATCTGGCTTGCACGAAATCACAAAATGAAGAGACCCCTATTTGGGGACATAAGAGAGATGACTCCCCTGGACACTCCTCTTTTGCTCCCCGACGTTGTTTCGTAATTTTTCAACTCGACACTCTCTATTTTCACATGGTTTCTTCCCCAAAAGCTTAGAATGAGTTATACCCTCAATATATACTAGATTCAAATCAAAATTTTACCCGAAACATGATATAAATATCATGAAATATTGAACAATACAACCAAGAATAATCAAAAAGAATTTAATCAAGAACTCAAAGGATTAAATTTAAAATCCCATACATCATTGAATTGAATCATGACTGGCACATGGATGAACCAACCCAATGCAATGTAATCTCACATACCCCATAGAATTGAATACGTGGAGAATCCACTATACAAACTCGAACGTTTTCGTCATATGTTTTTTCTTCTTGTTTCTTCTATTTTCTATTTTTTCCAAGCCCTAGCATGAACATAGACCTTTGTAAAATGTCTAAAATCTTATTTGAACCCAATTAAACTCATAAAATTGAATTAAAATAATTTTGTAAGGAAATTACTCAAATACCCTTTAATATTTCCGATTAGTTTTTAATTGTTTGAATAGCCTGACATCAAATGGGCATATCTTACTCATACGAACTCGAAAATGCACAAACTACGTGGTGCTGGAAAAATTATTCCAAGATATTTCCTATGATATTTGGAAACTTGTCTAAATCATCCTGAGCTAGGAGTTATTGTGGTTTGTAGTTATTCCAAAACTCAATTCAACAAACTTAACAAATTTTTCAGATTTCTATATACTTCCCAAAAATGGCTATTTCTATTTCATAACTTCTGCCTACTTATTTGAATTTGCAAGATGTTACAGTATCTATCTTTTAGAACATTCATCCCCAAATTATATTACACTTATTAGGCTAAGTGTGTAACATAAATAACTCAATTCAAACACCCAACATGAAAATCTAACACATCAAGTATACAAATTATGGAGTACTAAAAAGTGATTAAGTACCCTGATCTGGAACTTCTTTGGTTTAAAAGAGATATGTATATATCTTCTTCATATCTTCATCGGCTTCCTAAGTGGCTTCCTCAGCAAACTGATTTCTCCAAAGAACTTTGAATGATGCTACTTCCTTTGTCCTCAAATTGAAAACTTCGCGATCAAGAATCTTGACAAGAATCTCCTTATAATATAAATTAACATTCATCGCAATATATTATGTTTGTTTGATTGATGAACGATCAACCATGCACTTCTTCAACATGGAGATGTGAAATACCGGATAACTGCGGCTAACTCTTGTGGTATCTCAAACTCATAAGATGACATTATGTAAGGGACGATATCCCTTTGACTAGGATTCTCTTTCCTAAAAAATCTTGCAACACCTTTCGTGGGTAAAACTTTTAAGTATACGCAATAATTTGCTTCAAATTCTAACTCCATTCTTCTAATGTAGTTGTAGGTTTTCTTATGATTTTGTGCAATTTTCAACCTAACTTGAATCAATTTAACTATATCCATGGCATGAAGATTTAAATGTAATCGTATCAACCCTGCTTTACAAACTTCAAAACATCTAATATGAGATATATATCTTCTCCCATAAAGAGTTTCATTAAGGAGTCATTTGTATGCTAGAGTTGTAACTATTGTTGAAAGCAAATACAATAAGATGTAAGTGGCCATCCAAATTACCTGTGAAATAAAACACACTAGCCATGAACAATATCCTTTAAGGACTTGATAGTGCGCTATACTTGATTACTTTTTAAGATGAAAGGAACTACTTAAGTTAAATTTTACTTCTAATACTAACGAAGATTTAGCCTCATTCATCACCACTACAGTCCTTTTGTGAAATCCTATAAGCAAACTCTTAAGTGTGAAAGTCTGTGCACAACCTTTGCTAGTTCTTTCTAATCTTTCTCAAAGTGGTTGTACTACACATAGACAACTTGATAAAGACATCAGAAAAACATTAGTCTTACATGGGGTAATGGATACCCATGTATTAATACTTAAGTAATTCTTACCACATCCTTTGTCTGAGATTGAACAACCTTTAAGTTATGACATACTGAAGACTTATTATTAGAGAATGAATCTATATGAATACTTTACAAATAATGACGCAGTATCTTCAAAGTGAATACTACCATAGCCAAATCTATGTCATGTGTTGGAGGTAAAGAAAAATAATTCATATGAGGAATTTCTATATGAGATTTAAGAGTACCAGGTTTAGAACTCGAGAAACAAGAAGTTGCCTATGTGAAGTATTATAAAGAAAATCATATTGTGAAGGCTGCTACTTGGAGGCCAAGGACGATATGATCACCCAATATCCATATCTTTTTCCTTCTACATCGACTCTATGTTGAGGTAAGGAGATCCTCTTAATTTGTCCTATGTTTTGGAGTCATGTGTAGTATGTGTTTCCATGATTTCGTTATGTGTGAATTTTAATGACTTGCATGCATGCTGGCTTGCTAGGCATGAGTTATTTCTTTTAGAAATTCCTAGTATCTCACCGAGGATGAAATTTCTCAAAGGGGAGACAATGAAACACCTCAGAATCTAGTAGGATAAACTATTGCTACCTGAGAGGGCAACAACAAAAAAGGAGGAAGTTTGGGCAGACTTCACCAAGAAGTACCTCACCTCACACGACCACCATGAAGATTCATAGTAAGGACCTGGAGTGACGATGAGGTTTATGGAGGGATAAGCATTAGCTAGGCTACACTGCCCCAAAATAGGACCTTCTTTAAGAGACAGTTGACGGCTCGTGAAGGAAACCACAGCCGTCCGAAGGATCATGATCCTAAGCTAGTAGTTAGGGGAGAAAGAGGTGGCACCGTAGCCACTCGTCCAAGAACAAAGAAGAGCATTTCAACTTGTGGTAGGGAGATTAGTCTTGGAGCCTCACATGGTGAAGTGGTAGCGACTGGAAGTTAAGAATTGAATTTTTCTTATTTCAATTAGATCAAAGACATGTCATTTCCCTAATACTATGACTCTCATATAAGTTATTTTAACCCCAAAACTAATATGTTCAAGAAAATATTTCCAAAACCCAAAACAGAATCCCAAAAGTTCATACTCACAAAATAATTCTCTCTCTAGAATATTGAAGAAGAAGAAGAAGAAAATTAAACAAAGGGTTAAAGAACAAGATTCCATACTGCAATTTCCTTGGGATTTTCTAGTAATTTATGATTAGATTTTATCCATGGTTTTCTCAAATTATACAATATCAAATGGTTTAAATTCCCAATTTGTTAGGGTTTTCTTTAATTATCATGGGTGCTCTGTAAACTCTATTTTAATGATAGAGTTGTTTTAAATATATGTATTAATTGATGAGTTACTTTGATTTTATGACTATATCCCCATAAAACAATTTTAACACCCATGTTGTCAAGTTATGAATCATGTGATATTAGATTTTTAATGTAACGGGAGATTTTTATTAAATGAAGCAGATACTGCTAGCTCTAACATGAAGTTATGATGACATACATATCTAACCTATGTTTTCTAAGTAACTATAATGAAACTGCACTTTGTTATTTTGTTATTAAAGTATATTCTCGTAAACACAAAATAGCATGATGTCAATGTTTTCCTCACATAATAAGGGTTCTTATGTTGAAAGGTTTTCTCAACTAATTGAATCAGAGGATAAAAATTATAATCAATACATCATTGATTGTGAAGGTTTTCTCACGCATGGTATAAGGATTACTAGTCAATAAATAAGGTAAGTCAAGACATAATAAATATTTTTATGAGTTTTATAATTAGTATCGAATGGATATTGACGTATTATGGAAGCTCCCTTGAAGTAAACTTTAGTTTTCTCAAAGAAGTCTCTTGAGATTAAAGCGCTTTCGAGTAGAGTAAAAGTTTCTATTAGCAATCTACTTATCCTGTAGCTATGTGTCCCGATAGATCTATTATCTACTGAATCCACTTAAGCTAAAAGTCCACGACTCTACTTGGGAAAGTAGAACAACCCTTTTGGGTATGGGAGACACCAGGGTATCATGTTATAGTTCACATTGTCTCTGTGTCTGTCAAGACCTAAATCCAGTCATGAGTGGCACCAACACTTAACAAACTAGGTGGAAAAAAAAAGATTCAACCCCAACATATATTAATCATTCACCTTAAAAATTATTTATCATAAAGTAGAAGATTAGATCTCATAAATGTAAGAAATAATCTACTATATGTCATTCCAAAAACATGAAAGTCATCCCATTAAGGAAATCTAATTTTGAAATAATAAGTCTAAGAGTATTAAAGACACAAAAATAATAAAATAAAATGGTTTATGTCCAATAAATAAGGACATCATGTCATGACCGAGATAATCCAACAAGAATTTGAATGAGTAGCTCAACTTGGAACTTGATATACTTGAGACTGGCTAGACGGGAAGGCGAGTATATGTCGCTGGTGCACTCAGATCACTCCATAAAAGAATTAAAAGGAAAACACAATTAAGTCTTTGTAACGGGCAACAAGTATTGAGTAAGTATCATCGGCCAACCCCAAAAAAGAAACTAATATACAATGAATAATACTATGAAATCAACTATGACACTTAACAAGAAACTAGCAACAAAAAACATGAACAAGTCACTACGGAAGCCAGTACACTATCACTTACAATATTCTCGACACATATGGGGACTCATGCCTCCAAGCCACGCTCATTTGGGATGTTGGTTCTTTGAGAGTGAGTATGTTAAGTTAATTGAAAAACTTTTTTCAATAATTTTACTGTATCAGAATTTGACACACCAATCTAATTATACTATATCAGAACGTGACACTCTGATCAAAGAGTATCCTGTCAAAACTTGACAATCCAATCCAATAATATTGTGCCGGACCTTGAGACTGCGATCCAATAATATCATGTTGGATAGTGTCACTCCGATACAATAATACCATGAATTTATTAATTATTATCACCAATACCAATTCGTTACAATATTTCATCAACACTTTCTTTATTCAAAGATCACTTTAATAAAGAGGGTTCAATATCATAAATTCAACGGTCAAGGAATTTTAGACCAACCCCAAACAACACAACTAAGCTATACAACAACACAATCAAGGACATAGTATACTTCAAAATATCACTCATTACATATCGATAGCTATTGATAGTCAATATATCAAATAGAGATATACATAACCTACCTCCACCGAAGAACCTAATCCAAGCAAGTTACTTCCTCAATACTTTTTGCTTATCAATGTCTTCAAACACTTCCAATCTATGAAATTTATGTAATTTATAAGTTAACGAGTCTATAGATACTCATATTACTTTATGTATAGACTAGAACAAAAAATCATCAAACACAAATCTATACTCAAGTTCCTAATCTTAATTATCTCAAGTCAAAAAACATTCAATTAATTATATATTTATATAAAAGAGAACCCAAGGTTCGCCTACGTGGTGCAACCATCAACCAACGTCCCCTTTTAAATTTTTTTATTTCCAAAACTAGCCCTCATTTTTCACTATAAGTTGAAACTTTTATGAAAATGACATATTAGAAAAAGTTGTGTCTCCTATAAAAAGGTGTGATTTTCATGATGAGTTGAGATTTTTATGAAAAATTATGTCTTTTATGATACGTGGTGACATTTCTGAAGGATTCTAACTCTTTCAAAGAGTTGTGACCTTTCGGATAAGGTAGAATAAACATTTGTCCATAATATCTTCTGTTGTCTTTAACTAATGGAATTTTGTACAACTATAGGGTAGTCAAATTCAAATATATTAAAATTTTCTTATGTTAGTTTCATTCTTGAATGTTTTCATGGAGAATAATCTAAACTATAAGTGAAGTGATTGATGAATTTGTCTCAAATTTCCCTCTTATTATGGTGACATTTTTTTAACACATTTTAGATTCATGAAGGATGACTGAAAATTAATCTTCTATTTTGTCGCTTTCTAAAGGTTTCTTTATATAAACAAAGAAAATTGATTTCAATTGTAATGTGATACGCTACTGAAATGCTTGATGGTTGAATTCATTACATTTGGTTCTTCAGTAAACAAATCGTTTATTTCTACCAATATTTATTGTATATTTTTTGAATTTATATACATTAATTATGTTTCTAATAAAGTTTCTTTCATTTATCAATGTTTTCATCCTTTTATTTCATAAAGCTTTTTTTTACAAAAATCAAAGTGATTGATGTATCTATATCAATTTTTTTTGCAATTTTGGTTACTTTCATTTAATTATGTTTAAAAGACTAGTGAGGATGATTGAAAATTTATATTGTTTGGGAAAATTTCTTGTGGATTTTTCTAATATTTTTTTGCACAAATCAGAAAATATTTTATAACTAATGCGGAACCAATGATGAAGTTTGTTAAAAGAACAAAAATGGTTTCTCTCTTGCTTGCCACAGTTAGTATATTATTCTAATAGTTTTTCTTGGGTAAAAAATTTTTTTATGCCATTACGCTATTCCTACAATATTGTATAGAGACAACTAATCCACACCTTTATTGTAAGTTAACTAATTTTTCATATTTCTTGTTCTCTTATTTTTGGGCGTAGAAGAGATCAAGTTTTTGTGAAACTAACAGATGTCCAAAATAAACTGCAATAAATGTTTTTTATCAGCAAGAAGTATGCATTACCATAGAGATTATTATAGACTTTACCGATATTATAAACTATCATTTGATTCAATATTGTTATCTACTTCAGGGACATTTATACATAATATCAATTGCCTCTAAAAATAAATATTTATTAATAATTAAGTTATTAATTATCGTTAAAGATCATTTTTCTAAAGTGATAACTCATTACCCTTTGAAATATTTTTTATTTTTTTATAAAGAAGTAACAACTCTTTCTTTTGGCTTCATTCAATTAATTTGTGAACCCTAAATTTGAAAACATCTTAAAGACTATCTTTTTTGAAAAATATATTAAGTAACATGTCTTTTCTTCTTCATTATTATTTTTTGATATTTCTTAATTCAAGAGCTCACAAAATTATGTTGTGAGAATTTCATATGTTAGATATCAAATGATTTGTTTAATACATCCCGTTGCGAAATTCAGATGCCACCTACTACTTGGTTGATAATTGGATTAACCTTTTACAACTCCACATTATAATCATAACAAGAACTTTGAGTGATTATACTTTCTTAGTACTCAACTTGCGAACATGGCAACCTAGAATCTAGACAAGAATCTCTTCATAAGATAATTTACCATTGATCCCAATGTTCACTTTTTAAGATCAATGATGGATCATACATCCAACTCATAAGAGACATTACATAGTTTTGTTAGGGTCGATATATCGAGGACTAAGCTTCACCTTTTTACAAAATATCATAGCACCTTTCATCGGTGAAACTTTCAAATATACCAAATCATCTACTTCAAACTCTAACTCCATTCTTCTTACATCGGTGTAGGATTGGAATCTATTTCATTTTCAACCTCTATTGAATCACTTTCAGCATCTCCAGAGCTTGATGATCTAAATATGGTCATATCAACCCTGATTCACCAACTTCAAACCATCTAATAGGATATCAATATATTCATCGTTAAAGAGCTTTATAATAATCCATTTGTATGCTAGAGTGGTAACTAATGTTGTAAAAAAATTAAATAAGATCTAGGTGATGATAAAAACTAATTTTTAAATTATTCAAACAAGTCATCGCCATACATTCCAACGTATGATAGTGTGCTCTACATGACCAATTGTCTAACAATGAAAGGAAGTACATAAGTTAATCATTGAACATGATCCTTTTTGGAATAACTTAGAAATTGTGAAGTAAATTGTTCATCTATGTCTGAAATTATCGTGAGAAAGACCACATAAAGTCTAACCACTTTTTGAAGATACAACTTGGCATAGTCCTCAGGTGAATCGGTAGTCTTTACCTGCAAAAAGTGGGTTAATTTGTGTCATTCTATAAAGAATCATGAAAATTGAATCATGTTGCATGCGAGACCTTTGTAAAGCGAGGATGAAATGAATGTTAATCATATCCCAGTTCTATTCCGGAAGTTCTATATTCTAGTCCATACTACCAGGCCTTAGGTGCTCTAGTTTAACATGTTAGAAATTTGAACACTTAGACACAAATTCTAAAATGCCCTTCATAATACTCAGCCGATACTTCTATCAAATCTTGATACATATTTTTGCGAACTTGATGAATGATATATCTGGAGTTATGAACTACCTTTATGATACACTCTTTAAGTTCACCACTCTTGCTACACACAATCTAACTTGACACCTTAATATACCATCTGTCTCTTGTTCAAATGCCATTAGTTTTTTCTTATAAACTCTCATCTTTAATCCCTAAAAAAATGGGTCTTTATCTTACTTCCCTTTTACTTTTGACAATAATGAAGATCTAACCCCATTCATCATTACTCCTTTTGTGTATATGGAATCTAATAAATGAATTCCCAAGCGTGCAAGTCTGTGCAAAACCTTTTCTAGTTCTTTCTTATATATCTCAAAGTGGTCGGTACTTGCCATAAACAACCTGCTCAAGCCATTACAAACAATATTATCCTTACCTTGGTGGTATAGGATACTCATAACATAATCCTTGAGTAAATCTAAGAACCTCATTTATTTGTGATTGAGCTCTTTAGAGTAAATACATATCGAAGACTTATGATCAATGAATACATCTACATGAACACTGTACAAAACAATTCATCATATCTTCAAAGCATTTACTACAACAGCCAGCTCTAAGATATATGTTGAAGGTAAAGAAAAACCATTCACTTGAGAAAGTTCAGGTTGTGATTTTTGAGAGAAAAGTTTAGAAGTTCATTGTTCCAAAGCTATATGGATAAAATGATATCATGAAAGGTACTCCTTTGAGGCCAACACCGATATGATGTCCTGATATCTATATTTTTTCCTTCTACTCCGACTCTAGCTTGAGGTTATGAGTTCATCTTTGCTTGTCCTATCTGTTAGAGTCATGTGTTTTATGTGTTCCCATAATTGTCTTATATTATGCATGTTTATGAAAGAATTGTTTTGAAGAAAATCAGTTTACAGGATAAATTATCCTCATCATGTTGTGCATTAAGTGTGAGTTCCCTATAGACACCATGAGATGATATGATTATATGGTTTAGCTATGATTTTTAGTATGAATTTCATATAGGCTTCGTGTAATTGTTGTGAACATGCTTTTTACTTGGAGAAGGAAGCCCTTCCTTGAAGATGAGGAATTTTAAAATTTCATATGTTTTGGTTTGTTAGGTGTAGCTCCTACTTTCTTTATGATTCAGTGAGTATGTTTATCTTGGAGTTAACATTTTCTCTTTGGTTGTGTGAATTTTTATATATTGCATGCATGAAGGGTTTCTAGTCTTGAGTTGTTTCCATTAAAATCTCACCCGAGGACATGTTTTCCCAAGAGGCAGATAACGAAACACCTCATATTCTAGAAGGCAAAATTAGACCTAATTGTGAGGGCAACAACCAAAAGGTAGGAAGTTTGGGCAGGCACCACCAAGCACTACCTCACCTCACACGACTACCATGAATATTTGTGGTGAGGACCAGGATTCATGGAGAGGTTCGTGGAGGGCTAGGATGTAGCTAGGCTAAAGTTAACCAAACAAGGTCCTTTCCTAAAGACGGATCAGAAAGATACCACGACCATGGGAAGGGTCATGATCCTAAGTAGTAATAGGGGGAGAAAGGGTTTGGACCATAGCAACTCGTCCAAGAATAACCAGAGAACCTTGGCTCCTGGTAGAGACTATGATTCTTGGAATCTACATGGTCATGTGGTAGTGTAATATAAGTTGAGTTTTAATTGATCTTTTCTTGTTTTAATTAGCTCAAATCCATGTCTTATTCCCTAAAATTATGACCCCTATTTAAGTTATTTTAACCACAAAACTCATGTGTTCAAGAAATTATTTCCAAAATCCAAAAAAAATCCCAAAAGTTATTCCACTCAAATAATTCTCTCTCGAATCTTGATGTACAAGAAGAAGAAGAAGAAGAAGAAGAAATAGATTCAATCTAGAGTTCAAGAGCAAGCTTCTATACTTCATATATTTAGGGCATTGATTGTAAGTTAAGATAATTTTCGTCCTTGGAGTTCTCAAATTCTCCAATTTCAAAAGGTGGAAATTCCCAATTTATTGGGGTTTTCTTCAATTATCATGGGTTATCTTCAAATTTTATTCAAATTATTAAATTATGTTCAATTTAAGTATGATTTGATGAATTTCTATTTTTTCATGATTATATCCCCATTAAAAAATTTAAACCTTATGTTTTCATGTAATGAATCATGTGATATGGTATTTATAATGTAAAAGGAGATTTTTATTAAATTAAGCATAATGTGCTACCTTTAAATGATGTTTTGATGAAAACCATATTTAACCTATATTTTCTGAGTAATGACGATTGAAACTGGGCTTTGGTGCTCAAGAGGTAAAATATTGAGTATTCCATGTTCTTATGAAATTTATGTCATTTTTTAAGGGTGCTTTGAGAGTAAAGTACCCATAATGATGTTGTTCTTCTGTTTTTCAAACGATATTCTCATAAACACATATAAGCATGATCTTGAAGGTCTCCTCACATAATAAGATTTCTCATATTTAAAGGTTTTCTCACCTAATTGATTCAAAGGCTAAAAATATTACCTATACATCATGGATAGCTAAGGTGTTTGCAATCATGGTATAGGGATTTATCTATGATAAGATAATTCAAGACCTAATAACTATGTCGTGGCATTCATAATAAGTACCGGGTGGATATTGATGTAAAATGGAATCTCCCCCATAGTAAACGTTGGGTTTCTAGATGAAGTCTATTGAGATGAAAGCTCTTTTGAGTAGAGGACATGTTTCTATTGGCAATCTCCTTATATATTAGCAACGAGGCCCCCTAGATTTTATTTGTATTTTATCCAGTTAATCTAGAAATTCATGGTTTTAACTGGGCAAGTACGACGAATTTTTTGGGACATGACGTATGGGCTAGGCTCAATTTTATTCTATTATATTAGATGGTTATGAGGATACAAGATCTCTAGAATTCTGTTTTTCATTAATAATTTTTTTTTAATTCCAAATCTTTTTTCACTCTTATTGTTGTATTTCTCAGGTAATGAGAGCTAAATGTCTTATATGAAATTATTTGGGGTTCTAAGCGTCATGTTACATCTAGGGGGTGCCCCTAGGTCTTGACACTTAGACATGTAGAAATTTTGTGAATTATTATGGTTAAATGTGAAACAAACATCTCCAAAAACTAGTATATGATAAGCACCAACCTATTAGAAGACCCTTAGTCTTTTTTGAATATTTAAATGTTTGATATGTTTAGTAAACAAGAATATATATGTTGGAATATGTTAATTATTTCTAATAGAGTTACGTGTCGAAAAAATTTCTTAACATAACATAGGGAGACGAACAAAATGAGAAAAATTTAACCAATGAACATACGTGTTGATACTATTAAAAATTGTTAGATTACAAATATTAATTATAAACAATCAAAATAACCAAGAACATATGAATTTTTTTAACTTACTAAATAAAAAACTAATAATGTATCTTTTACTTGACCTGATTATTTCAACATGTTTATTTCATAGGACTTCTTGATAATTTTCTTTAACGTTAAAATTCATATTAAATTTTATATATATGGTTTATTCATCCTGAAAAGCTGAGAGTGAAAAATTACTCAATACATATATCAATTTATTTAACGTTTAAAGTGCAAAAGATTTTATTGAAAATCATGCAAACAAAAAGATTTTTGTAACAACAATAAAAATACAAATGTATTATTAAATAAATCACAAGCTAGTAAACATGTAAATTTTGCTTATATTTAATAACTGACTCAAATAACATATTTTGAAAAACAATTCATCGAACACGACATACACATGACTTTAAATATAATGACATAGTAAAATTGATGTAAAGAATCTTATGATACACTTAAACATACAAAAATTAAAAAATAAAAATTTTGTAGGGGACAACATGAACACACAAAACAATACTAATAAGAAGAGACATATACTACTCCAAAGACTTTATTTATTATTGGAGTGGTTTGAATCTTGATCATTAGCATTGTATAGTGAAAGGTCCTCCAACAAAGTAACAAAATCATCATTATTCACATTTAGTAAATCAATCAATAGTTGACTTTGTGGAATGTCTGTAAAGTTCTAGAAGTTATTCATTTGAATTGATGCACCTATTGAGAGGATCTCATTTAAAGGAGCCATTTGTGGTGTCATAGGAGTAAATGGAGGATCTATAATTGGGGAAGGCCTTATAGATGTCATTGTTATTGAAGGAGTGGATTAAGGGACATTTGACGTACACCCCTGGTCACCACCATTCTCTTTCATTGTTTCAGGTATTAATTGAAGGTTCTTCTTTATAATGTAACTTAGATTGTTGAGATATAAAAGATTCATGTCAATGGAAATAATATTTCCATTCAACACTTCATGCATCTCATTTGTAATTTCCTTGATCTTATTTTCCCTTCTTATCTTTATTAGTTTTTTCTGCACCTTTTTTATTCTTTTCATGGTGAATTCTTCCTGTCACCATATTTTTTCATCTCTCAATTTCTTCCAATTCTTTAAACTTTTCAAAAGTGTTGATTGTTGAAACTAGATTGGAAAACACCTTAGGTTCATTACTTTAAGGACTATATATGACGAGAGCCATTTCAATGTCACAAAGAGTGTTGAGTTCTTCTGCCTCTTTGAACAACCCTATGTATCTTTTCCTGTATGAGACTTGCCTTTCCATTTCATTTTCAATCAAAGTTAATATAACTTTTTTTATAGGCATGACTGAAGAAGAGGTATATGAGGATAGATGTGTTTGTTAAAGAATGTCTTTGTTGTTGTTCTTGTATTTGTAGTTTTCTTTGCCTAATATTGACCCTTATATATATAATGCAAATTTAGTTTGTAGGTAAATCAATATTTCATAATTGTTCTAGTACTAATCAAAATAATGTGTTTACACATAATTGAAAATAAAAAGATAAATTTTATTATTTTAAAGAAATGATTTGTCATGACCTGAGTTCTTAAATCATGATGCCCCCATTATATTAATCCATTAGTAGTGAAGCTAACAATACCCTCGAATGATAAGTAATGATTTTAAGTCTAACAACCCATATTCTACGTGTACATGTTCTATTAATGTGAAGCTTATAAATTTCCTTGTGGCATAGTTATGAACTCGGTTTCCTATGCAACTAGCGACAATAGAATAGGTTTAAATAGAATTATCCATAGATTTTTATGGAACACAATTAAGTTGATGTCGATCAAGAATTTAAACTTGAAATCATAATGTGGTATTTAAGGCTAGAGTAGAAATTGACATAGTGTATATAATTTTAAGTTAATTTGAAGGTATTCTTGCCTAGAAATGCAATAAAATATTCATGTACTAGCTTGACTTCACTAACCTAGTAGGTGACAAATTGGTGCATCACCTACATTGATTTATTGAAATGCTAAAGAACCAAGTAGGTTCATCATCTACTTAGACTCATTTGACCATGTTATTGGGTCAAGGATACTTCCTATATCTGGCCAAAGTTAAAAAAAAAGGAAAAATAGACAGGAAAGGCACAATCTTTTCACGCCCACATGAAATAATTTTAATCGACAAGTAAGTGCATCACCTATAACACCCCGTATCCAAAAGAGACCAAAAATAAGCTTTTCAGAAAATCTACAGGTGCAGTCGACTGTTTCCAACGATGAACAGTAGCCTGAGCCAAGTCCGTCCTCAACATCCATCAATGGAGTAATAAGCCCCCAAAAACTCACCTGGAAAATTTTACTTAGTGTCGAATGACGAACGGACCTACGGTTCGTAGTTTTTGTTTGTCGATCAACACCTCATTCATGCAATCTATAATATTAACCACGATTGACAAGCACAGACCTACATTTGATCTACTATACAATGGTCTGACCACAAGTAGAAATTTACAGATAATTAGGAGGGAAATAAAGTTGGGTTAGTTTCAATTTATCATAATTCTTATAACAAAATTAATTAGGTGTCCTATGACATATCCACTGATAGATAATTGAATTAGCCTTGCATAGCTACAAAACATGCTAAAATAAGACCTCTGACCAAAAGTTATGCCTGTTTTAGTAAAGGACTGTTGTTTTAAAGTCTAACCATAAGTCTAAGTACTTGTTTGGTCCGACATCAATTAACTCAGCGGTCTTTTCCCACTTCGTTTAAACCCTAAGATACATAATTTTGATACTAAATAATCAGATTTTTGTCAGTTTAAGCCAAGAAACATAAGTAAATTTTATCTAAGTCAAATCATTAATAAAAAAACATTAAATATTAGAAGCAATAAAGTAGAAACAGGTCAAGAACCCTAGTTCAAGAACACAATAAGGTTCTAGACATTCAAGTCCCGAAATCCTGTAATTTCTCTGTAGAATTCATTACCACGTATCTGCGATATCACTAGTGGGTTCCTTTTATCCATTGGGTCCGTAATTTTGAGTCAGTTCTTGATTCTCCTATCATGATTAAACCTATGATTTCTCGAATAATAGCAGATAATCATGAACTAGTTATATATATGTTCCAAAAAAGATAGTAAAGTTATTTTTAGTTTATCGCGTTAATTTGAGAACCCTAGCAATGTATTTTCTTTAGTTCTTAAAATTCACATGCTAGGTCAGATATTTCAAGTAATCAGTTATACATTCCTCAGTTATTAATGCATCAGTATAAGAATAAATGTTGTATTCTTAGTTTGCATGTTTAATATTATCTATCTAGTATTTACATAAAATTTAGTCATAATGTCATAATCATTTAATTCATCATGAGTACCATAATACAGAGTTGTACTAAGGTTCAGCTTACCCAATTAGTCGCAGAACTACTAGCCATGTTGGTTCTAAGTCCCCTTTGTGGGCAATTAGTTTAGTGATCACACTAGCATGTCTTTATACCTCTAGCAAGGCATATTGGGTCCTATCGATGAGGCATATACATCGGACTCCACATTTAACTCATGTGGTTTTATTGTAGGTTATTAGTGGCTCACATAGTTTAAGCAAACTCTCTTGCATTGACCAATTATATGTATATCAACTATTCATTTTCAGCATGATATAAATTCGTCATAGCATCTAGTTAGCTCAGAATTCGGTATATCACGTTCATATTACTATACTTCTTTTGTGCTTGTTCAGTTACATTTTATTTCAGCTTTACTCTATCCTAAATGCTCAGTACCTTCAAGTATTGACATATCTGTGCGCTACATCTTCTCGTGATGTAGGTTCATTTTCTCAGCATCCAGATCACTCTTAGATTGATTTTTGATATCCAGTTTAGTAGTTACAGTGGTGAGTCCTCATTCTCCGAGGAAAATAGTCATTACTTTCCTTTCAAATCTATTGGTCATTTTGTTTCATTTTTTTTCTAGACTTCAGTAGGTTTGTCCCAATATATCTAGTTAGCTTAGAGCCTATTTTCAGACATAGTTTCAACTTAGTAGTAAATTAATGACTACTTTGTATTAAACTCATTGTTTTCAAATATCTCTGTTATAGAATATGATATTCCCAATCTTTCCAGATTATACTATGATTTAGCTTTCGCATTAAGTTTATTATCTTAAGTATGTACATGATCATGCCAGCAGGGTTAGGTTGGGATCACTTGTAGTCCTAGGTTCCTTGTCCGCATCTCGGGGGTAGCTCAGGGCATGAAAAAACATTATATCAGAGCACTAGGTTTAGGAGTTATAGGAAGTCTGAAAATGCCGCACTAAGTAGAGTCCTTTAATGGGTGTTAAGTGCACTACATCTAATTAGAGGGAGTCTACAAAAGTGTTTTAGGAAAAATTCACTTTCTTATTACTCTTATCGTGCGTATGGTATGATCTTATTCCACTCTAACTTGACGTTCTACGTTTCGGATCATGCCTCCTCGTAGAGATAACGTTAGCAATGCGAACCAAGAATGCGAATGCAACTCCTCTATTTCGAGATCAGGAAGCCTCCAATGTTGAGTTCAGAAACGCTATACAGATGTTGGCTTAAAGTATGACAAACCTGAACAATCGGGTTCATGCTCTTTTAAATTCAAATGGTGGATCAGCATCCGCAAGGGTCCGTGACTGTAACACGATGAACCCTCTTGATATTTTAGGATCACAAACTAATAAGGATCCTCAAAATTTTGTGGATGAGATCAAGAAGACGTTTGGGGCAATGCAAGTCACTAGGAATGAACGAGTTGAGGTTACATTATACCATTTGAAGGATGCTACTAATATCTGGTACTCTCAGCTGAAGGAAAATAGGGGCACTGATGCAACACGATTACTTGGGTTGGTTTAGTGAGACCTTGCTGGACAGGTTTTTCCCAACATAGTTGAGAGAAGCAAAGGCCCTAGAATTCATAAAATTAAGGCAGGGTAACATGAAATTCTAAGAGTATGGATTTATGTTTAAGGAACTCTCCAGGTATGCTCCTCACATGGTTGCTGACTCCTATGCTCAGATTAATAATTTCTTGTATGGAGTTTTAGATTCTGTGAAAATTGAGTGCAGAAATTCTATGTTACTTGGAGATGTGGACATCTCTAGGCTTATGACTCATGCTATGTAGGTTGAGGGTGATAAGCTTAAATAGTAGGCTAAGGAGAATAAGAAGCCTACGATTTGGAACTAGGACTATTGTAAATTGAAATTGGGTGCTTGAAATTGCTCATACAGACAACAAAAGTTTTCTCCTCCAGCACCTTCGTCAGCTTGTGTTCCATCCTCCAAGAACAGGTATGACCTGCAGGGTAGAGCACCAGTCCCTAAGTCTCAGGAATGTTTTTTAGGCACTAAAACATACCACACTTGCCCTAAGTATGGTAACAACAATCCGAGGGAGTGTCTAGCATGAAAAGAATGATGCATTGGGTGCGGTCAGTCTTGTCAAAGGCTGAGGTATAGTCCTTCTAGACATGGTCATTGAGGTGGTAATGGTAGATCTCAATATACCACTTCATCTGAACAAGCCAGTCACCAGAATCAACAGGTTAACTCATTTTGTACTGTTGGAGGTCATCCCTAGAACAGGTTGTATGCTCTTTAAGGTCACCAGGATCAGGAAAGTTCTCCTGATATAGTTACTGGTATGTTACGTGTCTTTGACCTTGATGTTTATACATTGTTAGATCAAGGGGATACTCTTTCCTTTTTAACTTTTTACGCAGCAATCCAATTCATTATTTGTCCAAAACGATTCTCAATATCTACCCCTGTCGGTGACCCAGTTATGAAACAGTATGATTAACACGATATTTGTACAAGTTATTAGAGTCCTAACTATCTATTGATTTCAAGTAAATGACAGTAATCCATATTGGGAAATTCCTAATTTGTTGTTGATAAATAAGGTATAGTCAACCCCCTCCCTCAAACTAACATTTTGTATCACAAAACATGAGTTTGGACATCAATTAATTGTGTCTACTTCTTGACATGGTATTTCTAAATAAATCAGCCAGGTGATATTTAGAGGATATATACTTTAGGCTAACACTCAAATCTTCAACAAGTTCTATAATGTAACATCTATCTTCTCGGTGTTTTCATGATGGATGAGGTTTGTTGCTATTCTGATTGCACTAGTGTTACCGCCATACAATGTGGTTGATCCTTTCATTCATGCACAGTTATAGCTACCTCTACAACCAAATAATGTTATAGTCGTCACACCCTAAGCATACACCCTGGGCGGGATTGTCCCTCCATAACCATTATTGTTACCAAGGGAACCCTTGTCCTAACTTATATGCTCAGCAGAAGACTTTACTTATCAAAGATAACTCATATGGAACATAGAATGTTATAAAGAAAAAATTCATCTAGAAACTTAGGCAAACTCTAGTCTTCACATAAGATAATGATAATGAAAAAACTAAAGAACTATAACTAAAGGTCTATCAATCCTCTAGACAAAACGAATACCGTGACGGAACCCCCGATAAGAGGATCTCTCCAGATAGAAAGGAGACACATTGTCACGACCCAGAATGAGCCGCGAGTGGCACCCAAACTTTACCTACTATGTGAGCGAACCAACCAATCTGAACCCCAACATTTCAAACATAACAAACAAGAAAATAATGCGGAAGACTTAAAACTCATTAATATAATCAATAAATATCTTCTAAAATTTATCAATTACTATCCCCAAAATCTAGAAGTCATCATCACAAGAACATCTATCCTCAAATTACTAAGTCTAAGAGTATCTAAGAAGCTAACATAACTAAACAGATAGTCCATGATAGAACTTCAAGGCATCCAGACATGAAGAAGAAGATCCAGTCCAAGCTAGAAGCTTTATCTCACCCTGAAATCTGGTGTGACGAAGACTGGCTAGGGTTGCGATTGAGTTTAAGACGACGGTACGTTCGCTGCACTCCACAAATAATAAAAAGAAAACATACAAGTAGGGGTCAGTATAAAATACATGTACTGAGTAGGTATCATCCGCCAACTGAAAATAGAAAGCAGTATATATCAGATAATATCATAAAATCAACTACAATACTCAACAGGTAGCAACACAAGTACGAGAATCATTGATAAATAACACCAAGTACACCCATGAGGACTCAAGCCTCCATACCATACTCATTTGGGAAATAGGTTCATTAAATTGAGTATATTAACATATTTCAAGATTCATTCTCTTTACTATCCTGGTGTCGGAACGTGACACCCGATTAATTAAAACTATCCTGGTGTCGGAACGTGACACCCGATCCATTAATACTATACTAGTGTCGGAACGTGACACCCGATCCATTAATACTATCCTGGTGTCGGTACGTGACACCCGATCCATTAATACTATCCAGGTGTCGGAACGTGACACCCGATCCACTAACCTCATTCTTTTATTTTATCAAGCCTGCTTTTATACCAAGATTAATACTATCCAGGTGTCGGAACGTGACACCCGATCCACTAACCTCATTCTTTTATTTTATCAAGCCTGCTTTTATACCAAGGCATCATCATTAACAAAGAGGTTTCAAGGTTTAAGATTCAATAGCCTCATCATGTTTATTTTATCGGAATTATATAATCACATCATGCAAGCATACAATTAAGCATATAGGAGACTTTACAAAACTACACACTACATATCATTCGCTATCAACAGTTTACTATGAAAAGCATACAAACCATAACCTACCTCCGCCGAAGAATCGTGATCAAGAAATCTACTTTCCCAAACCTTTGCTTTCCCTGCGTTCTCCTCTTCTCTCGATCGTTTCTCTCTTTTCTCTCTGTTCTTTCTCTTTTTCTTATTCAAATCCTTTTGTCTTTTACCTTAATTGTCATCTAATTAAGTATAAAGATGGTAAAAGTAACACACTATTTATTCCAAGGTTGTCTCCTTTATCCCCCAAGTAATTGAATTACTAACATTTAACCACTAACTTTATAATTAGAAGTAGGAATAGTCCAAAATGCCCCTTGAAAAATTTAACAGAAATCCGACCCATTCATGGTTACGGACACTGTGACGGGCCGTCATGCTTGTGACGGTCCGTCCTGTTGAGTCGTCACAGAATTCAAAGACTAACTTTTCACTATGGTCCTGTGACGGTCCGTCGTGCCCACGATGGTCCGTCCTGCCATGTCGTCGCGAAGTTCAGAGAGTTGTTCTCAGTACCCAATTTTTCAGAATTCTAAGTGTTTTGGAACGAGACACCCTCGACGGTCCGTCGTGCCCATGACGGTCCATCGTGGGATCCGTCGACTCAGACAGTTATCACCAAAAATAAACTCTACTGCTTAAAACGACTAAACAGGTCGTTACAATAGATACCAATTTACCCATCGTTCGTCCTCGAACGATCAGAAGAAGAAAAACAAGGGCGAAAAGGAGTACCTGAATCTGTAAACAGGTGTGGGTATCTTTCTTGCATATCAGCCTCCTTCTCCCAAGTGGATTCTTCAATTGGCCGATTCATCCATTGAACCTTGATGGATGCAATCTCCCTTGACCTCAACTTGCGGACTTCTCTATCTAAAATAGCAGCAAGCTCCTCCTCATAAGACAGATTCTCATCAAGCAGAACTGAATCCCAACGAATAATGTAGTTTCCATCACCATGGTATCTTTTCAACATAGACACATGAAATACCGGATGCACTCCTGACAGCCCTGGGGCAAGACTAATTCATAAGCCACCTCCCCCACGCGCTAAAAAACTTCAAATGGACAAATATACCTCGGACAAAGCTTACCTCGCTTACCAAATCGCATCACCCCTTTCATGGGCGAAAACTTTAGCAAGACTTGCTCACCCTCCATAAACTCCAAGTCCCTAACCTTTCGGTCTGCATATTTCTTCTGTCTACTTTGAGCGGCTAAAAGCTTTTCTTGAATGCATTTCACTTTATCTAACGATTCCCTCAGAAGGTCAGTACCCCAAGGTCTAACCTCAAATGCATCGAACCACCCAATGGGAGACCTACATCTTTTCCCATACAATGCCTCTAATGGGGCCATATCAATACTTGAGTTATAGATATTGTTGTATGAGGACTCTGCTAAGGGTAAGAAGTTATCCCAATGACCGCCAAACTCTATCACACATGCACGAAGCATATCCTCCAAAACCTGAATCGTTAGCTCAGACTGACCATCGGTCTGAGGGTGAAATAATGTGCTAAGATCCAATCTAGTACCTAATTCAGCATGCAATGTTTTCCAAAACATAAAAGTAAATTGCGTACCTCTAACTGATATGATGGAGAGTGGAACTCCATGCAATCGAAAAATTTCTGAGATGTAAATTTTGGCTAACTTCTCTGCATTATAAGTCACATTGACCGGAATGAAATGAGCAGACTTAGTTAACCGATCAACAATTACCCAAATGGAGTCATACTCACCCATTGTCTTTGGAAGACCAACTACGAAGTCCATTGCAATTCTCTCCCACTTCTATTCAGGAATGGGCATTCTCTTAAGTGTCCCTCCAGGACTCTGGTGTTCATACTTTTCTTGCTGACAATTCGGGCATTGAGCAACAAAGTCAACAATGTCACGCTCTCCACAAAAAATGTTGCTTTAGGTCACGGTACATCTTAGTTGCACCAGGATGAATAGAATACCTTGAACTATGAGCCTCTGTAAGAATAGTGTGGATCAAATCATCGACGCGGGGTACACATACCCTTCCCTTAATTCTCAAAACACCTTCCTCATTGGTTTTTGCTTTTGTAGCCTCTCCTCGCAACACCTTATCTCGGATCCGGATCAGTTTCTCATCATTAAATTGCTTTCCCTTAATCTTGTCAAGAAAGGAAGATCTTGCCTCCACACAAGCCAAAAATCCTCCCTTCTCATTTACTTCTAGCCTCATAAAGTCATTAGCCAAAGTCTGAACCTCTCTAGCCAAAGGGCGTCTAGAAACCTGTAAGTTGGCTAGGCTTCCCATGCTCCCTTCCTTTCTACTTAAGGCATCTGCCACCACCTTAGCCTTTCTCGGATGATACAAGATATTGATATCATAGTCCTTCAGTAGTTCCATCCATCTCCTCTGCCTCAAATTCAAATCTTTTTGAGTAAAGACATACTGTAAACTACGATGATCCGTGTAGACTTCACACTTAACCCCATATAGATAGTGCCTCCATTGCTTTAATGCAAACACTACCGTAGCAAACTCCAAATCATGGGTCGGATAATTACGTTCATGCACCTTTAATAGCCTCGAAGCATACGCAATTACATTCTTCTCTTGCATTAGCACTACACCCAAACCAGAATAGGATGCATCACAATAAACAATGAATTCTTACTTTCCACTGGCAGGGTAAGGATTGGCGCAGTAGGTCAACAAGGTTTTGAGCTTCTGAAAGCTTTCTTCACACTCGTCCGACCAACAAATGGAACACTCTGCTTAGTCAAGTTTGTCATTGGGAAGCAACAGAAGAAAATCCCTTAACAAATCGACGGTAGTAGCTAGCTAACCAACGAAGCTCCTTACCTCTGTAACATTAGTAGGTCTTGCCCAACTCTTCACTGCTTTCAATCTTAGAAGGATCCACCATCACTCCATCCTTAGAAACCACATGCCCCAAGAAGGACACTGAATCTAGCCAAAACTCACACTTGGAGAATTTGACATAAAGCTTTTTCTCCCTCGACATTTCCAATACAATTCTCAAGTGTTCCTCATGTTCTTTCTTGCTCTTTGAGTATACCAGTATATCGTCAATGAATACGATGACAAAGAGATCCAGATATAGCTTAAAAATCCCGTTCATCAAACTCATGAAAGCAGCAGGGGCATTAGTAAGCCCAAAAGACATTACTAAGAACTCATAATGTCCATACCTAGTCCGAAAAGCAGTCTTGGGAACATCCGTGGCCCGTATTTTCAATGATGATAACCAGATCTCAAATCGATTTTTGAGAAGGTACAAGCACCTTGTAACTGATCAAACAAATCATCTATGCGAGGAAGAAGGTACTTGTTCTTAACAGTTACTTTATTTAGTTGCCTGTAGTCTATGCACATCCAAAAACATCCATCCTTCTTCTTCACAAACAAAACGGGAGCACCCCAAGGCGATGCACTTGGTCTAATAAAGCCTTTTATTAACAATTCTTAAAGTTGGGCCTTTAACTCTCTTAACTCAGCGGGAGCCATTCTATAAGGGGGTATAGAAATGGGGCGAGTACTCGGCTCGAGATCAATGCAAAAGTCAATATCTCTATCCGGTGGCATACCAGGAAGGTCTGCAGGAAACATATCTACAAACTCACAGACTATCGAAACCGACTCAATCGAAGGTACTTGGGTAGTATCATCCCTGAGGTGTGCCAAGAACGCCAAACAACCTTTACTAACCATTTTCTTAGCACGAAGAAAGGAGATGATATGAACCGGATTGGAAGTGTAGTCACCCTCCCACACTAACGGATCTGTCCCAGGCTTGCCTAACGTCACAGTTTTAGCATTACAATCTAAGATTGCAATGTTTGGAGAAAGCCAAGTCATACCTAGAATTACATCGAAATCAACCATTTCTAAGATAACCAGGTCTACATGAGTATTGCTCCCCACAAACGTTACAAGACAAGACCTATACACCCTTTCAACTATCATAGACTCACTCACCGGAGTAGAAACACGAATAGGCATGTCAAGCAATTCACAATGTAAATTTAGACCAGTAGAAAATGAAAAAGATACATAAGAAAATGTGGATTTAGGATCAAATAATACGGAAGCCATGCAATCACAAACCAAAAGATTACCTGTGATAACAGCATCAGATGTCTCCGCTTCCGACCGCCCGGGGAAGGCGTAACAATGGGCCCTATCGCCTGTCTGCCCGTTGCCCCTACCATGTTGTGCTGTAGTGGCTCCAGTTTAGCCGCCACCCCGGTTGATTTGGTGACCACCATTACCTCGGCAACCACGTTCTCCAGAATAGCGGCCTCTTCCATGACCACCTCTACCTCTGACTATTGGGGGTCTGTAACTTTGTCATGGACAATATCTCTTAATATGTCCAATTTCCCCACATCCATAACATTCTCTGGGCTCAATCATAGGTCTCTGTGAGAACGACGGAATCAGGGGAGAACCTCCAAACTCAGAGAAATGTTGACCGGTCTGCGGTGGACCCCCAGCTACAGCCTGCAGTGAAGACTGAATAGGTCGGGTTGTATAACCTCCAGAACTCTGTCCTCTGGAGTAAGAATCACTAAACTCACCTCCCTTACGAATGTTCTTAGTAGTTGATGCCATGGTGAAATCATCTGGCTTCACTCCCTCCACCTCTATCACAAAGTCTACCACTTCTTGAAAGGATTTTGCTGTAGCAGCTACCTGTAAGGTTGAGATCCGCAAATCTGACCTCAACCCCTTCACAAAACGGCGAATCCGCTCTTGTGGACTGAAGCAAAGCTGGGTGGCATATCTTGAGAGTGCACGAAACTTAGCCTCATAAGCAGTAACCGACATCCTGCCTTGCTCTAGGCTTGAAACTCATCTCTCTCCTATCCCTCAAAGTACGGGGTATATACTTCTCCATAAATAAACTAGAGAATGATGCCCAAGTCATAGGTGGTGCCTCTCTTTTTGACACTCAACATTGTGACCGCCACCCACATTTTGGCGTTCCCTTGAAATTGATAGGTCACAAACTCGACGCCAATCGTTCTACTATACCCATCTGGTGTAGTCACTGAACATGACAGTCACAAGAAAATCGTAGGCATCCTCAGATTCAGCACCCTGAAGACTGGAGGTTTCAATTTCAAGAACTTACTGAAAAGTTCATGCTGATCACTTGTCATTATAGGCACTGTAGTCGAACGAGAAAATGTGCCTATTTCAAGGGAGGCATCCATGCGGGGAGCCCCAGCAGCGGCATGTCGTACTCCCGTAACCTGAGGAGCAGGTGCAGAAAACACTGGAGGTGTCTGGCATTGATCAGATAACCCGCTAAGATAAGCAAGAACCTGATTAATCATCTCTGGGGTAGGTTGGGGGGTAATTCCTCATTCCGCACCTGTTCTCTCTCCCCTTTCTTACCCTCTCTTAATACTTCCTCAGTCGATGGAGGAGTCACCGCCCTATTACTAGATGGGCCAGGTGTTTGTCCTCCTCCTCTGGAGGACGTCCTCCCGCGACCTCTACCACGATCTCTTGCCATTGTTCCTCTTTGGGCTACAGCCCCAGTGGATTGCTCAGACGCATCTTGACTTTCCGGTGTTGATGTTGGCGCAGTTGTGGCTCTAGTTCTAACAATCTGCGAAATAGAGTGAAGATGGTCAGATACCAATTTGTATCACTTAGATACCAATTGGATCCAAGTAATAGCATGAAAAAAGGAAAGAATGGAATTTTCCTAAAGTCTTATAGCCTCTCAATGAAAAATAAAGGCGTCCCCCTACCGTTCCTTAAGACTCTACTACACTCGTTCTTGTGTGATGAGACCAACGAACCTAATGCTTTGATACCAAGTTTGTCACGACCCAAAACGAGCCGCGAGTGGCACCCACACTTTCCCTACTATGTGAGGGAACAACCAATCTGAACCCCAACATTTCAAACATAATAAACAGAAAAATAATGCGGAAGACTTAGAACTCATTAATATAACCAATAAATAACTTCTAAAATTTATCAATTACTATCCCCAAAATCTGGAAGTCATCATCACAAAAATATCTATCCTCAATTTACTATGTCTAAGAGTATCTAAGATGCTAAAATAACTAAACAGATAGTCCATGCCAGAACTTCAAGGCATCTAGACATGAAGAAGAAGATCAAGTCCAAGCTAGAAGCTTTAGCTCACCCTGAAATCTGGTGTGATGAAGACTGGCTAGAGTTGCGATTGAGTTGAAGACGACGGTAACTTTGCTGTACTCCACAAATAATAAAAAGAAAACATACAAGTAGGGGTCAGTACAAAACACAGGTACTGAGTAGGTATCATCGGCCAACTCAAAATAGAAAATAGTATAAATCAAATAATATCATAAAATCAACTACAATACTCAACAGGTAGCAACACAAGTACGAGAATCGTTGATAAATAACACCAAGTGCACCCATGAGGACTCAAGCCTCCATACCATACTCATTTGGAAAATAGGTTCATTAAATAGACTATATTAACATATTTCAAGATTCATTCTCTTTACTATCTTGGTGTCGAAACGTGACACCCGATCCATTAATACAATCCTGGTGTGGGAACGTGACACCCGATCCATTAATACTATCCTCGTGTCGGAACGTGACACCCGATCCATTAATACTATCTCCTGGTGTCGGGACGTGACACCCGATCTATTAATTAATCCTGGTGTCGGAACGTGACACCCTCCCCTAACCTCATTCTTTTAGTTCATCAAGCCTTACTTTATACCAAGGCATCATCATTAACAAAGAGGTTTCAAGGTTTTAGAATTCAATAGCCTCATCATGCTTATCTTATCGCAATTATATAATTCACATCATGCAAGCATCAACTAAGCATATATGAGACTTTAAAAACTACCCAATACATATCATTCGCTATCAAGAGTTTACTATGAAAAAAAATCAAAAACCATAACCTACCTCCACCGAAGAATCTTGATCAAGAAATCTACTTTTCCCAAACCTTGCTTTCCTTGCGTTCTCCTCTTCTCTCGATCGTGTCTCTCTTTCTCTCTGTTCTTTCTCTTTTTCTTATTCAAATCCTTTTGTCTTTTACCCTAATTGTCATATAATTAAGTATAATGATGGTAAAAGTAACCCACTATTTATTCCAAGGTTGTCTCCTTTAACCCCCAAGTAATTGAATTATTAACATTTAACCACTAACTTAATAATTATAAGCAGGAATAGTCCAAAATGCCCCTTAAAAAATTTAATAGAAATCCGACCCAGTCAGGGTTACGCAGACTGTGACGGGCCGTCGTGCCTGTGACGGTCTGTCCTGCTGAGTCATCACAGAATTCAGAGACTAACTTTTCACTAAGGGCCTGTAACGGTCCGTCTTTCCCACGACGATCCGTCCTGCCATGTTGTCGCGAAGTTCAGAGAGTTGTTCTCAGTACCCAATTTTTCAGAATTCTAAGTGTTTTTGAACGAGACACCCTAAACGGTCCGTCGTGCCCATGACGGTCTTTCGTGGGATCCGTCGATTCCGACAGTTATTACCAGAAATAAACTCTACATCTCAAAATGACTAAACAGGTCGTTACACACATCAATTGACTCATAGTGCTTAATAGGATCAGCGCGACCTTTGATGTTGATCTTGATTAGATGTTTTTGCATCAAAAAAAGATGCAGACCAAATGATATACGTTCATTGACTGTACGACTATGTAAGGGTAATACTAAAGATATCATACACATGTATGTAATTTGAAAAAAACACTTACCTTGACTTTACTCGACTTGTGAAAAACATAACTCAATAAGAAGCAATAAAACACATGTAATGCATAGATAGCTTTATTAATAGTAGAAAGAAAGTCATTTCATTAAAAAAAACAATTATATACACAAATTTATTCAGTTAATAAAGTAATATAGTTTTTAAAGAATGTTTCTCCAACTTATAACAACCACTATGAGCCTAAGTGCTGATACAACGTCTTGCCAACACTTTCAAAACTGGGTATACATTTCTGTCATATTGGTCGCCTTAACTAAGTTGATACACTAGTTTATATTAAAAACCTCTAAGAATTATCTACATACATGACCATTTACTACCCATGATGGTTACATGCTTTATGGAGTCTTGATTCATTATCAACTCGCCCCCCTATACCCCTGCTCAATACAACTCTCAAAATGTACTTAGCTCATATGTTTTTAAAATAATTTTCTTTATTTGGTCTTGTATAATTACTCAAAACTTATCTTAAAATCACTCTTGAAATTGATTTTTCCTTTCTTGCACAAATTTGAAAACATTTCAAACTTTTCGGAAAATTTAGTTCATGTATTATCTATTCAAAAATGAATTTATCTCTTAAATCTTTAGTAAACTCGAAACTTAAGTACTAAGACAAGGTTAAAATGTTTGCAAAAGTATTTTTTAAAATTATGAACTTCACTTGACTTACTTCTTAACTAGACATGACTCTTAACTTTACTTGAATTAAATTATGGATTCAAGGTTCATGATCTCATGTTTATGGATGATTTAAACATGGTAACATGTACCTTAGAAAGTTTGAACTAACTAGAAAATATAGGCATAATACTATGGAACTAGTATGAAAAAATTGAAGAATACTAGTATAATTGTCGTCCCTCGAACTTTTGGAGGCGCAAGAGGCAAACCTTTCAAATTCAAAGACACGATTGGGGTGCTCTGGCTTGAATGAAGCCCTAGAGCGAAAAATTAAGTGACCCATTTCTGGGTATACAAGAGAGATGACTCCCAGGACACTCCTCTGGTGCTCGCCAACATTGTTTCGTCGTTTTCAACTCGACACTCTCTAATTTCACATGGTTCCTTCCCCAAAAGCTCATGATCAGTTATACCCTCAATATATACTAGATTCAACTAAATATTTCACCAAAAACATAATACAAATATATTGTAAAATTGAACAATACAACTCATAATAATTCAAAAGAATTTAATCAAGAACTCAAAGGATTTAAATTTATAATCCTGTACTTCACTGAATTGAATCTTGATTGGCACACTGGTGAACCAACATAATGAAATGTGATCTCACATACTCGTTGAATTGAATACTTGGAGAATCCACTATACAAACTCGAACGTTCTCGTCTTAATTTTTTTCTTCTTGTTTCTCCTATTTTCTATTTTCTCCAAGCCCAAGCATGAACATAGACCTTTCTAAAATGTCTAAGATCTTTTTTCAACCCAATTGAACTCATAAAAATGAATTAATGTAATTGGGTAAGGAAATTACTAAAATACCCTTTGAAATTCCAGATTAGACTTTAATTATTTTAATAGCTCGACATCAAATGGGCATATCTTACTCATACGAACTCGAAATTGCACAAACTGGGTGGTGATGGTAAAATTATTCCAAGATATTTCCTAGTATATTTGGAAACTCATCTAAATCATCTTGAGCTCGGATTTATTGTTGTTTGTAGTTAACCAAAAACTCAAGTCAACATACTTAACAAAATTTTTAGATTTCTATATACTTCCCAAAAATGGCTATTTTGATTTCTTATCTTCTTCCTACTTTTTCAATTTGAAAGATGTTACAATATCTATTCGTTTAGAACATTCATCCTCAAATTAGATTAATCTTATTAGGCTAAATGTTTAACATAAATAATTCAATTCAAACACCCAACAAGAAAATCTCATACATCAAGTATACAAATTGTAGATTACTAAAAAGGGAATAAGTACCTTCTTCTTTGGTTTAAAAGAGATATATATATATCTTCTTCATATCTTCCTCCGTTTCCTAAGTGGCTTCCCCAACAAATTGATTTCTCCAATGAATTTTGAGTGATGCTACTTACTTAGTCCTCAACATGAAAACTTCGCTATCTAGAATCTTGGAAATAATCTCCTAATAATATGAATTATTATTGATCCCAATATCTTCAATTGGTTTGATTAATGAACATCTTCAACATGGATATGTGAAATAGCGGATAACTGCGGCTAACTCATGTGGTAGCTTTAACTCATAAGATAAATTACCTATAATTTTTGATATTATGTAAGGGACGATATACCGTAGATTAAGATTCTCCTTCTTAAAGTATCTTTCGACACCTTTCATGGGGTAAAATTTCAAGCATACCTAATCATTTGCTTAAAATTCTAAATCCATTCTTTTGACATAGTTGTAGGTTTTCTTATAATTTTGTGCAATTTTAAACCTCACTTGAACCACTTTAACCATATCCATAGCTTGATGATCTAAAAGTGGTTGTATCAACCATGCTTTACCAACTTCAATACATCTAATATGAGATCTATATCTTCACCCATAAAGAGCTTTGTAAGGAGTCATTTGTATGCTAGAGTGGTAACTATTGTTGTAAGCAAATTCAATAAGATTTAAGTGGTCATCCCAATTTTGATGCGAAATAAATCACACAAGTCATCAACATATCCTATAAGGTCTTAATAGTGCGCTATGCTTGACTACTTTTCTAGATGAAAGGAACTACTTAAGTTTGCTTTTGAACAGAAACCTTTTTGGAATAATTTTAAAAAATTGTCTAGTAAATTGAGAATCTCTGTCTGAAATAATGGTGACAAAAACTTCAGAAAGTGATTTGTTTTTTTTTCATTTTATAAAGAATCACCCTAATACAATCACATTGCTTGCTAGACCTTGGTAAACCAAGGATAAAATCCGTATTAATCATCTCCAACTTTTATTCTAAAATTTTTATATTCTAGGCCATAACACCTGGCCTTTTGTGTACTACTTTGACTTGTTAGCAGTTCGGAACCTTAGACACAAATAATGAAATGCACTTCATACTACTCGGCAAAAGACTTCTCTCAAATCGTGATACATCTTTTTGGAACCCAAATAATTGGAATATCTTGATCTATGAGCTTCCTTTATGATGCTCTCTTTGAGTTCGTCAACTCTTAGTACACGATATCTAACTGGATACCTCAATACACAATCTCTCCCTTGTTCAAAATTCATTTTTTTCTTATGCAAATTTACCTTTAATTCAAGCAAAATTGGGTATTTATCCTAGTTCTCTTTTACTTCTAATACTAATGAAGATCTCGCCTCATTCATCACCACTACTTTCCTTTTGTGAAATTTGATAAGAAAACTCCAAAGTCTGAAATTCTGTGCACATCCTTTGCTAGTTCTTTCTAATATTTCTCAATGTTTTGGTACAAACAATAGACAACTTTGTAAAGACAACAGAAATAACAGTAGCCTTATATTGTGGTAAAGGATACTCATGTCATAATCTTTAAGTAATTCTGACCACCTCCTTTGCCAGAAATTGAACAACATTTGAGTTAATATATATTGAAGACTTATGATTAGTGAAAAAATCTACATGAACACTACCCAAATAATGACGCAATATCTTCAAAGCAAATACTACAATAGAAAAATCTAAGTCATGGATTGGATGTAAAGAAAAACATTTCATATGAGGAATTTCTTTTTGAGATTTAAGAGCCTATGGCTTAGAACTTGAGAAACAAGAAGTTGTCCCTGTGAAGTGTTGTTAGGAAAATTATATTTTGAAGGGTGCTACTTGGAGGGCGACGACGATATGATCAACCGATATCCATATGTTTTTCCTTCTATACCTACTCTAGCTTGAAGTAATGAGAACCTATTGGCTTGTCCTATGTTTTGGAGTCATTTGTATTATGTGTTTCCTTGATTTCCTTATGTGTGAATTTTAATGACTTGCATGAATTCTGGGTTTCTAAACTTGAGTTATTTCTGTTGGAAAGGCCTAGCATCTCACCGAGGATGAATATTCCCAACGGAGAGATAATGAAACACCTTAAAATCAAGTAGGCTAAACTAGGGCTAATAGATGATGCAAAAGCCAAAAAAAGAGGAAGTTTGGACAGACTTCACCAAGAACTACCTCACCTCACACGACCACCATGAAGATTCTTGGTGAGGACATCGAGTGATAGAGACGTTTATGGAGGTATAAGCATTAGCTAGGCTACATTCGTCAGAAGGTTCATCATCATAACCTAGTCATTCGGGGAGAAAAGGGTGTCACCGTATCCACTTGTCCAAGAACCAAGGAGAGCATCTCGACTCGTGGTAGGGATCATGAGTCTTGGAGACTCACATGGTGAAGTGGTAGCGACTATAGGTTAAGGATTGAATCTTTCTTATTTTAATTAGAACAAAGACATGTCATTTCGCCTAAGTCACTTACTATTATATAAGTTATTTTAACCCAAAAACTAATATAGTCAAGACATTATTTCCAAAACCCAAAACAAATCCTAAAATGTTCATACTCACAAATAATTCTCTCTCTAGAATATTGAGAAAGAAGAACAAGAAGAAGAAGAGTAAAGATAGGGTTCAAGAAAAAGTTTCCATACTTCAATTTCTTTGGGCTTTTCTAGTAAGTTATGATAATTTTCATCCATGGAGTTCTCAAATTCTCCAATAACATAAGGTATAAATTCCCAATTTTGTAATGTTTACTTTAATTATAATAAGAGCTCTGCAAAGTCTATTCCAATGATTGAATTATGTTTAATTTAAGTATTAGTTGATGAATTACTATGATTTTATTATTATATCCCCATAAAACAATTTTAACACTCATGTTTTCTAGTTATGAATCATGTGTTATTAGATTTTTAATGTAAAAGGAGATTTTTATTAAATTAATTATATATTGCTAACTCAAACATGAAGTTATGATGAAATACATATCTAACCTATGTTTTCGAAGTAACTATGATTGAAACTACGCTTTGATCCTCAAGAGGTAAATTACTAACTATGGCATGTTCTTATGATGTTTGTGCCATTATTTTAAGGGGCTTCTAGAGTAAAGTATCAACAATGATGTTTTTATTGTGTTATTCAAAAGATTTTCTCATAAACAAAAATTAGCATGATGTCAAAGGTTTCCTCAAATAATAAGGGTTCTTAGGTTGAAAGGTTTTCTCACCTAATTGAATGAGAGGCTAAAAACTATTATCAATACATCATGGATGGTGAAGGTTTTCTCACGCTTGGTATGAGGATTACTATTCATTAAACAAGGTAATTCAAGACATAGTAAATATGTTTTGGGTTTTATAATTAGAATCGAGTGGATATTGATGTAAGATGAAAGCTATTATGAAGTAAATTCTGGGTTTCTCAAAGCAGTCTCTTCAAATTAAAGCTCTTTCAAGTAAAGGACATGTTTCTATTAGCAATCTCTTATCTCATAGCTATGTGCTCCCATAGATATGTTATCTACTGAATCCAGTTAAGCTAGAAGTCCACGGTTCAACATGGGAAAGTAGAACAATCCTTTTTGGCTAGGTAGACACCACGATATTATGTTATAGCTCACATTTTCTCTGTGTCTGTCACGACCCAAATCCAATCTTGAGTGGCACCAACACTTAACCTACTAGGTGGGAAAACCAAAGAATCAACCCAAACATATATTAATCATTTACCTTAAATTGTACTTATCATAATGTAGAAGATTAGATCTCATTAGTGTAAGAAATAATCTACTATATGTCATTCCCAAAACATGAAAGTCATCACGTTAAGGAAATCAAATTTTCAAATACTAAGTCTAAGAGTTATAAAGACAAAAAAATAGTTAAACAAAATGGTTTATGTCCGAACACTAAGGAGATCATGTTATGATAGAGAAAATCCAACACGAACTGGATTGAGTAGCTCATACTAGAACCTGATATAATTGAGACTTGCTAGAGCTGAAGGCGAGTCTATGTCGCTGGTACACTCAGTGCACTCAATAAAAGGAAAAAAAATTAAGTCTCTATAACGGGCAACATGTAATGAGTAGGTATCATCGACCAACCCAAAAAATAAACTAATATACAATAAATAATAGAATGAAATCAAGTATGACACTTAAGCGGTAAAAAGCAACAAAAAACATGAACAAGTGACTACGAAAACTAGTACACAATCACTCACAATATTCTGGACACATATGGGGACTCATGCCTCCACACCACGTTCATTTGAGATGTAAAAACTTTGAGATTGAGTATGTTAAGTTAATTCAATAAGTTTTTTCTATAATGTTACAGTATAGCAACGTGACACTTCGATCTAGTTGTATTATATCGGAACATGACACTACGATCCAAGAGTATTGTGTCAGAACGTGACACTCTATCCAATAGTACCGCGCCGGAATGTGACACTCCGATTCTATAATACTTTGTCGAAAAGTGTCACCAATAAAAATTCATTGACAATATTTCATCAATACTTCTTTATTCAAGGAATAACTTTGACAGAGAGGGTTCAAGATCATACCCCCAAACCACACAACCAAGATATACAACAACACAATCAAGTACATAATAACTTCAAAATATCTATCATTACATATCAATAGCTATTGATATTCTATTTATCAAATATAAATAAGCATAACCTATCTCCATTGAAGAATCGAAGTCAAGCAAGTTACTTCTTCAACACTTTTCCCTTCTCATTGTCTTCGAACAGTTCGAATTTACGAAATTTGTGTAATCTATAAGGTAACGAGTTTATAGATACTCATATTACTCTATGTGTAGATTAGATTAAAAAATCATCAAACAAAATCTATTACTCTATGTATAGAGTATATTCAAAAATCATCAAACAATAATCTATTCTCATGTTATTCTCATGTTTTTAATCTTGAGGTCCATTAACATGTAAAGTCTGTTGATTCTATTATTCAAGCCTAAGGTTAAGTCTTTGTTTCTCTTAATAATATGCTACACTTAATCTATACTTACCTTTCACAAACAGAGTATAGGTTTCAAATGCATACAGAAATATCATCATGACTCAATTTTTAAATAATTATTGTACCTTAATTATCTCAAGTGAAAAAACCAGAAACAAATTTTTATCCTTTTTTTTTAAAAAAATAACAATTATATATTTATATAAAAATAATCCATGGCTCTCCTACGTGGCGCAACCATAAAGCAACATTCCTTTTAAATTTATTTATTTCCAAAACTAGCTCTCCTTTTCATGATAAGTTGCAAGTTTTATGAAAATGAAATTTTAGAAAAGTTGTCACTTCTATAAAAAGGTGTGACTTTAATGAAGAGTTGTGATTTTTATGAAAAATTGGGACTTTTATGATATGTTGTGACATTTCTGAAGGATTCTAACTTTTTTAAAGAGTTGTACCTTTCAGATAAGGCACAATAAACATTTGTCCACAATATAATATATTGTCTTTAAATAATGGAATTTTGTACAACTATGATTTCTAGGGTTTTTCTCACTATAGGGTAGTCAAATTCAAATATATTATGTTTTCTCGGAAGTTAGTTTCAATCTTGAAAGTTTTCATCGAGCATAATCTAAAGTATAAGTCAAGTGATTGATGGAACTGTGTCAAATTTTCCCATATTTTGGTGACAATTTTTCAACTCTTTTAAGATTCACCAAGGATAACTGAAAATTAATCTTCTATTTTGTCCCTTTCTAAAGGTTTCATTATATAAACACAGAAAATTGATTTCAATTGTAATGTGATACGCTTTTGAAATGGTTGATGGTTGAATTCATTACATTTGGTTCTTCAGTAAACAAATCTTTTAGTTCTTCCATTATTGTTTGTATATTTTTTTGAATTTATATACATTAAATAAGCTTCTTATAAAGTTTCTTTCATTTATCAAGGTTTTCATCCTCTTATTTCATTAAGCTTAATTTTTACTGCAATCAAAGTGATTGATTTGTCTATATCAACTTTTTTTTTTTGTAATTTTTGTTACTTTTTTTTAATAATGTTCAAAAGAGCAGTGAGGATGACTGAAAATTTATATTTTTTGGGAAAATTTCTTGTGTCTTGTGCTCTATTTGATTGCACAAATCAAGAAATATTCGATAACTAATGTGGAACCAATGATAAGTTTGTTAGAAGAACCAAAAAGATTTCTCTCTTGCTTTCCACAGTTAGTATATTATTCTCATTGTTTTTTCTTGAGTACAAAGATTTTCTATGCCATTGCGGTATTCCTAGAATATTGTGTAGAGACAATTAATCTACATCTTTTATTGTAAGTTAACTAATTTGTCATACTTTTTGTTTACTTCTTCTTGGGCATATAAGAGATCATGTTTTTGTGAAACTAACAAATGTCCAAAATACACTCAGCAACAAGTATGCACGTCTACAAAGATTATTATATCCTCTACCGAGATTAACAAACTATCATTTGATTCAATATTGCTATAGGCTTCAGGGACATTTATTTATAGTACCAATTTCCTCTGAAAATACATATTTATTGATAATTAATCTATTAATTATTGTTAAAGATCATTTTTCTTTAGTGATAATGCATTCCCATTTGATAAAGGTTTTTTGGATTCTTTCAATTAATTTTGTGAACATTAAATTTTAAAACAACCTGAAAAATATCCTTTTTGAAAAATATATTAAGATGTCTTTTTATTCTTCATTATTAGGAAAGGAAGGTCATCTGTATTATTATTTATTGATATTCGTGAGTTCAAGAGATCACAAAATAATGTTGTGAGATTTTAATATGTTATATATTAAAAAAAAAAATTAGTACATCCCATTGTTAAATTCAGATGCCACCTACTACTTTGTTTTTAATTGAATTAACTTTTTGTAACTCCATATTATAATCATAACAGGCACTTTGAGTGATAATACATTCATAGTACTAAACTTGCGAATATGGCGATTTAGAATCTGGACAATAATCTCCTCATAAGATAAGTTATCATTGATCCCAATATCTTCCCTTTTTAAGATTAATGAAGGATCACCCTTGAACTTACTCAACATTGATATGTTAAATGCCGCATGAACTACGCCTAACTCTTGTGGTAGGTCAAACTCATAAGATACATTACCTAGTTTTAGAAGGGTCGACATATCGAGGAATAAGCTTCTCCTTCTTACAAAATATCATAGAACCTTTCATTTGTTAAACACCCAAATATACCTAATCATCTGCTTCAAACTCTAACTCCATGCGTCTTACATAGCTATAGGATTGGAATCGATGTCTTTTTCAACCTCTATTGAATTATTTTCAGCATCTCCATAGCTTGATGATCTAAATGTGGTCCTATCAACCCTTATTCATCAAATTCAAACCATCTAATAGGAGATCTGTATCTTCTCCCATAAAGAGATTAATATTAAGCCATTTGTATACTAGAGTGGTAACTATTGTTGTAAAAAAATGGAATAACACGAAGGTGATAATCAAAACTAACTTTGAAATTAATCACACAAGCCATCGACATATCTTCTAAGGTAAGAATAGTGTGCTCTACTTGAACAATTAACTAAGAACGGAAGGAAGTACATAAGGTAATCTTTAAACCCGATCCTTTTTTAAATAACTTCCAAATTGTGTAGTAAATTGCTCATCTCTGCCTTAAATAATGGTGAGAAAAACCGTATGAAGTCTAACCACTTCTTGAAGAGACAACATGGCATAGTCCTTTGGATAATCGATAGTCTTTACCGGCAAAAAGTGGGTTAATTTCGTAATTCTATCAAGAATCATCCAAATTGAATCATGTTTCATGCGAGACCTTGGTAAAGCGAGGATGAAATTAATATTAATAATATCCCACTTCCATTCCGGAAGTTCTATATTCTAGGTCATACCACCAGGCCTTAGGTTCTCTACTTTAACTTGTTGGAAATTTGAACACTTAGGCACGAATTCCAAAATGCCCTTCATACTATTCGGCCGATTCTTCTATTAAATCGTGATACATCTTTGTGTAAACTTGATGAATTAAATATCTGGAGCTATGAACTTCCTTTATGATACATTCTCTCAGTTCATCACTATTGCTACACAGAATCTAACTTGATACTAAATACACCATCTCTCCTTGGTCTAAAGCCATTAGTTTTTGGTTATGAACATTCGTCTTCAATTTCTAAAAAATTGGATCTTGATCCTACTTCTCTTTTACTTTTGACAATAATGAAGATATAGCCCATTCATCAGCACTCCTCTTCTATCAATAGAATCTAATTAATGAACTCCTAAGCGTGCAAGTTTGTGCACAACCTTTGCTAGTTCTTTTTTATCTATCTCAAAGTGGTACTAGCCATAGACAATCTGCTCAAGGCATTAGAAACAATATTAGCCTTAACATGGTGGTATAGAATATTCATAGCATAATCCTTGAGTAATTCTAACCACCTCATTTGTATGAGATTGATATCTTCAGAGTAAATACATACCAAAGACTTGTAATCAATAAATACGTCTACATGAACACTATACAAATTATGTCATCATATTTTCAAAGCGAATACAAAAATAATCAGAGCTAAGAATGAGTTGAAGGTAAAGAAAAACCTTTCACGTAAAAAGTTTAGGTTGAGATTTTTGAGAGAAAAGTTTAGAAGTTTAGTGTGCCAAAGTGCTATTGAGAAAATCATGTTATGAAAGGTGCTCCCTAGGAAAAGGCCGATATGATATCCCGGTACCCATACTTTTTACTTCTACTCCTACTCTAGCTTGAGGTACTGAGTTCCACTTGGCTTGTCCTATGTTTTAGAATCATGTGTTTTATGTGTTTCCTTGATTTTCTTATGTTATGCATGTTAATTAAAAATTTGTGTTTTGAAGAAAATGAGTTTACATGATCGATTATCCATATCATGTTGTGCATTGAGTGTGAGTTCCCTATAGACTCCATGAGATGATATGATTACATGGTTTAGCTATGCTTTTGAGTATAAATTTTTCATATAGGCTTCATGTATTTTGTGTTGAACATGCTTTTAACTTTGAGAAGGAATCCCCTCCTTGAATATGGGGAATTTTAAAATTTCACACTTATTTTGTTCGGTGTAGCTCCTACTCTCCTTATGGTTCATCGAGTATGGTTAGCTTGGAGTTAATATTTCCTCCATGGTTAGGTGAATTTTAATATGTTGCATTACTAAACAGTTTCTAGTCGTGAGTTGTTTCCGTTAGAATCTCACAGGGGGACAAACTTTTTCCCAAGAGGGAGTTAATGAAACACCTCAGAATCTAGAAGGCTAAACTAGGTCTAATTAAGAGTGCAACAGCTAAAAAGGGAGAAACTTTGGGCACGCATCACCAATCACTACATCACCTCATACGACCACCATGCAGATTTTTGGTGAGGACCATGATTCATGGAGAGGTTCGTGGAGGGCTAGCCAGTTGCTAGGCTATACTGCACAAAACAAGGACCTATCCTAAAGACGGCTCATGATGGATACCACGACAATGGGAAGGTTCATGATCCTAAGATAGTCCTAGGAGGAGAAAGAGTTTGAACCATAGCGACTCGTGAAAGAACCAACGAGAGAACCTTGGCTCGTGGTAGGGACTAAGATTCTTCGATCCTCACATGGTCATGTGGTAGTGTACTTTTTGTTGAGTGTTAATTGATATTTTTCTTGTTTTAATTAGATCAAATCAAAGTCATATTCCCGATGTCTATGACCACTATATAAATTATTTTAACCCCAAAATTCATATGTTCAAGAAATTATTTCCAAAATCCAAAAAAATTCCCAAAAGTTCTTCTTCTCAAATAATTCTCTCTCTAGAATTTTGAAGAAGAAGAACAAGAAGAAGAAGAGAAATATATTAAATCTAGGTAAGAAGATCAAGCTTCCATACTTTATTTATTTTGGGTTTTGATAGTAAGTTAAGATAGTTTTCATCATTGGAGTTCTAAAATTCTCCAATTTCAAAAGGTAGAAATTCCCAATTTATTGGGGTTTTCTTCAGTTATCATGGGTTATCTTCTATATTTATTTCAATGATTAAATTATGTTCAATTGAAGTATGATTTGATGAATTTATGTTTTTTGATGATCATATCCCCATAAAAAAATTTAAACCTTCATGTTTTCAAGTAATGAATCATGTGATGTGGAGATTTTTATTATATTAAGCATATATTCCTTGCTTTAAATGATGTTATGATGAAATCCATATTAAACCTATGTTTTCGGAGTAATGACGATTTAAACTGGGCTTTGATCCTCAAGAGGTAAGATATTGAGCATTGTATGTTCTTATTAAGTTTATGACATTGTTTTAAGGGTGCTTTTAGAGTAAAGTACCATTGATGATGTTTTTGTTGTTTTATACAAACGATATTCTAATAAACACATATAAGCGTGATCTAGAAGGTCTCCTCACATAATAAGATTTCTTATATTTAAAGGTTTTCTCACCTAATTGATTCAAAGGCTAAAAACTATTACCAATACATCATCGATAGTTAAGGTGTTCTAAATCATGCTATAAATATTTATCTATGATAAGATAATTCAAGACCTAATAACTATGTCGTGGAATTCATAATAAGTACCGGGTGGATATTGATGTAAAATTGAATCTCCTACGTAGTAAAAGTTGGGTTTATAGAAAAAGTCTATTGAGATAAAAGCTCTTTTGAGTAGAGGACATGTTTCTATTAGCAATCTCCTTATATATTAGCTATGAGCCCCCATAGATTTTATTTGTATTTGATCTAGTTAATCTAGATCTTCATGGTTCTACTTGGGCAAGAACGACAACCCTTTAGGGAAATGACATATATGATAGGCTCAATTTTATTCTATTAGATTAGATGGTTATGAGGAGACAAGATCTCTAGAATACTTTTTTTCATTAATAAGATGTTTTGACATTGAAATCTTGTTTCACTATTATCGTTCTATTTCTCAAGTATGAGAGCTAAATGTATTGTATGGAATTATTTGGGGTTCTAAGCGTCATGTTACTTCTAGGGGTGACCCAAGGTCTTGACACTTATGCATGTAGAAATTTCGTGAATTATTAGGGTTAATGTGAAACGAACATCCCCCAAAACAAGTATATGATATGCACCGACCTGTTACAAGACTCTTAGTCTTTTTTGAATATTCAAATGTTTAGTAAAAAAACATCTATTTTGGAATACGTTAATTATTTCTAATAGAGTTACGTGTGGAAAAAATTTCTTGACATAACAAAGGGAGAAGAACAAAATGAGAAAAATTTAACCAATGAACATATGTGCTGATACTATTAAAAATTGTTAGACTACAAATATTAATTATAAAAAATCAAATTAACCTAGAAGATATCAAATTTTTTAACTTACTAAATAAAAAAATAATAGTGTATCTTTTACTTGGCCTTATTATTTAAAAAATGTTTATTTTATAGGTCTTCTTGATATTTTTCTTTAACGTTAAAATTGATATTCAATTTTATATGTATGGTTTATTCATCCTGAAAAGCAAAGAGTGCAAACTTATTCAATGTATAAATAAATTTATTTAACGTTTGACGTGCAAAATATTTTATTGGAAATCATGCAAACAAAAATATTTTGGTAACAACTACAAAAACAAAAATGAATAAAAAAATAAATCACAATATAGTAAACCTGTAAATTTTCATATATTTAATAAGTGACTCAAGTAAAAAATTTTGAAAAATAATTCATCGAACACGGCATACACAAGACTTTAAATATAATTACATAGTAAAATTTATATAAAGAAAACTATGATACACTTAAACATACAAAACCTAAAACACACAAATTTTGTATAAGACAACATGAACACACAAAACGATACTAATAAGATGAGACATATACTAGTCCAAATACTTTATTTATTATTGGAGGGGTTTGAATCTTGATCATTACCATTGTTTAGTAAAAGGTCATCCAACAAAGTAACAAAATCATCATCATTCACGTTTAGTATATCAATCAATGATGGACTTTGTGGAATGTCAGTTAAGTTCTAGTAGTTATTTATTTGAAATGATGCACCTATTGAGGGGATCTCAATTAATGGATCCATTTGTGGTGTCATATGAGTAACTGGAGGATCTATAATTGGGGAAGGCATCATAGATGTCATTGTTATTGAATGAGTTGATTGAGGGGCATTTTATGTAGACCCCTCGTCACCACCATTCTCTTTCATTGTTTCACGTATTAATTGAAGGTTCTTCTTAATAATGTAACTTACATTGTTGAGACAGAAAAGATTTATGTCAATGGAAATAATTTTTCCATTCAACACTTCATGCATATCATTTGTAATTTCCTTGATCTTATTTTCCTTTCTTATCTTTATTAGTTTTTTCTGCAATTTCTTGATTCTTTTCTTGGTGAATTCTTCCTTTGTAACCATATGTTTTCATCTCTCCATCGTTTCCAATTCTTTAAGCTTTTTAAAAGTGTTCATTCCTGAATCTAGATTAGGGAACACCTTAGCTTCATAACCATAAGGACTATATATGACGACAACAATTTCAATGTCATAAAGAGTGTTGAGTTCTTCTGCCTTTTTCAACAATCCTATGTGTCTTTTCTTGTATGAGACTTTTCTTTTCATTTCATTTTCAATAAAAGATGTTATAATTTTTTTATAGGAATGACTAAAGAATAGGTATATGAGGATATATGTGTTTTTTAAAAGATGTCTTTGTTGTTGTTCTTATAGTTGTAGTTTTCTTTGACTAAGATTGACCCTTATATATATAATGAAAATTTTGTCTGTAATGTTTGGGTAGTTTTTATTATATAATTTCTTAATATTTACACTCATTTTTTTGGAATAAATTTAAATGATTATACATTACCTGGTCTAATATTAGCAAATTATTGTGAGTCAATCTTTTCATATAAGGAAAAGAATTAGTGTTCTATATGTTTCAATAAGTCGTATCCACAATACATGGTCATTATTTTATACAAAATAGGTTTCTTATACAATTACATTGCTATTTTTTCCAATTTTAAAAGGAATTATATTTAGTATAAATTTTATACTACTTTCAAATATTTCAAAAACTAAAACATACAGATTTTTGTTTTTATTAATATATGTTATACAATAACCTATTACTTTAACCTAAGAGAAATATTTTGCTAAATTAGTTTGAAAGTAAATCATTATTTCATAATTGTTCTAGTTTTAATCAAAATAATGTGTTTACACATATTTGAAAATAGAAACATAAATTTTATTATTTAAAAGAAATGATTTGTCATGACCTGAGTTCTTAAATCATGATGCCCCCATAATAATAATCGATTAGTAGTGAATCTAACAATACCCTAGAATGATAAGTTATGATTTCAAGTCTAACAACTGATATTCTACGTGTACTTGTTCTATTTATGCGAAGCTTATAAATATCCTTGTGGTATAGTTATGAACTTGGTTTCTTATGTAACTAGCGACAATCGAATAGGTTTAAATTGAAATGTCCAGGGATTTTTATGGAACACAATTAGTTGACGTCGATTCAATAATTTAAACTCGACATCATATTGTGGTATTTAAGGCTAGACTCGAAATTCACATACTGTACGGAAGTTTAAGTTAATTTAAAGGTATTTTTGCCTAGATACGCAATAAAATATTGATGTGCTTGCTTGACTTCAATAAGCTAGTAGGTGAGAAATAGGTGCATCACCTACATTGACTTATTGACATGTTAAAGAACAAAGTACACTACATATATCTGGCCCAAGTTAAATTAAAAATTAATGGAAAAATATATAGGCAAGGCACAATCTTTTCATATCCACAAGAAATAATTTTAATGGACAAGTAGGTGCATCACCTATAACACCCCGTATCCAAAACAGACCAAAATTATGCTTTTCAAAAAATCTACAGGTGCAGTTTCTACATCTTCTTGTTATCTAGGTTCATTTTCTAAGCATCCAGATCACGGTTAGATCGATTCCTGATCTCTAGTTCAGCAGATTCAGTATTGAGTCCTCATTCTCTGAGGACAATTTTCAGAAGTTTCTTTTCAATCAATTTTTCATTAGACTTCACTAGGCTTGTTATTATAAGACACTTTCAACTTAGTAGTGAATTTATGACTTGTTTGTATTAAACTTATTGTTTTCAAATATCTCAGTTATATAATATGGTATTCCCAATCTTTTAAGATTAAACTATGATTTAGCTTTAGCATTCAGTTTATTATCTTTAGTATGCTAATAATCATGCCAGCACGGTTAGCTTTGGATCACTTGTAGTCCTCGGTTACTTGTCCGCATCTTGGGAGTACCTCAGGGCATGAATAAACTTGGTAACAGAGCACTAGGTTTAGGAGTTCTCTGAAGTCTGAAAAAGCCGCACTAAGTAGAGTCCTTTTAGTGGGTGTGAAGTTCAACACATCTAAGTAGAGGGAGTATACAAAAGTTTTTTAGGAAATCTTCACTTTCTTATTACTCTTATCGTGCATAATCTATGATCTTATTCAACTCTAACTTGACGTTCTACGTTTCCAATCAAGTCTCCTCGTAGAGATAACACTAGCAATGCGAATGCCAAGAATAGGAACACATCTCCTCTATTCCTAGATCTGGAAGTCTCCAATGTTAAATTCATAAATGCTATACAATTGTTAGCTCAAAGTATGACAAACAAGAAAAATCGGGTTCATACTCCTTTGAATGTAAACGGTGGAGAAGCAGCAAGAAGGGTCCGCGACTTTGTTAGGATGAATCTGCCTGAGTATTTAGAATCATATACTAATGAGGACCATTAGAATTTCTTGTATGAGATCAAGAAGATCTTTGAGGTGATTCAAGTCTTTGGTAATGACAGAGTTCATTTAGCATTATACAAGTTGAAGGATGTTCCTCATATCTGCTCACTCAGTGGGAGGAAAATAGGGGTACAGATGCAGCTCCTATTACTTGTTGTTGGTTTAGTGAGACCTTTTTGGACAGGTTTTTCCAATAGAATTGAGAGATGTGAAAGCCCAAGAATTCATGAACTTAAGGGTAACATGAGAGTCCAAGAGTATGGATTCAAGTTTAACCAACTCTCCAGGTATGCGCCTCACATGGTTGCAGACTACAGGCTCAGATTAATAAGTTCTTGTAAGGCGTATCAAAATTGGTGAATACTGAGTGCAGTAGTGGTATGTTACTTGGATATATGAACATCTATAGGCTTATGACTCATGCTAAGTAGGTTGAGGGTGATAATCTTAAATAGTAGGCTAAGGAGAATAAGAACGCTAGGATTGGGAACTGTGACTAACTTATATAGAAATCAGGTGGTTGAAATCTCTAGCAGAGCCAACAAAATTTTTCAGCTCCAGCCTATTCGTCACCTAGTATTCCATCCTGCAAGAACAGGTATGATAAGAAGGGTAGATCACCTAGCTCTAAGTCTTACAAGAGTGTTTTAGTCACCAAAACTTACACCACTTGTCCTAAGTATTGAAGAACAATACATGGGAGTGTCTCGCATTAAAAGAAGGATGCTTTGGGTGCGGTGAGTCTGATCAAAAGCAGAGGTATTGTCCTTCTAGATAGGGTCAATAAGGTGGTAATGGTAGATCTCAATCTACAACTTCATCTGAACCAGCCAGTCGCCTTACTCACTAGGGTAACTCATTTGGTACAATTGCGATCATCTCTTGAACATGTTGTATGCTCTTTAGGCTCGCCAAGATCTGCAAGGTTCTCCTGATGTAGTCACTTGTACGTTACGTGTCTTTGACATTGATTTTTATACATTGTTAGATAAGGGAGATACTCTTTTCTTTTTAACTCCTTACGTAGCAATCCAATACATTATTTGTCAAAAAACTCTCTCAAAACCATTCTCAATCTCTACTCTAGTCGGTGACGCAGTTATAGCTAGATGGGTATACAAAATATCCCTGTCACAGTATCTCAAAAATGGTAGACTTCGATGTCATTCTAGGCATGGATTGGTTACATTCATGTTATACCTTAGTCGATTGTAGAACTAAGATTGTTCATTTTTAGTTTCCTGACGAGCCAATCTTAGAATGGAAGGGTAGTATCTTAGTTCCTGTTGGTTGATTCATTTCTTACCTTAAGGCAAGAAAGATGATCCCTAAGGTAATTTGTATCATCTAGTTCGGGTTAAGGATTGTTGATCTGAAACCCCAACTTTTTAGGGATTTCCAGTAGTATGTGAATTTAAAGAAGTGTTTTCAAAAGATTTTCTCGGAGTCTCTCCTCAAAGGGAAATTAACTTTGGAATTTATATCCTACCAGATACACAACCTATTTATATTCCTCCTTAAATAATGGATCCAGCAGATATTAAGGAATGGAAAGAGCAGTTGAAATACCTTCTAGATAACTACTTCATCAAACCGTGTATTTCTCTATGGGGTGCGCCAATATTGTTCGTAAAGAAGAAAAAAGGTTCTCTTAGAATGTTCATTGATTATTGATAGTTGACCAAGGTAAGAATGGAGAATAAGTATCCCATCACAAGGATTGATGACTTGTTTGACCAACTTCAAGGTGCTAGCCATTTCTCAAAGATAGACCTCGATCGGGTTATCATCAACTTAGAGTAATAGATAGTGACATTCCAAAAACAACCTTCAGAACTCGGTATGGTCATTATGAATTTGTAGTTTTGTCATTCATACTAACAAATAATCATGCAAATTTCATGGATTTGATAATTAGAGTCTTCAAACAGTACTTGATGTTGTTCTTTATTGTCCTTATTGGTTATATCCTCATTTACTCTAGGAATAAGGAAGAACATGCGAGTCATTTGAGATTTATTCTACAAACTCTCAAGGATCGGCACTTATTCCCTAAGTTTAGCAACTCTGAGTTGTGGCTGCAATTCGTAACTTTCCTTGGTCATATTCTATCTAGTGAAGGGGTCCGAATGGATTCATACAAGATAGAAGCAGTGAAATAATTACCCAGACCTACCTCTGCTAGAGATATCACATGTTTCTTAGGTATAGTTGGGTATTATAGAAGGTTCGTGTAAAGATTCTCATCCATAGACTAAACATTGACTAGGTTAACTTACAAGATGGTCAAGTTTCAATGGTCGCATGATTATGAGAAAAGCTTCGCAGAATTGAAAACTAGATTGACTACAACTCTTGTCTTGACTCTTCCAGAGGGTTGAAATGGTTATGTGATGTATTGTAATGCATACAGCGTTGTCCTAGGTAGTGTGTTGATGCAGCGAGATAAGATTATAGCATATGACTCTAGACAACTTGAGGTTCATGAGATAAACTATCCAACCTATTAAATCAAGCATGCAGTATTGGTGTTTCACTCAAGATATGCAGACACTAATTGTATGGTGTTCATGTAGATGTGTTCACTGATCATATGAGCCTTCAGTATGTGCTCACCCAGAAAGGGTTGAATCTTCGCTAGAGGATATGGCCTGATTTCCTTTAGGATTATGATTTGAGTGTGCATTATTATCCTTGTAAGGTTAATGTAGTAGCAGATGCTCTTAGTAGATTATCTGTGCATAGTGCAATCCATGTTGAGTAAGGAAGGAAGGAGCTAGTGAATGATGTTCACAAGCTCGCTCGCTTAGAAGTTCGCCTTATGAGAAAATCAGATAGAGGTGTAACAATTAAAAATAGGGATGAATCTTCTTTTGTAGTGGAGGTTAAGGAAAAAAAAGACAGTGATCCAATCTTGCTTTAACTTAAGTTTGCAGTCTACAATCAGAGAGTGGAGGTTTTCTCCCAAGGGGAGATGGTTTACTTCGCTATCGGGGTAGATTGTGTATTCCTGAGTGGTTGAGTTGAGAGAGAATATCCTTGCAGAAGCCCATAACTCTAGATATTGTATTCATCTAAGTGCCACTAAAATTTACCGCAACCTGCGGGAAGTCTATTTGTGGAATGGCATGAAGAGGTATGTAGCAGATTTTGTGAGTAAGTATTCCAATTGCAAACAAGTCAAGGTAGAACATCAGAAACCAGGAGGTATGATTCAAGATATCGTTATTCCTACTTGGAAGTCGGATGTGATCCATATGGATTTCATTATACGGTTGCCTTGTACTCCAAGGCAACATGACTCCATTTGGGTGATAGTTGATAGGATGACTAAGTCTTCCCACTTTTTAGCAGTCAAGACTACGAATTCGGCAGAGGAATATGCCAAGCTTTACAATAATTAAATATTGAGGTTTCATTGGGTTCCTTTGTCTATAATCTCTGATATAGGTCCTCAGTTTATTACTCATTTTTTGAAGTCATTTCAAAAGGGTCTTGATACTCATGTTAACCTTAGAACATCCTTTATCCGCAGACGAATGGACATGCAGAGCATACCATTCAGATACTATGGAATATGTTGAGAGATTGTGTGATCGATTTCAAGGGTAGTTGGGATGATCAACTTCCTCTGATTGAATTCGCCTACAATAATAGCTAACATTGAAGAATACATATGGCCCCCTTTATGAGGCTTTGTATGGTCGTAGGTTTAGATATCATGTTGGTTGGTTTGAAGTAGGTGAAGCAGCTTTAATTGGTCCAGATTTATTCCTTTATGTTATTGAGAAAGTGCAAATCATCAGTGATAGAAATAAGACAACCCAAAGTTGTTTGAAATCTTTTGCATATGAAAGGAGAAGGGAACTCGAGTTCCAAGTTTTGTTTTAATGAATACGCCTCCTTATATATTCCCCGAATCTACCAGACCTTCATTGTCATAAACTTTGTAACTTATTGTTTAATTATTGGGATTTCTAAGCTTTATTGAGTTCTAATTCTCCGAGGACAAAGTTTCATTGTATTAATTTTATTTGATGTATTTTTCTTTGGAACATGGTGTATGGTCTAGGGTCAATTTTATTCTATTAGATTAGATGGCTATGAGGAGACAAGATCTCCAGAATTCTGTTTTTCATTAACTAAATGATTTGACATTGAAATCTTTTTTCACTCTTATTGTTCTATTCCTCATATAATGAGAGCTAAATGTTTTGTATGGAATTATTTGGGGTTTTATGCGTCATGTTACATCCAGGGGCCACCCCTAGGTCTTGAAACTTATGCATGTAGAAATTTCATGAATTATTAGGGTTAAATATGAAACGAACATCCCCAAAAACTAGTATTTTATATGCACCAACCTGTTACAAGAACCTTAGTGTTTTTTGAATATTTACATATTTCAAATGTTTAGTAAACAAGAATATATATATAGGAATACATTAATTATTTTCAATAGAGTTACGTGTCGAAAAAATTTCTTGACATAACAAAGGGAGAACAACAAAAATCAGAAAAATTTAACCAATAAACATACATGCCGATACTATTAAAAATTGTTATGTATAAAATATTAATTATAAACAATCAAACTAATCTAGAAGACATGAATTTTTTTAACTTACTAAATAAAAAAATAATAATGTATCTTTTACTTCACCAGATTATTTTAAAATGTTTATTTTATAGGTCTTCTTGATATTTTTCCTTAATGTTAAAATTAATATTCAATTTTATATGTGTGGTTAATTCATAATGAAAAACAGAGAAAGAAAATTTATTCAATAAATAAATCAATTTATTTAACGTTTAAAGTGTAAAAGGATTTCGTGGAAATTGTGCAAACAAAAACAATTTTTTGTAGCAACTAGAAAAACAAAAATGAATTATTTAATAAATCACAAGTTATTAAACATGTAAATTTTCATATATTTAATAAGTGACTAAAATAACAAATTTTGAAAATCAATTCATCGAACACGACATACATAAGACACTTAATATAATGACATAATAAAACGGATGTAGAGAATCCTACGACACACATAAACATACAAAACCTAAGAGACATAATTTTTTTAGGGGACAACTTGAACAAACAACATAATACTAATAACAAGAGACATATACTAGTCCAAAGCCTTTATTTATTATTGGAGGGGTTTGAATCTTGATCATTAGAATTGTTTAGTGAAAGGACATCCAACAAAGTAACAAAATCATCATCATTCACGTTTAGTAAATCAACCAATGATGGACTTTGTGGAATGTCAGTTGAGTTATGGTAGTTATTCATTTTAATTGATGCACCCATTGAGGGGATCTTAGCTAAAGGATCCATTTGTGATGTCATGGGAGTAAATGGAGGATCTATCACTAGGGAAGGCATCATAGATGTCATTGTTATTGAAGGAGTGGATTGAGGAACATTGGATGTAGACCCCTCGTCACCACCATTCTCGTTCATAGTTTCACATATTAATTGAAGGTTCTTCTTAATAACATAACTTAGATCGTTGATATAGAAAAGATTCATGTCAATGGAAATAATTTTTCCATTCAACACTTCATGCATCTCATTTGTAATTTCCTTTATCCTATCTCCCTTTCTTACCTTTAGTAGTTTTTTCTGGAACTTGTTGATTCGTTTCTTGGTGAATTCTTCCTTTGTCACCATAATTTTGATCTCTCAAATGCTTCAAATTCTATAATTTTTTGAAAAGTGTTGATTGCTGAAACAAGATCGGGAAATACCTTAGGTTCATTACTATAAGGACTATATATGACGAGAGCCATTTCAATGTCACAAAGAGTGCTGAGTTCTTGTGCCTTTTTCATTAACCCGGTGTTTCTTTTCTTGTATGATACTTTTCTTTCTGTTTCATTTTCAATCAAAGCCAATATTACTTTTTTTCTAGGCATGGGTAAAGGAGATGTATATGAGGATATATGTGTATGTTAAAGAATGTCTTTGTTGATGTTGTTGTAGTTGTAGTTGTCTTCGCCTAAGATTGAACCTTACATATATAATGAATATTATGAATTCTATAATTTTTGGTTAGTTTGAGTTATAGATTTTCTTAATATAAACAGAAAAAATTTTTGGAATAAATTTATATGAAAGTATATTATCTTGAACTTTATGTTTTTTTTATTTGGTCTAATACTAGCCAATTATTTTGAGTCAATCTTTTTATCTAAGGAAAAGTAGTAGTGTTGTCGAAGTTTGAATAAGTAGTATCCACAATACACGGTCATATGTTTATAGAAAATCTTATAGAATTAACCTACTATTTTTTCCAATTTTGGAAGAAATTATATTCAGTATAAATTTTATACTACTTTCAAATATTTCAAAAACTAAATCCTACCTAATTTTTTTTTTATTAATATATGATATATAATAAAAGGTTATTTTAACTTTAGTGAAATATTTTCCTAAATTAGTTTGAAGGTTAATCAAAATTCCATAATTGTACTAATACTAATCAAAATAATGTGTTAACAAATAATTTAAAACAAACAGATAAATTTTATTATTTTAAAGAAATGATTTGTCATGAACCAAGTTCTTAAATCATGATTCCCCAATTATAATAATCCACTTGTAGTGAAGCTAACAATACCATGGAATAATAAGTAATAATTTTAAGTGTAACAATTCATATTCTACGTGTACTTTTTCTATTTACGTGAAGCTTATAAATTTCCTTGTGGTATATTTATGAACTCGGTTTCCTGTGCCACAAGAGACAATAGAATAGGTTTAAATTGACTTGTCCATGGATTTTTATGGGACATAATTAAGTTGACGTCGACTGATGAATTTAAACTTGAAATCATAACGTGGTATGTAAGGCTAGAGTAGAAATTGAGATAGTATATATAAGTTTAAGTTATGTTAACGGTATTCTTGCCTAGAAATAAATTAAAAATATTGATGTGCTTGCCTGACTTCACTAAGATAGTAGTGAAAAATAGGTGCATCACCTACAGTGACTTATTGACATGTTAAAGGACCAAGTAGGTTCATCACCTACTAAGACTTATTTGACCATGTTATTGGGTCAAGTATACTATCTATATCTGGCCCATGTTGAATAAAAAAATACGGGAAAAATAGGCAAGAAAGGCCCAATATTTTCAAGCCCACAAAAAATAATTTGAATGGACAAGTAAGTGCATCACCTATAACACCTCGTATCCAAAACAGACCAAAATCTAGATTTTCAGAAAATCTACCGTTACAGTTGACGGTTTCAATCGATGGACCGTAGCCGGACACACGGTCCATCTTGGACATCCATCGATGGAGTCAGAAACCCCCAAAAACTTAGCCAGGAAAATTTGACTTAGTGTCGAATGATGGATGGACCTACAGTCCGTAGTCTGTGTCCGTCAATCAACACCCCATTCACCCACTCTCTAATTTTTACAACGGTTGACAAGCATGGACCTTCATTTGATCTACGGTCCATAGGTCTCACCATAAGTTAAAATTAACAAATAATTAGGGCGGAAATGCAGTTGGGTCAACTTAAATTGATCATAACTTTATCACAAAATGTATTAGGTGTCCTATGACAAACCACTGATAGATAATTTAATTAGTTTTCCATCGACACCAACCTTGCTAAAATCAGACCTCTGAATAAAATGTTATGCCCGTTTTTGGTAAAGGCCTGTCGAAAAGATCCAACCTAAGGACCCGAACGACGGAAAGTCTATTGAACGAAGAACAGTTAGTCCAGGTCGTTGTTTGGTGTGACAACAAATAACTAAGGGGTCTTTTGGTCTTTCCCCACTTTATTTGAACCCTAAAATACGTCATTTTTACCCTCTATCATTAGTTTTTTGTTAGTTTACGCCTTGATACATAACTAAACCTTATCTAAGTCAAATTATTAATAAAAAACCTACTAAATTAGAAGCAATAAAGGATAAAAAGTTGAAGAATGCTAATTCAAGAACACAACAAGGTTCTGTACGTTTCAGTCTCGAAATCATAATATTTCTCAGTGGAATTTATCACCACATATGTGGGATTTCACTAGTGGGTTCCTTTTACCCATTGGGTCCTAGTTTTAATTCAGTTCTTGATTATCTTATCATGATTAAACCTAGGATTTCTGGAATTACCACAAATAATCATGAACTTGTTAAATATATGTTCCAAAAAGATAGTAAAGTTATTTATTCTTTATCGCATGACTTTGAGAACCCTAGCATTGTATTTTCTTTACTTCTTGAATTAGACATGCTAGGTCAGATATTTTGGTTATTAAGTTATACATGCCTTAGTTATTAATGCATCATTATAAGATTAAATGTTGCACTCTCACTTTATATGTTCAGTTTAAGCTATCCAATATTTACAGAAAATTCAATCATAATGTCATAATCATTTAAATCATCAGGAGTAGCATAATACCGAGTTGGACTAAGGTTGTGCTTACACAATTAGTCGCAGAACTACTAGTCGTGTTGGTTCTAAGTCCCCTCTGTGGGTAATTAGTGTAGTGATCACACCAGCATGCCTTTTTACCTCTGGCAGGGTATATCGGGTCCTGTCGATAAGGCATATACATCGGACTCAACATTTAGCTCATGTGGTTTATTATTGGTTCTTAGTGGCTCCCATTGTTTAATCAAACTCAATTGCGTTGACCATTTATCAGTATATCCAGTATTCAATTTCACCATATTATAAATTGGTCGTTGCATCTAGTTAGCTCAGAATTCAGTATATCATGTTCATATTACTATACTTATTTTGTGCTTGTTCAGTTACATTTGATTTTAGCTTTATTCTATCCTAAAGTCCTAGTACCTTGAAGTATTAACACATCTGTGCGCTACATCTTCTCGTGATGTAGGTTCATATTCTCAGCATCAAGATCACTCTTAGATCGATTTCCCATCTCATGTTCAACATTTCAGTGGTGAGTCCTCATTCTCTGAGGAGAATAGTCATGAGTTTCCTTTCAATCTTTTAGTCATTTAGTTTAAGTTTTTGCTAGACTTAGCTGGGCTTGTTCCAGTATTCCTAGTAAATTTTTAGTCTATTTTCTGACATAGTTTCATAATAGTAGTGAGTTAATGACTTCTTTGTATTAAACTCATTATTTTCAAATAGCTCAGTTATAGAATATGGGTGTTTTCAATCTTTCAGATTAAACTATTATTAAACTCTGCATTAAGTTTATTATCTTTGGTATTCTCATGCTCATGCCAGCAAGGTAAGCTTGGGATCACTTGTGGTCCTAGGTTCTCTCTCCGCGTCACGGGGGTAGCCTGGGGCTTGTATAAACTTTGTAGCATAGCACTCGGTTTAGGAGTCCTACAATGTTGGAAAATACCGCGCTAAGTAGAGTCCTTTTCATGGGTTTGAAGTGCAGCACATATAATGAGAGGGAGGATCCTATCGTGTGTAAGGTATAATTTTATTACACTTTAACTTGACGTTCTACATATTAGATCATGTCTCCTCGTAGAGATATCACTAGCAATGCGAATGCCACGAATGCAAGCGCAGCTCCTTCGTTCCCAAGAAGTCTCCAATGCTGTGTTGGGAAATGCTATCAAGATGTTGGCTCAAACTATGACCAACCAGAACAATCAGGTTCATGCTCCTTTGAAGTCAAATGGTGGATCAGCAACCGCAAGGGTCCGTTACATCAATACGACGAATCCTCTAGAGATTTTAGGATCACAAACTAAAGAGGATCCTCAAAATTTCGTGGATGAGATCAAGAAGATCTTTGAGGTAATGCAAGTCACTGGAAATGAACAGGTTGAGTTGACATGATACCAATTGAAGGATGTTTCTCATATCTGGTACACTCAGTGGAAGGAAAATAGGGGCACAGATTCAACACCATTACTTGGATTAGTTTAGTGAGACCTTGCTAGACAGGTTTTTCCCAGCAAAGTTGAGGGAAGCAAAAGCCCTTGAATTAATGAAATTAAGGCAGTGTAAACATGACAATCTAAGAGAATGGAATCAAGTTTAAGCAACTCCCCTGGTATGCTCCTTACATGGTTGCTGACTCCAGGGTTTAGATGCATAAGTTCTTGTATGGAGTGTTAGATTTTGTGAAAACTGAGTGCAGAAGTGCTATGTTACTTGGAGATATGGAAATCTCAAGGCTTATGACTCATGCTCAGCAGGTTGAGGTGATAAGCTTATGAAACAGGCTAAAGGAGAATAAGAAGGCTACGACTGGGAAATATGAATATTCTCAGCTGAAATCGGGTGGTGGAAATCTCATAGAGACAGCAAAAGTTTTCACCTCCAGCCCCTTCGTTAGCAAGTGTTCCATCCTCCAAGAACAGGTATGACCCTTAAGGGTGCAGCACCAGTCTCTAAGTCTCAGGAATATTTTTTTAGGCACCAAGACTTACCCCACTTTCCCTCAGTATGTTGACAAAAACCCGAGTGAGTGTCTCGCAATAAAAGAAGGATGCTTTGGATGCGGCCACTCGCGTCACAAGTTGAGGGATTAAACTTCATGAACGGGTCAAGGAGGTTTTAATGGTATATCTTAATCTACAACTTTATCAACACCAACAACTCGCTCGACTCAGCAGAGTAACTCATCTACTACAGGTGGCGGTCATCTCCAAAGCAGGTTGTATGCTTTTAAAGGCTCTCTAGGATCAGGACGGTCCTCTTGATGTCGTCACTGGTACATTATGTGTCTTTGACCTTGATGATTATGAATTGTTTGATCCGGGGGATATTCTTTCTTTTGTAATTCCTTACATAGTTTTCTAATTCACATTTGACCAGAAACTCTCTTAGAACCATTCTCAGTATCTACTTCACTCAGCGACTCAGTTATAAAACAGTAGGATATACATGATATTTGTACAAGTTATTAGAGTCCTAATCATATTATGATTTCAAGAAAATAACTGTTATCTATATTGGGAAATTCCTATTTTTGTGTTGATAATTAAGATATACTCAACCACCTCCCTCAAACTAATGTTTTGTATCACAAAACATGAGTTTGGAAAAAAATAATTGTGCCTACTTCTTGATATGGTATTTGTAAATAAATCAGCTAGTTGATCTTTAGAGGTTATATACTTTAGTCTAATACACCAATGTTCAACAAGTTGTATAATGTAACATCTATCTTCTTTGTGTTTTCATGATAAATGAGGTTTGTTGCTATTTTGATTGCACTATCTTTTTCGCCATGCAATGTGGTTGATCCTTTCATTCATGCAAAGTTCTAATAGCAACCTCTACAACCAAATAATATTAGAGTCGTGACACCCTGAGCGTACACCCTGGGCGGGATAGTAACTCGAGAACCAATATTGTCACCAAGGGAACCCATGTCCTATCTTAAATGCTCAGCAGAGGACTTTACTTATCAAAGATAACTCATATAGAACTTAGAATGTTAAAAAGGAAAAATTCAACTAGAAACTTACGCAAACTCTAGTCTCCACATAAGATAATGATAATGAAAAGACTAAAGAAATATGACTAAAGGTCTATCATTTTTCTAAGCAAAACGAATATATTGACAACATCCCAGATAAGAGGATCCCTCCGGAAAGCAAGGAGACACACCAACTAACTGTAAGTGCTTAACTTGATCAACGAGACCATTGATGTTGATCCTAATTACATGTGTCTACATTAAAAAAGATGCAGACCAAATGAATATCAGTTCATCGAATGTACGATTCTATAAGGGGAATACTAAACATATCATAAACTTGAATGTAATTTCAAAAAAAATTTACCTTCACATTACTCGACTTGTGAAAAACATAACTCAATGAGAAGCAATAAAACACATGCAATGTATAGAAAGCTTTATAAATAGTAGAAAGAAACTCAGTTCATTAAAAAATTCAATAACATACAAAAATTTAATTATTTTATAAAGTAGTATAGTTTCTATGGGAGTTTCTCCAACCGATAACAAGCACTATGAGCCTACGTGTTGATACAACGTCTTGCCAACACTTTCAAAACTGGGTATATATTTCTGTCATATTGGTCGCCTTAACTAAGTTGATACAGTAGTTTATATTAAAAATCACTAAGGAATCATCTATCAAATATGATCATTTACTACTCATGATGGTTACATGGTTTATGGAGTCTTGATTCATTATGAACTTGCGCCCCTATACCCCTGCTCAATACAACTCTCAAAATGTACTTAGCTCATATGTTTTTAAAATAATTTCCTTTATTTAATCTTGCATAGTTACTCAAAACTTATCTTAAAATCACTTTTGAAATTGATTTTGCCTTTCTTGCACAAATGTGAAAACATTTCTAACTTTTGGGAATATTTAATTCCTGTATAATCTTTTCAGAAATGAACTTAACTCTTAAATATATAGTAAAGTCGAAACTTCAGTAGTAAGGCAAGGTTAAAATGTTTGTAAAATTATTTTTAAAAATTATGAACTTCACTTGACTTACTTCTTAACTAGACATGACTCTTAATTTTCCTTGAATTGAATTACGGTTTCAAGGTGCATTATCTCATGTTTATGGATGATTTAAACATGTTAAAATGTACGTTAGAAAGTTTGAAATAACTAGAAAATATAGGCATGATACAATGGATCTAGTATGAAATAATGGAAGAATACTAGTAAAAAAAGTCACTGGAACTCTAAGAGGCGCAAGAGGCAAACCATTGAAATTTAAAGATAGGATCGGGGTGCTTTGGCTTGAACGAAGCCCCAGAGCACAAAATTAAGTGACCTATTTTTTGGGATATAGGATAGATGACTCCCCAAGACATTCCTCTGGTGCTCCCCGACATTGTTCTGTCGTTTTCAACTCGACACTCTCTAATTCCACGTGGTTCCTTCCCCAAAATCTCGAAATGCGTTATACCGTCAATATATACTAGATTCAACTCATTATTATTCCCAAAACATAATACAAATATAAAGTAAAGTTGAACAATACAACTCGTAATAATTCAAAAGAATTTAATCAAGAACTCAAAGTAGTTAATTTATAATCCTGTACTTCACTAATTGAATTGTGATTGGCACACGGGTGAACCAACCCGATGCAATGTGATCTCACATACTCGTAGAATTGAATACTTGGAGAATCCAGTATACACGAATGTTCTCGTCTTAAGTTTTTGCTTCTTGTTTCTACTATTTTTTATTTTCTCCAAGCCCTAGCATGAACATAGGCCTTTCTAATATGTCTAAAATCTCCTTTGAACCTAATTAAACTCAAAAAATATAAATAAAAGTAATTGGGAAAGGAAATTACTTAAATAACCTTTGAAATTCCTGATTAGACTTTAATTTTTTGAATAGCCAGACATCAAATGGGCATATCTCACTCATACGAACTCGAAATTGCAAAAACTAGGTGGTGATGGAAAAATTATTCCATGACATTTCCTACTATATTCGGAAACTCTTCTAAATCATCCTGAGCTAGAATTTATTGTCGTTTGATGTTAACAAAAAACACAATTTAACATACTTAACGAAATTTTCAGATTTCTATATACTTACCAAAAATGGGTATTTCGATTTCTTAACTTCTCCCTACTTTTTTCAATGTGAAAGATGTTAAAGTATCTATCCCTTTAGAACATTCATCCTCAAATTAGATTAATCCTATTAGGCTAAGTGTGTAACATAAATAATTAAATTCAAACACCATTAAAGAAAATTTCACACATCAAGTATACAAATTATAGAAAAATAAAAAAGGGAATAAGTACCTTGATCTGGAACTTCTTTGTTTTAAAAGAATAGGGATATATCTTCTTCAAATCTTCCTCTGCTTCCTAAGTGGCTTCCTCAACAAACTGATTTCTCCAATGAACTTTGAGTGATGCTACTTGCTTAGTCCTCAACTAGAAAACTTCGCGATCTAGAATCTGAACATAATCTCCTCATAATATAAATTATCATTGATCCCAATATCTTCAGTTGGTTTGATTAATGAACGATTAACCATGAACTTCTTCAACATGGATATGTCAAAATACCGGATAACTACGGCTAACTCTTGTGGTAGTTCTAACTCATAAGATATATTACATAGAATTTTTGATGTTATGTAAGGTCGATATACCGTAGACTAAGATTCTCCTTCTTAAAAAATCTTTCAACACCTTTCATGGGTGAAACTTTCAAGCATACCCAATTATTTGCTTAAAATTCTAAATCCATTCTTTTAACATAGTTGTAGGTTTTCTTATGATTTTGTGCAATTTTCAAACTCACTTGATTTACTTTAACCATATCCATAGCTTAATGATTTAAATGTGGTTGTATCAACCCTGCTTTACTAACTTAAAAATATCTAATATGATATCTATATCTTATCCCATAAAGATCTTCATAAGGAGTCATTTGTATGCTAGAGTTGTAACTATTGTTGTAAGCAATTTCAATAAGATGTAAGTGGTCATCCCAATTTCCTGTGAATTAACACAAGTCATTAACATATCCTATAAGGTCTTAATAGTACGCTATGCTTGACTACTTTTCTAGATGAAAGGAACTACTTAAGTTAACTTTTGAACAGAAACCTTTTTGGAATAATTTCAAAAATTGTGTAGTAAATTGAGAATCTCTGTCTGACATAGTGGTGACAAAAACTGCAAGAAGTGAGTTGTTTTTTTCATTCTATCAAAAATCACCCTAGTAGAATCACGTGGCTTGATAGACCTTGGTAAACCTAGGATGAAATCCGTATTAATCATCTCCCACTTTTATTTCAAAAATTTTATATTCTAGGCCATAACACAAGGATTTTAGTGCACTAATTTAACTTGTTGGCGGCTTGGAACTGTCACGACCCAAAACGAGCCGCGAGTGGCACGCACACTTATCCTCCTAGGTGAGTCAACCAACAAAATCTAAACCCCAACATTTACCCGTATATCAATTATGAGTAGTAAAAAAATACTGCGGAAGATCCAAAACTTATTAACGTAATCAATTAAATAAAATTCTAAAATTTAATATTTATTAATCCCAAAATCTGGAAGTCATCACATCAAGAACATCTATCCTCAAATTTCTACATCTAAGAGTACTTAAGAAGGTAAAATAAGTAAAAAAAATTTATGTTTTCTTCTTGTTATTTGTGGAGTGCAGCAAACGTGCTGTCGTCTTCAACTCAACCGCAATTCTATCCAGTCTTCGCACATCAAATCTTAGGGTGAGCTAACGCTTCTAGCTTAGACTGGACTTTCTTCCTCCTGTCTTGATGCCTTGAACTTCCGGCATGGACTAGCTTTTACTTATTTTAGCTTCTTAGAATACTCTTAGTTTAGTAATTTGATCAAAGATGTTCTTGTGGTGATGACTTCCAGATTTTGGGGAATAATAGATGTTGGATTTTAGAAGTTATTGAATTGGTTTTTATTAATAAGTTAAGTCTTCCGCATTACTTTCTGTTGATAATATATTGAAATGTTAAGGTTTAGATTGGTTGGTTCGCTCACATAGGAGGGTAAGTGTGGGGGCCAGTCGCGACCCCATTTGGGTCGTGACAAACTTGGTATCAGAGCATTAGGTTCGTTTGTCTCATCACACAAGAACGAGTCTAGTAGAGTCTTAAGGAACGGTAGGGGGATGCCTTTACTGTTCCTTGAGAGGCTATAAGACTTTAGGAAAATTCCATTCTTTCTTTCTTTCGTGCTATTACTTGGGTCCAATTAGTATCTAGGTGATACAAATTGGTATCTTACAATCTTCACTCTATTTCGTACATGGTTAGAACTAGAGCAACGACTGCGCCAACATCAACATCGGCAAGACAAGAAGCGTCTAAGCCTGCCACTGGGGCTGTAGCTCGAGGAAGAGTAGCGGTAAGAGGCCGTGGTAGAGGTTGTGGGAGGACGTCCTCTAGAGGAAGAGGACGAGCACCTAGCCCATCTGATACTAGGGCAGTGACTCCTCCACCGACTGAAGAAGTAGTAAGAGAGGGTGAGGAAGGGGAAACTGAACAAATACAGAATGAGGGATTGCCTCCCCAACCTACCCCAGAGATGATCAATCAGGTTCTTGCTTATCTTAGTGGGTTATCTGATCAAGGTCAAACAGCTCCAGTGTTTTCTGCACCAGCACCTCAGGGTCCGGAAGTACAACATGCGGCTACTGCGGCTCCTCCCATGGATGTTCCATTGGAAATAGGCATGTTTCCTCGTCCGACTACAGGGCCTATAATGACAAATGATCAACATGAACTTTTCAGTAAGTTCTTGAAATTGAAACCTCCAGTCTTCAAGGTTGCTGAATCTGAGGATGCCTATGATTTTCTGGTTGACTGTCAAGAGCTACTACACAAGATGGGCATAGTAGAATGGTTTGGTGTTGAGTTTGTGACTTATCAGTTTCAAGGGAACGCCAAAATGTGGTGGCGGTCGCATGTTGAGTTTCAACCAACAGAGGCACCACCTATGACTTGGGCATCATTCTCTAGCTTGTTTATGGAGAAGTATATTCCCCGGACATTGAGGGATAGGAAAAGAGATGAATTCTTGAGTCTGGAACAAGGTAGGATGTCGGTTACTTCATATGAGGCTAAGTTTCATGCACTATCCAGATATGCCACCCAACTTTGCTTCAGTCCATAAGAGCGGATTCGTCGTTTTGTGAAGGGGTTGAGGTCAGAGTTGCGGATTTCAGCCTTACAGGTAGCGGCTACGGCAAAATCCTTCCAAGAAGTGGTAGATTTCGTGGTAGAGGTGGAAGGAGTGAAGCCAGATGAATTCACCATGGCATTGACATCAAAAAGGTCTCGAAAGGGAGGTGAGTTAAATGGTTCTTACTCTAGAGGACAGGGTTCCGGAGGTTACTCAGTTCGACCAATTCAATCTTCACTACAAACTGCAATTGGGGGTCCACCTCAGACCGGTCAACACTTCTCCGAGAGACCTATGCATGACTCTAGAGAGTGTTATGGATGTGGAGAGACCAGACATATTAGGAGGAATTTTCCAAAACAGAGTTATAGACCCCCAATGGCTAGAGGTAGAGGTGGTCATGGCAGAGGCCGTTATTCTGGAGGACGTGGTGGTCGAGGTAATGGTGGTCACCAAAACGGCCGGGGTGATGGGCAAACTGGAGCCACTACATCGCAACATGGTAGGGGCAACAGACAGACAAACGATAAGGCCCATTGTTACGCTTTCCCTGGGCGGTCTGAAGTGGAGGCATCTGATGCTGTCATCACAGGTAATCTTTTGGTTTGTGATTGCATGGCTTCTGTATTGTTTGATCCCGGATCCACATTTTCTTATGTATCTTCCTCATTTGCTAATGGTCTTAATTTACATTGTGAATTACTTGACATGCCTATTCGTGTTTCTACTCCGGTGGGTGAGTCTGTGATAGATGAAAAAGTGTATAGGTCTTGTTTGGTGACTTTTGTGGGGAGTAACACTTATGTAGATTTGGTTATCTTAGAAATGGTTGACTTTGATGTAATTCTGGGTATGACTTTGCTTTCTCCGAATTTTGCGATCTTGGATTGTAATGCTAAGACTGTGACGTTACCCAAACCTGGGACAGATCCGTTAGTGTGGGAGGGTGACTATCCAATCCAGTCCATATCGTTTCCTTTCTTCGTGCTAAGAGAATGGTTAGTAAGGGTTGTTTAGATTTCTTGGCACACCTCCGGGATGATACACCCAAGTACCTTCTATTGAGTCGGTTTCGGTAGTCCGTGAGTTTTTGGATGTGTTCCCTGCAGATCTTCCTGGTATGACACCGGATAGGGATATTGACTTCTTTATTGATCTTGAACCGGGTACTCGCCCCATTTCTATACCCCCTTATAGAATGGCTCCCACGGAGTTAAGAGAGTTAAAGGACCAACTTCAAGAGTTGTTGAGCAAAGGCTTCATTAGACCAAGTGCATCTCCTTGGGGTGCTCCGGTGTTATTTGTGAACAAGAAGGATGGGAGTTTTCGGATGTGCATAGACTACCGGCAGTTGAACAAGGTAACTATTAAGAACAAGTATCAGATTCCTCGCATTGATGACTTGTTCGATCAGTTACAAGGTGCTTGTGTCTTCTCTAAGATTGACTTGAGATCCGGTTATCATCAATTGAAGATACGGGCAACGGATGTGCCAAAGATTGCTTTTCGAACTAGGTATGGGCATTACGAATTTGTAGTGATGTCTTTTGGCCTTACGAATGCCCCTGCTGCGTTCATGAGCTAGATGAACGTGATTTTTAAGCCATATTTTGATCTTTTTGTGATCGTATTTATTGATGATATACTGATATACTCAAAGAGCAAGAAAGAACATGAGGAGCACTTGAGAATGGTATTGGAAATCTTGAGGGAGAAAAAGCTTTATGCAAAATTCTCCAAGAGTGAGTTTTGGCTAGATGCAATGTCCTTCTTGGGACATGTTGTTTCTAAGGATGGGGTGATGGTGGATCCTTCTAAGATTGAGACAGTGAAGAATTGGGTAAGACCTACTAATGTATCAGAAATAAGGAGCTTTATTGGTTTAGCTAGCTATTACCGTCGATTTGTCAAGGGATTCTCTTTCATTGCTTCCCAATTGACAAACTTGACTAAGCAGAATGTTCCTTTTGTATGGTCAGATTAATGTGAAGAAAGCTTTCAGAAGCTCAAGACATTGTTGACTACCGCACCAATCCATACCTTGCTAGTATAAGGTAAGAATTTCATTGTCTATTGTGATGCATCCTATTCGGGTTTGGGTGCAGTACTAATGCAAGAGAAGAATGTAATTGCTTATGCTTCAAGGCAATTAAAGGTGCACGAACGTAATTATCCGACCCATGTTTTGGAATTAGCTGTGGTAGTGTTTGCCTTAAAGAAATGGAGACACTATCTATATGGAGTTAAGTGTGAAGTATAAACGGATCATCGTAGCCTACAGTATGTCTTTACTCAAGAAGATTTGAATTTGAGAAAGAGGAGGTGGATGGAACTACTGAAGGACTACGATATCACAATATTGTATCATCCGGGAAAGGCTAATGTTGTTGCAGACGCCTTATGTAGAAAGGCTGGGAGCATGGGAAGTCTAGCTCACTTGCAAGTTTCCAGACGTCCATTGGCTAGAGAGGATCAGACTATAGCTAACGACTTGATGAGATTAGAAGTAAACGAGAAGGAAGGATTGTTGGCTTGTGTGGAGGCAAGATCTTCTTTTCTTGACAAGATTACGGGAAAACAGTTTGATGATGAGAAATTAAGCAGAATCCAGGATAAGGAATTGCGAGGAGAGGCTAAGGAAGCACAAATCGATGAGGAAGGTGTTTTGAGAATCAAGGGAAGGGTATGTGTACCCCCAGTTGACGATTTGATCAACACTATTCTGACAGAGGCTCATAGTTCAATGTATTCAATACATCCGGGTGCAACCAAGATGTATCTTGACCTAAAGCAACACTTTTGGTGGAGTAGAATGAAGCTTGATATTGTTGATTTTATTGCCAAATGTCAAAATTGTCAGCAAGTAAAGTATGAACACCAGATGCCCGGAGGAGCACTTCAGAGAATGCCCATTCCTAAATGGAAGTGGGAAAGGATTGCAATGGATTTCGTGGTTGGTCTTCCAAAGACAATGGGTAAGTATGAATCTATTTGGGTGATTGTTGATAGGTTAACTAAGTCTGCTCATTTCATTCCGGTCAAGGTGACTTACAATGAAGAGAAGTTAGCCAAAATCTATATCTCAGAAATTTTTCGGTTGCATGGGTTTCCACTCTCCATCATATCAGATAGAGGTATGCAGTTTACATCTATGTATTGGAAAACATTGCATGCGGAATTGGGTACTAGGTTGGACCTTAGTACTGCGTTCCATCCTCAGACCGATGGTCAGTCCTAGCGAACGATTCATGTGTTGGAGGATATGCTTCGCGCATGTGTGATAGAATTTGGTGGTCATTGGGATAGCTTCTTACCTTTAGGAGTTCTCTTACCACAAAAGCTATCACTCAAGCATCGATATGGCCCCATTTGAGGCACTATATGGGAGTAGATGTAGGTCTCCCATTGGGTGGTTTGATGCATTTGAGGTTAGACCCTATGGTACTGACCTTTGAGGGATTTATTAGAGAAAGTGAAATCTATTCAAGAAAAGCTGTTAGCGGCGCAAAGTAGGCAAAAGGAATATGCAGATCGAAAGGTTAGAGACTTGGAGTTCATGGAGGGTGAACAAGTCTTGCTGAAGGTTTCACTCATGAAAGGGGTGATGCGTTTTTGTAAGCGAGGTAAACTTAGCCCAAGGTATATTGGTCCATTTGAAGTACTCAAGCGAGTAGGGGAGGTGGCTTATGAGTTAGCCTTGCCTCCAGGGCTGTCCGGAGTGCATCTGGTATTTCACATGTCTATGTTGAAAAGATACCATGGGGATGGAAACTACATTATCCGTTGGGATTCAGTTTTGCTTGACGAGAATTTGTCTTTTGAGGAGGAGCCTGTTGCTATGTTAGATAGAGAAGTTCGCAAGTTGAGGTCAAGGGAGATTGTATCAATCAAAGTTCGCTGGAAGAATCGACCAGTCGAAGAAGCCACTTGGGAGAAAGAGGCTGATATGCAAGAAAGATATCCACACCTGTTTACAGACTCAGGTACTTCTTTTCACCCTTGTTTTTCTTCTTATGATCGTTCGAGGACGAACGATGGGTAAATTGGTATCTATTGTAACGAACTGTTTAGTCGTTTTGAGCACAAGACTTCGATTCTGGAAAAACTGGCAAAGACAACGAGCCCCACGACGGACCGTCAAGGGTATCTCGTTCCAAAATACTTAGAATTCTTAAAATTGGGCACTGAAATCGACTCTCTGAACTTCGTAACGGAATGGCAGGACGGACCGTCACAGACTCTTCAAAGAAATTGAGTCTCTGAAGTCTGTGACGGAGCAGCAGGACAGACCGTCGCAGGCGCGACGGGCCGTCACAGCCTGCGTAGCCCCAGGCTGGGTCGGATTTGTGTAATTATTTTAAGGGGCGTTTTTGACGATTCCTCCTTTAATTATAAAGTTAGTGGGTTAATTTTAATAAGTCTAATTACTTGGGGGTTAAAAGAGGTAACCTTAAGTTAATTAGTGGGTTATTATTGCCATCTTTTATTCTTAAGTATATACTAATTAGGGTAAAAGAAAGAGGGTTTGAATAAGAAAAGTTTAAGAACAAAGAGAGAGAGAGGTCAAACGAGGAAGAAAGAAAACGAAGAACAAAGCTTGGGGTAATTGCTTGCTTGATCACTAATCTTCGGTGGAGGTAGGTTATGGTTTTTACGCTATTCGTAGTAAACTCTTAATAGCGAATGATATGTATTGGTAGTATTGTAAACCCTTCTATATGCTTAATTGTATGCTTGCATGAATGTGATTATGTAATTGTGATATAATAAGCATGATGAAGCTATTGAATCCTAAATCTTGAAAAGAAAACCCAATCTCTTGTTAGTGATGATGCCTTGGTATGAAAGAAGGCTTGATGAACTAAAGTAATGAGATTGATGATGCCTTGGTATAAAAGAAGGCTTGATAAACTAAAGTAATGAGATTGATGATGCCTTGGTATAAGTGAAGGCTTGATGAATTGATAGAATGAGATTAAGGGATCGGGTGTCACGAACCGACACGTAGATTTAGGGGATCGGGTGTCACGAACCGACACGTAGATTTAGGGGATCGGGTGTCACGAACCGACACGTAGAATTAGGGGGATCGGGTGTCACGAACCGACACGTAGATTTAGGGGATCGGGTGTCACGTACCGACACAAGAGGAATAAAGATAATGAATCTTGAAAGATGTTAATATACTCAATCTAATTAATCTAATTCCCAAATGAGTATGGTATTGAGGCTTGATTCCTCATGTGTGAACTTGACGGTAATTGATAATGATATAGTACTTGTTGTTGCTGCATGTTGAGTATTATAGTTGATTTTATCATATTACTTGGTATATACTATTTTCTATTTTGAGTTGGCCGATGATATGTACTCAGTACCCGTATTTTGTACTGACCCCTATTTTTATGTTTTCTTCTTGTTATTTCTGAAGTGCAGCAAACGTGTCGTCGTCTTCAACTCAACCGCAATTCTAGCCAGTCTTCGTCACATCGGATCTTCAGGGTGAGCGAACGCTTCTAGCTTGGGCTGGACTTTCTTCCTCCTGTCTTGATGCCTTTAACTTCCGGCATGCACTAGCTTTTACTTATTTTAGCTTCATAGAATACTCTTAGTTTAGTAATTTGATCATAGATGTTCTTGTGGTGATGAGTTCGAGATTTTGGGGATGAATAGATGTTTGATTTTAGAAGTTATTGAATTGGTTTTTATTAATAAGTTAAGTCTTCCGCATTACTTTCTGTTGATATTATATTGAAATGTTAAGGTTTAGATTGGTTGGTTCGCTCACATTGGAGGGTAAGTGTGGGTGCCAGTCGCGACCCGATTTGGGACGTGACAACTCTGTATCCAAAACAGACTAATATAAGCTTTTTAGAAAATCTACATGTGAAGTAGATGGTTTCAATCAATGGACCGTATCCTGACCCACGGTAGGTCCTGCACATCCGTCAATGGAGTAAGAAAGCCCCAAAAACTAAGCCAGATTAATTTGATTGATTGTCGAATGACGGACGGACCTACGGTTCGTAGTCTGTGTTCGTCGATCGACACCCCATTCACCCACTCTCTAATAATAACCACGGTTGACCAGCATGGACCTTCATTTGATCTACGGTTTTACCATGAGTGGAAATTGCCAAATAATTAGGGGGGAAATGTAGTTGGGTCAATTTAAATTGGTCATAACTCCTAGCACAAAATGAATTAGTTGTGCTATGATAGACCCAAAGATAGATTATTGACTTAGATTTCTATAGACACCAACCTTGAAAAAATCAGACCTCTAACTAAAAAGTTATGTTCATTTTAGTAAAGGCCTGTCGAACAAACCCAAACTACGGACCCAAACCACGGACCGTCAATTGAAACGATCAACCTTCAGTCCAGGTCATCGCTTGGTCCGACAACAATTAACTCAGGTGTCTTTTGATTTTTTTCCACTTTGTTTAAACCCTAAGATACATAATTTTTTTCCTAAATCGTCAAATTTTAGTTAGTTTAAGCCTAGAAATAAAATTGAAACTTATCTAAGTCCAATCATTAATAAAAAACATAGAAAATTAGAAGAAAGAAAGGAGAAAAAGGTCAAGAACCCTTGTTTTAGAACACAACTAGGTTCTAGCCGTTTCAATCTCGATATCTAAATATTTCTCCGTGGATTTCACTGCTAGGCAAGTGGGATTTCACTAGTGGGTTCCTTTCACCCATTGGGTCCCTAATTTTCAGTTAGTTTTTGATTCTATTATCATGATTAAACCTAGTATTTCTAGAATTACAATAGATCATCATAAACTAGTTAAATATATGATATCACATTAAATTCAGAACCCTATATTTGTATTTTCTTTAATTCATGAAATACAAAAAGGCAAAATCATAGTTTTTGAGGTTATAGTGGTAAATGGTCTTTTTCTATGATAAGGGTAGAATGGTAAATACCATACATATATAGTTAATTAATTAATTAATAAGGTGGGTTTGTATTTATTTGAGAGAGGGCTGAAAATTGGCCCTTGAAGTTAAGTCTTGCTCCACCGGGTTTGAACCTAGGTGGAAGCAATGAATTAAATTTGTTTCAATTTTAAGATGGTAAATTAAAGAAATTAATTTATATGTATTATTTATTATATAATTTAAAAAATAAGGAAATAAGATTTATAATAAATAAATAAAACCTTATTTGACAATGATTTAAACTAGACTCCTAAGCCTAAGAAAACTCTTCTCTCCTATGCTCATCTCTGTCTTACGTCTCTATCTCTCTCATTCACGATCTCTCTATGACAAAGTAAATTTAAACAAAAGAAAAATAAACTAAGTTCTTCACACTTGAATAACTCACACAAAAGCAAAATAAAAGAAACGTTAATCACACATTAGGCAAAAGGAGTTGTCCGTCGAGTTGTGTTGACATTGAGGGGACTTGTACGTGATCTTTGGTGAAGTTTTTGGTAATATATTTGAGGTTTTAACATAAAAAATGTATGAGTTATCTTCTCTTTAGTTCCTTTTCTCAAGAGACCCCTTAAGATTCAGATTATTCAGTTAGAAAAATAGGTTGTTCCCCGTTGCTTGTCCCTATCACTAGCTCGCAATGATTCGTAGATCGGGTATGATTGCTGGTAAATTTAGGTGTATGTTGTATTTTCGTGTTGAATATGTTTTTGTCTGTGCATTTGAAATCGTATGAATGACAACCTATGTTTTTCTTAAGTATGTGCATGTGTGTTCAACAATGTGATTATGACTAGGGTCTCGACTTGAGTCCCTAAACTGTGTAACGTTATGGTTGTTATTTTACGTGCATAAACCTATGTAAATCGTGATGTTCTTAATAGATGAAATGTGGCTGATTTAAGTAATAATCACTTGGCTAAACGAATCTATAAAAAATTCACCTCATAACGTTTTAAATGATCAAAGAATTACTTGATGAGTTCAAGTTATAATATTGATGAAAGTGAGCGCAAATCTGACCAAATTTCCAGCAACATACATATTTATTTTACGCTAAATGTAGATGAACATATCTGGAAAATTAATTGAGTGAGAAATGAGGTTAGGTCGCAAGGATTCAAACCCACGACCTACCAGCATAATGCCTTAAAAACACAAAAGGGAAATGGGGCTCAAGGGGATTCGATCTCGGGTGTGCTTGATGAAATGTAAAGTATAAAAAAAATAACAAAACAAATGTGAGGTGTGAGAATCGAACCCACGACCTCTATGTAGCAAATGAGGGTAAAAGAAACATGAAAGAAAAAGAAATGGGAGGCGTGGGAATCGAACCCATGACCTCCTAGGCATATTCACTAGGGAAAATTTAAAACAAATTAAAGAGGGTTGTGGGGGTTATAACCCACAACCCCTCGGCCAAGGGTGAGAGAGTTTAAAGAAAATAAGTTAAAATAAAATGAAATTGTGGGGGTTAAATCCCACATCCTCTCAATCCCATTGATCGAAAAATGAAGACAAAAAAGAAGGAAAAATTGAAATGAAGGTGTTGGGGCTCGATCTTGGGTCCACAAGCCGTGTGGACCAGAATATAATAATTTAAAAAATATAAGTGTTGCTTAAGGGATTCGAAATTGGGTTCCCTTTCACAAATTCTGTATTGATACATAAGTCAAACATGAATTAAATATTCAAGAATAATGTTGCCTACTTAGATCAAAATCGAGATCGTGGCATACATACAAGATGCATAAGTCTTGTACCACATAATCTTAGGAATATATGAATCGCATAAACCAACGATGAATGAAGACTCTTGTCTTTTATGCATAGAACAATAAGTCTACCATACATTTAAAAATAACTGAACATAAGATGTATGTAATGAAATGATGTAAACCTAGAAGGGTTAAGTAAGAGTGTAAAACACACTAAATGGCCAAGTGCATTGTCACATGATAAAATGAACAATGAAATAATGAAATTAAGAATGAAATGATTTAATGAACAAAGAAATAATGAAATGAAAAATGAAATGATGAAACCCTAGAAGTTTTAAGTAAGAGTGTGAAACACACTAAATAGCCAAGTGCATTGGCATATGATGAAATGAACGTAAAATGGGGTGAGTAATTATGAAGAGTAAATGTGCTAATGTTAATGATTGTGGTGACAACATGATATGAGGCTAATGTTAACGATTAGAACTATCTCAAATGATCCTTAGTAAATGTTACCAAAACGTACTCACCAATGACAATGTAAAATTGACGAAGAAACTAGTCTCTATGAAAACTTTAATGAAATTACTGAGATTAAAACGCTTAATACTAATGATGACATGAGAAATCATCTATTGAGATATGATTTCCTCAACTAGAAGCCATCTTCTATGACTTATGAGTTGAATGTTATGGAACTTTATACAGAGCACCGATAAACTAGTTATTATCGGTGATGACTTTTTTCAGGAAAGGCGGAGGTTCACCTATCTCTGATGAGATGAGACTGTCCTGCATACCGGCATGCTGGGTATGAGTCTCCTTATATCTCCTAGTCTTCGAACCTATACTGCCTATATAGGGATCTAGCGGGGTTCAATTCCGATGTACCTAACATGTTTTGGGTTACTTTGTCTGGTGATTCCACCTCTTTTTAGAATGGGGGAGAAACTTGATCTATGTCGGTTAAAGTTAAAGTTCCCCATGAAAAAATATGGCCAACCTCAAATGATGCACATATTGAAATGAATGATACTAAAGGTCTTAGGATATGATAATCAAGAGGTGAGCTAGACATAAGTAATGACACTAGGTTATTCTTGATCATTGCACAATGAACTAGATGAATGTCTTAAACTACATCCTAGGTATAGTTGGTGTTTACACTAGCTTATAAATTAAAGTAAATTAATTACGTACAATTGAATGAAGCAGAGTCTGTGTTTTGTAAAGAGGGCTCCTTAGTTGAGGTCTTACATGTCGAGCCCTCATTTTTGGAAGTGTTGATGTCAAGTAAATGATTCCAAATTCTTATAGAATATGAACGAATGATATGAAAAATGTTATGTGTTATATGCAATATATTATGTGCTATGTAAAAGATGTTATGTGCAGTGTGCAATATAATAAGTATGATTATGCATTTTACTATCATGGAATGACTTTCCTAATCAAAATTTGGAAAGTGCACTCCCTTTTCAAATCCAAATTTGGATATCTCACTAACTTTCCTAATCCCAATTTGGCAAGTCCACTAACTTTACTTTCCATAATTATGTTTTCAGGAAAGAGTTATTCTTACTCATGCATGTCCTTTGTATGTGCTTGCATATACCCATCGTTAGTATAGGTGTGTACTAACCCTATATAACTGTATAATTTTATGTGTAGGAACAGGTGGACTCTAGAGCTACAGGTTGACACTTAAACTATCCTGACGTGGAGCATTCATCCGAACATGGTAGACCATCATTCTTTTGATGATGCTTTCCCATTATATTGTAGATTAATTATAGGATTGAGCTAGTGTAGTATGTTCAACTAGCGTTTCTTTCCGTTTTTGTTCAGAGATTGTACTGGTGCCATTTTAACTAATATACATAGTATTGGTGCCATTTTGGCCTGTATACATTTAATTCTATATTAAACAATTTATTTACTTTGATGATCTTAATGTTAGATGGTTGATAGTGATGAATTCTGAAACCAATAGAATGATTAGTATTTATGTTAAAATTAACCTAGACGAATTAAGAATGACGTAAGTAGGCTTGTCTGCAAACTCTGAGAGGCAAACGATGTTAGTATAATCTGGGGTCTAGAGTCTTGTCGTGAAAAAGTTTGTATCTGAGCACTCGATTAAATTGGGAGGATAATAAGTTCACGTCAACCATTGTAGTAAAGTGTGCCACTATCCTAGATTAGAGACTGCATGATGTTTAGGAAAACTTCACTTTTTCTTCTATTATCGTGCCTTATTTAATGTCTGATATGTAGGTGTTAAGAGCGTATCTAACATCAACTCTTGAGATTCAGAAAGACAAATACGAGGAGAAAAATAGGCGAAGAGATCGGACGACCAGCTTCTGGTCAATCAAGTTCCTCCCTAGACTCCAGCTACTGGAATGGAGATGCATGTTAACTCAATTGGGTTGAAAGATGGAGAAGTAAGGACAGCCCTGGTACAAATAGCCCAAGCCATCACGTTACAAGCTTATGCTATGACAGTCAAGGCGGAGCAACAAAGTTTTTCCAGGGAGAACCCACCTGCCAGCACCATGGCTAACAAGATAAGGGATTTCACTAGGATGAATCATCCTGTTTACATTGGATCTAAGATTGCTGAGGATCTCGAGGATGAATGTAGGACAACTATGCTGCATGATATCATGGACATTTACAGTCTAATGGTAAATGTCCAACAAGTGGAAAAAAAGTAAGAATAGAAAGCACACTAGAGAAGGGAATAGGTCAATGCAAGCTGCGGATAATTTGTCAAGGAAGAGTAGAACAGAAATCAGAGATAAGCCCAGGTTTATAAAGGGATTCGCCCACCAAGGGGAGTCAAGTTCATTCAAGGGTCTCTATGATAGGGATTCCGAGCCTAGAGTTAAGAGAAACAACGTTGTTTGTTTAAATGAAAGATGAAACCCTTAGAATGTTGATTATCGGTAGCTCAACAAAGTCACTACCAGGAATAAGTATCCACTTCCAAGAATAGATGACTTGTCTGACCAACTCCAAGGGTCTAGTTTATTTCTCGTAGATTAATCGTCGTTTAGGGCACCATCAGATCAGGATTAGTGATGGAGATATCCCAAAGACAGCTTTTCATACCCGTTATTGTTATTATGATTTCCTAGTTATGTCATTTGGTCTCAAAAATGCACCTGCTGCATTTATGGATCTCATGAATAGGGTCTTCCATGAATACCTTGACTACTTCATGATAGTATTAATTGATGACACTCTAATCTACTCTAATACCAAGGAAGAGCATGAACAACATTTAATACTAACCTTGTAGTTAATTAGACAACATCAATTGTATGCCCAATTCAGCAACTGTGTATTCTTTCATAGATAAGTGACCTTCCTGGGTCATGTTGTTTCCGACAAAGGTGTAGATGTAGATCTTAGGAAGACTGAGGTTGTTAAGAACTGGCCAAAAAATATTACTCCTATAGATATTCATAGCTTCTTGGGATTGGCTGGTTATTATCGCAGGTTCGTAGAGGGTTTTCTTCAATTACTTCTCCACTCACAGCTTTGACGAAGAATAAAGTCAAGTTTGAATGGCGGAGACTTGTGAGAAGAGTTTCCAGTACTCAAGGAAAGACTCACTTCAGCCTGGTGCTTACTTTTCCCATGTGTGGTGAGAATTACACTTTTTTTTGTAATGCATCTAGGGTTTGTTTTGGTTGTGTTCTTATGGAGGGTGTTAAGGTGATAGCTTATCCGTCCAGAAAGATGAAGGTTCATGAATAGAATTATCCCAGTCATGACCTGGAGTTGGAAATTGTGGTGTTTGCACTGTAGCAGTTGAGGAACTTCTTGTATGGAGTGCATGTGGATGTATTCAAAAACCACAAAAGTCCCCAGTACGTGTTCACACATAGAGAGTTGAATCTACGTCAATGAAGATGGTTAAAACTGTTGAAGGACTATGACATGAATGTACACTACCATCCAGGTAAGGATAATGTTGTTGATGATGCTTTGAGTAGGATGAGTGTGGGAAGTACAACCCACTATGAGGATGAGAAGAAGTAATTGGTAAAAGATATACATAGACTCGCAAGACTGGGTGTGCGGTTGGTTGACTCTACTAGTGGGGATGTTTTAGTTCATCCTAGTTCTGAATCATACATAGTAGTTGAAGTCAAGGAGGGTCAGCATCATGATCATGTGTTGATGGAGCTGAAGAACTCAGTGTTGGTTAAGATGAATGAGTCTTATTCTTTGAGAGATGACGACATACTTATGTATCAAGACAGGCTGTGTTTACCCGATGTGGATGATTTGTGGACCAGAATCATTGCTGAGGCCCATGGTTTTAGATACTCTGTACATCCATGATTCCACCAAGATATATCATAATCTTAAACAGATGTAGTGGTTGGATGGCATGATAAAAGAGATTGCAGATTATGTGGCCAAGTGTCCTAATTGTCAATAAGTTAAGGTAGAACATCTTAAGGCTGGCGGTCTTACTCAGACTATTGAGGTTCTTCATTGGAAATGAGAGACCATTAATATGGACATTGTGGTTGGTCTTCTAAGGACTAGGAGATAGCATGACTACATATGGGTTATTGTGGACAGGATAACTAAGTCTGCCCACTTTATCGCTGTGAAGTCTACTTACAGAGCCCAGGATTATGCGGAACTCTACATTGATGAGATTGTGTGATTGCGTAGGATTCCTTTGTCTATCATTTCAGATAGAGAAGCTCAGTTCACTTCACATTTCTGGAGATCCTTCCATAAGATGTTAGGCACGTATGTAAAGCTTTGTACTGCCTTTATTCCTCAAACTTATGGCAGGAAGAGCGCACCATTGAGACAATGGAGGATATGTTGAGAGTATGTGTGATTGACTTAAAGGGTATTGGGACGACCATCTGCCTTTGATAGAATTATCGTATAATAATACCTATCACTCCACCATTTGGATGGCACCATTTCAGGCACTGTATGGGAGGAGCTGTAGGTCTCCAGGGTAGTTCAAGGTTGAAGAGTCATCCATTTTAGGTCAGAGATACTTCATGATGCCTTAGAGAATCTCAAGGTTATTAGGGACAGGTTGGATACTGCTTACAATCGGTAGAAGTCCTATGCACACAATATAAAATTTACCTTATAGTTTGATGTTGATGACCAAGTCTATTTGAAGATATCACCTGTGAAGAGGGTGATGAGGTTTAACAGGAAGAGGAAGTTGAGTCCAAGGTATGTTGGGCCATATGAGATCATGCAGTGTGTGGGTGAGGTGGACTTGCCTGCGGAATTAACTTCTATCCATACAATCGTTCATGTTTCTATGATAAACAAGTTCCTAGGTTATCTAACATCGACTCTACCTCTTGAAGGTTTTGAAGTCGATTAAGACTTGTCCTACGAGGAGGTGCCTGTTGAGATCTTAGACAGACATGTCAAACGGCTGAGGATCAAGGAGATTGCAACAGTTAAGGTAGTGTGGAGGAATCATATTTTTGAGGGGTTTACATGAGAGGCTGAGGACAATATGAGATCCTGCTACCCTCATCTTTTTCAGGTCATGAGGTTAAACTTCCTACTCTTACGTCTATGTATCTTTATCTCCCAATTCTTTGTTGATATTTCTTGATTGTTTATAGTTACTATGTTATGATCTGATTTGTATTATGCAAAATAGTTAGTGGTGTCATTCGGGGATGAATTTTCCTATGGGAGGATAACATAACAACCATAAAAATGGATAAGATAAGTAATGCTTAATGTGTCTAGAATTCATACGATTAGACCAGGGTTCACACGGATTGATGCCTGTAGGACAAGACCTCGGAAGCTTTACGACAGCCAACAAAACTAGATTGTGGATTTATTTGAGCTAAGAAAGGTTGGGTCCCGCCATGTAGGGCTCTCAATTACGAACATTTACTCGGATGAGTCTTTACCGAACATAAAAAGGGAAAATCATAGTTTTGGAGGGTCTAGTGGTAAAATGGTTTTTTCCAGGCTAAGGGTAGTATCATAATTTACCTACATATACAATTAATTATTTAATTAATAAGGTGGAGGGTTATTTTGGGGAATGAGAGCCGAAAATTGGCCCTTGAAGTGAAGTCGTGCTCCACTCGGTTTGAACCTAGGTGGATGAAATTAATTGAATTTGTTTTTAATTTAAGTTGGTAAATTAATGAAATTAATTTATATTTATTATTTAGTAGATGATGAAAAATAAAATTAAGTCAAATTTTTAATAATTAAATAAAACCTTATTTGACTAAGTCCTAACTAGACTCCGAAGCCTAAGATAAGTCTTCTCTCCCACGCTCATCTCTCTCTCACTTCTCTATCACTCTCATTCATGATCTCTCTAAGCCAAAGTAACTTTCAACAACAGAAAAATAAATCAAGTTCTTCACACTTGAAGAACACACACGAAATCACAAGAAAACAAACATTACACGTTAGAAAAATAGAGGTTGTCCGTCGAGTTGTGTTGACATTGAGGGGACTTGGACTTGATCTTGGGTGATGTTCTTGGGAAAAAAGTTGAGGTTTTAACTTCAAAAAGGTATGTGTTCTCTTCTCTCTTTGTCTCTTTCACAAGAGACCCCTTAAGGTTCAGATCATTCACTCCAAAAACTAGGGTTGTTCTCTGTTGCATGTCAATTTCAATCTCTTCCAATCATTCATAGGTTGGGTATTATTACTGGTAGATTTAGGTGTATATGGTGTTTTTGTTATGAATATGGTTAAGTTTTGTAGTTGAAATAGTATCAATGACAACCTATTTGTTTTCGCAACTATGTGCATGTGTGTACGAGAATGTGTCTATGACTAGTGTGGCTTGAGGCTCCAAAATGTGCAATTTTATGGTCGTTATTTTGCGTGCATAAACCTATGTAAATCGTGATGTTCATAAAAAATGAAATGTGGCTGATTTAAGTAATAATCTATTGGCTAAACAAATCTATGAAAAATGCACCCCAAAAGATGTTAAATGTTCGACGAATTACATTATGAGTTCAAGTGAATATATTGATGAATGTGAGCTGAAATGTGAAAAAATTTCCAGCAACTTACATGTTTAGTTTGGGCTAAATGTAGATGAACAAATCTGGATAATTAATAGAGTGAATAATGTGGTGAAACCACCTGGATTCGAACCCGCGACCTCACCCGTATAATGCCTTAAAATCGCAAAAGGGAAATGGGTGTCAAGGGGATTTGATCTCGGGTGTGCTGGCTGAAAATAGAGTTTTAAATATTGATAAAAAGAAACGTGAGGCATGGGAATTGATGTATCGTGGTTTCATGTTATTTTTAATGCTTTTTCCTTATGTTTAGTGTTTGTCCAACAACCTTTTTGTATTTGTTTAGGTAAGTTTCTTTTTAATTGATGGAAATGTTTCTAAAAGATGAACGCGGAGGTTTTTGAGCAAGCAATGCAAAAAAAAGTACCACAAACGGAGCTTGTGACGGTCCGTCGTGCCCGTGACATTCCGTTGGTGGCATCGTACTAAAGCTGCTGAAGGAAGATGGGGAAGTCTCACCAAGTGTGGGGTTACGGAGTGCGTGACGGACCGTCGTATCCATGACGTTCCGTCCTGCTAGTTCGTCATGAAAATCATAGAAGTAGTCCCAGTACCCAAATTCCAAGAGTTCAAGTGTTATGGAACGGAGACCCTCGATAGATCGTTGTGTCTGTGACGGTCCGTCATACCTGCCGTCAATGATAATGAAGAGAGCAGCAGAAAAATTTTCAAAGTATGGGACGATGGAGTCCATGACGGCCCGTATTGGCCACAACGATGAATCACGAGGTCCGTAGACCCAGCCGCGTTTTGACAGATTTCCAGCATATAGAGTCCTTTAATTAGGTTTTTGTTTTTTGATAAATAGTTCGAAAAACATCGTTTTTGGGGTTAGACTCTTTGGTGATTAGACTTTCTTATAGTTAGACTCTTGATTATTTTTGTTTCTTTTATGAATTAGACTTGGCGATTATTATTACACTTTTCGAGAACCATTAGTCTTCAATTAATTTCACTTATTGATTAATGGTGATTTTGATGATTAATCAAGTAAACTTCTATATTTTATTCTTTCTCATTAAAGTAAGTGCATGAATTCTTATATTACATATTTGAATATTGTGATTATGACTCTGGGTACCTAAACTCCATGACTATGGTTGTGGAAACCATAGGCGAATAATGACGTAAAACCTAACTAAAATAACAATTCTACAATAGTGTCTTGCATGTATTGATAATTCTTTCGTTAGAAGTCTTTTTAACGGATGACCAACGTTAGAACTCGCCTTAATGCTACTTGTCGGACAAAGGAGGTAGATAATAGGAAAAGAATTATCAACATAGATTTAGTGTATACTATCAAATAGGCTAGTATTGATTGGTACGAGGTAATAACTTAGTCAAATATCGTATACAATGCTTAATATGAGGTAAAGGTAAGGGTTAGTATAGCAACACACGTAGCCGGACCAAGGTGCGGAGTGATATTTTCTAGATGTCTTACCAAGGATTTAGAAATACATAACTTATCACTTTTCATGCAAGATACTAGGAAAGAATTGTTATAGTTAGAATTATCAAGTTAGGAACCTGTGGGGAACACGTAAACCCTAGTTAATTTTATTAACTATTTACACTCCAACATTTGAATCGGTTAGTTGTCTACTCTAATTTAGCTTGTTATTTTCATTCATTTAGAAGTAAAAAAACCCCTTTTGTTGTCTTTGTTATCCAAGGAAATGATTGACTAAATAGTAGTAATAATAGTTTGACGTTAAGTCTGAACTATTTTCCTCATGGGAACGATCCTAATTTCATTACTTGGTTCTTTACTTGATACGACGACTTTACTTCTGATTTGAGAAGTAAGTTTGAGCGTATAAAATTTTGGCGCCGCTGCTGGGAGAAGTAGCTTTTAGATTAACTTAAACTTATTACTAAAATTTAGTCAATATTTTCTTAATTTTACTTTGTTTGCAGAACAATCTTCCTTGTATGCCAAATACACGGAGAGGAAGAGAACCCTTGTTTCACTATGATCACAAATTAGAGCATACACTACGCAACATGAATCAAAACTTGGGTATTTATGATGATGATCCAAACAAGAATATCCCAGCTCCGGTTGATGTTCATGATCAGTTGTTACCCGATGCTCTGGGTGAAAACTAACAGAACGGCCCCAAGAATACTACAGAGGCTATGATAATATACCAGACTCCGATGGGCCACTTGTCTTTCCTTTTATACCACTAGGCCACACCTTTGTGGTAACTATTAGACTTATGGAAATGCTCACTGCCAGAGGTTTGGTTTCAGGGCTACCTTCTGAGGATCCACATTCCCATATAACTTAGGTAAGGGCAGTGTGTAAAAGCATTTTAGGGAGGCTTGACTTGGACTTTGATGTAATAGGGCTAAGAGTGTTTTGCTCTCTCACTCACAGAAGAGGTTGTTATTTGGTTCACTGAGCTCTCTTACAACTCAATTTTCACTTGGAACCAACTAAGGGACGTTTTCTTAGCATGGTACCACCAAGTATCCATGAAACTGAATGACAAAGACAGAGTGAACAACTTTGTGGCACTACAAGGAGAGTCAGTTCAAAGTTATTAGGTAGATTCACCTAGTTTATTTAGAAGCGTTACCAATCACCGTATTGATGATGACTCACAGAAGGAATACTTCTATTGGTGACATGATGATAATAATAAAGTGGTGTTTGATACAATAGTAGGTTGTTCTTATGGGGAGTGTCCTTATGCTGAGATTGCTGAAAATTTAGAGAAAATCTCCCGGAACAATAAAGTCTGGGGTACTAGGAAGTCAGATACCGGGAGAAATACCTTCGGAGTGCAATCCACTCACAATCCAGCCATATATGAGATTCGTAATGAGATGGATCAGATGAGAACTGAGCTTGGGTTGGTATTAAAACATGTCACTAGGTTGAAGAAAAGATAAATGCAGTCAACTAGTTGTCTAAGCCACCACCACAAAATGATTAATGCTATCATGTGGCGGATTCGTATGCGTTAAACGAGCAGACGGGGGGTTTACGACCAAGTGCCCAAGGCTCAAATAAGGATAATTGGCGCCAAGGTCAAGGGAACCAAGGTCGGATCAATGGAAACTATAACCATGAGGGTTATTATGTGCAATATGGTAACTACAACCACGATAACAACTTCAACATGGGTAACTATGGTAATAGAAATGGTAGGAATAGGGCCTACGTCCCTCCTCAAAAATTGCAAAGTTACTCCTAGGGCTGGTGGAGATACTATGGCGCGAGTTGAGGATATGTTGCACAAAATGATGAGAAGGTTCGATTCTAATGATGAACACATTAAAGAGTTAAGGAGTGATTTAGCGAGTATTAGGCAAAAGGTCGATACACATGCAATATCGATTAAGCAGATCATGTTGCAAATGGCCCTATTATCTGCGACTGTGAACACACGGTAGCCGGGCAATATTCCTAGCAACAATGTCCAAAATCTGAAAAATTATGCACACTGTATGGCAATCACTACTCGGGGTAGTAAGCAAACCATTGACCCACCTATGCCGTCTAATGAGGAAAATGTGAGAAAACACACTAATAAGGTTGTAGAGGGTAGTGGTGAAGCAGAAGATAGCACTGGGAAAAGATGTGAAAGTCCTTATAAAGGTAATTTCCATGGCTACACCACCACCCCCCTTTCCTCAAAGCTAAGTGAAAAAGACCGAGGATGGTAAATATCGGCATTTTATAACAATGTTGAAGCAACTTTCTATTAATGTTCCTTTCGTAGAAGCTCTAGAGAAAATGCGCGGTTATATCTAGTTTATGAATGATGTTGTTACAAAGAAAAGATCGGTCACTTTCGAGGATGATGATATAATGCAACATTGTAGTGCTATTGCTACAAGATCTCTTGTACAAAAGAAAGAAGATCCGAGTGCGTTCACTATTCCTGGAGCATTATGTTATCTGGGCATGCTTAAATATCATGCCCTTCTGATTTAAAAGAAGTTGGGTTTGGGTGACCCAAAGCCCACTACGATGCGGCTACTGATGGACGATTGAACAGTGAAAAGGCCTATAGGGATACTCTACGATGTTATAGTAAAGGTGAAGTCGTTCATATTTCCGATAGATTTTGTTATCCTTGATTGTCAAGTCAATTTTTAGGTTCCTATTATTCTTTGGAGGCCATTCCTTACTACGGGTAGAGCCTTAGTTAATATGGAAAATGGGCAGATGAAATTTCGGTTGAACAATGAAACAACGACCTTCAACATTTGTATGTCCATGAGGAAGAGTGGTGAGCTCCAATCGATATCTGCAATGTCCTACAATCAAAAGATGAAGAAGGATATTGATCTAAAAAGTTAAAAATGAGAGTTTATGGTTGGGGATGTGCTGCTTTTAGACAAGTCAAGCATGCGTTTGTTTCCGGGCAATCTCAAATCCAAATGGACTGGTCCTTACTAGGTTACCCAACTATTCCCTCATGGAGCAGTTCAGTTAGAAACAAAGGAGGGAGTGTGGTTTAAGAAGAATGAAGAACGAATAAAACCCTATTTTGGGCATATTGAATCGGCAAATGAAGGGATCAAGGCATACCATCTTGATGAAGGCTGAGTAATTAAGCTTTCGTGACGTTAAATCAGACGCTTGTTGGGATGAAACCCAATATTTATAGTTTTTCTTTCTAGTAATGGTAGCATTTTCTACTAATGGGTTTTAAATTTGCATGCACATCAGAAGGAAATTCTGCAGAAAATCACTCCGCAGCAGTCACTGACGGACCCATCGACGGCCTGTCACGAACGCAACGGAACGTCTCATGAATCCGTCGTGCAAGGTACGTCTTTGAGTTATTTTAAAAACTAAGACACATGGGACGAAACCAATGAAGAACCGTCACAACTGCGACGGACGTCGTAAAGGACTCGTCGCGTCACTAATGAACCTTGCTCAACCCGACCCGGCTGTTTTTTAAAAAAAATTCTTATTATTTAAAAACACCACCCCTTCATTCCACCCATTTCCTTCCCTCTTCCTCCCATTTCCCTCCCTTTTCAACTTCCAATCTCCTACGCCTCTTTCAATCAATCATTTTCCGAAATTCCTAAAATCCACTCTCTACTAGTCGGAGTCTGCTGTTGTGGTTCTCTTCTTGATCACCAAGTACCTTCCTCACTTGTTTTTCTCAAATTATCAGGTATGTGTCTCTAATTTCTACTCATTTACACTGCATTTTTGTTTATCAATATGTATTAGCCTATATTTTATTGATGGGTTCATTCTTTACTACATATTCTCTCTGAACTAGGGTGAGAATCCTCAAAATGGCCTTGTTAAAACTCTAGAAATAGTTGCTTTAGTATTGCTAGTTTACTAGGTATTTTGGTTAAACACATGTGGGTTAAAACACTAAAAATTCCATTTGGGTCATAGGGGATAAATGTGGCATCCCTAGTTCTGTCACTGAATGACAGATTGAGACCCAGATGATTGACCGTCGTACCCATGAGGGACTGTCATAGGGTCCGTCCCAACATCCCTAACAACCCACAGTCCAATTTTCTCCAAGTTTCCACCAACGGACATATGCGACGGACCATCATTCCCCACGATGGTCCGTCCTGCACAATGGTTCTTGTTGTAAGAGACACTATTCCTAAGGGTCTCTTACATTTTCCAAGTGTCCTCTTACGGACGTCTATGAGGGACCGTCATACCCACGATAGTCCATCCTGCATAACCGTCATGACGGTCAGAGACCCCTCTCCCAAAGGTCTCTATGCTTTTTTCTGAAATTCCCACAACGGACATAGACACCAGAAAGTCATCATCTCAACAGTCCGCCATGCTTATCCTTCATACTTTTTAGAGACTTTCCTTCGGGGGTCTCCACCTAAACATAGTTTAAGTAAGACATGGCGGATCCCATGATGGTCCGTCGTACTTACGACTAGCTGTCACTTGGTCCATCGTGTTCATCTATTACTATAGAAATGTCATAACATGTTAAATCTTTTATTTATTTTGTGTCTTTTTGCTTGTCTTGTTTGCTCCTTCTAGTAATAATATTGATTCTTTGCAGGTACTATAGTGTATTGCCCCAAAACAAGATCGAGTCTACGCATGTGCTCGATCGATGTTTGTCGCCCTGTCTGCCTTCCTGATCATTGGTTCTAATGATGAGCGTGACACCGAGTACGTTCCCCCAGGCACATCGACCCCATCCCGAGCTGCATGTGTTGCACGAACCATACCCAAAAAGTGGCGTCCAACATAGTCACTGCCTCTCACTCAGATTAGGAGAACACACTAACCGGCACACCTTCTGGGTAAGGTACTTATGAAGAAGGAGAGTATGGCACCTTAGAAGTTTCGTGGTCGAAGGAAGCCTCCAGAGCTCTAGTGGTTCCTACACCCACCACAGCTGCACAGTCTTCCTCGTCTGATGAGGCTAACAGCTCTGAATCCACACCCGACTCACTGACTCGTGCTCTCACCCCGGTTGTCGACCAACCCAATGGGTGGTGTGTCGACGGGCAATATAAAGTTTATTCATACGCAATGTTTTTGAATGACAAAGGAGTCATGAAACGGACCCTTACATTGGAGAGGCGGGCCCTTACGGGAAGTCTCTCGACTATGACAGAGATCAACAATCTCTTCACCAGACATCGAGGGAAATGACAGCGCGTTTGGTTGTCCGTTATAGTGAAGATGTGGTCCGAGAGTTCTACGCCTCCTACGTGGCTACTCTCAGATCAAAGATTGATTGGCGGGCTTCCCCTGCCAAACACGCCCCACTAGAGCATGTATGAGTACTTGGCATTCAGGTTTATATCTCCCTGCTTGCCATCCGCCGATATCTATACGGCGAGGATGTTGGTGCCAAGTGGACCCCTCTCAACGTCGAGTATGACTACCGGTGGCAAATTGTCAAACATGGCCAATTCTTGCATGAGCCATCACTGAGAGAGACCACCATGAGGTGGATAGCCCTGCACTTGTCTGTTGATGGAGAGGGTGTTGACTGGGTAACCGAGACAAAGGGAGACATCAAGAAGGCTAACCTGATCTACATGGCGAAGTTCTTATGGTTGATTACAGCCGCTGATAATATAGTCACATGGGATCGTGCAGTACTCATTGTGGCGATGATAGCCAAGTTTGAGGTAGACTTTTCTTGGCTTCTACAGGCGGTCATACACGCTGGGATTTTAAGGTTACAACTACTTACCCTTTCCCGTGCATGATATTTTAATAATTCAGGTCCGCAGGTGTGCCTATCTTGCACATTGTTCAGCTCAAGACCCCGCTGGGCATTGTTGATATCGGCCTCACCAGGAATGAGGCCAATGAGTTCGCTCCTTGCAGAGGGCCCCATCCAGAGTTGCCTCCACTTGGTGACAATCTGTCTGATACGGTAGCACATGCTCTCACGGCTACGCAGGCTGATTTCACTGACGCTACCCCTGTTGAGTCTATCCTTGGTAGTAGAACTGCCCCGAGCTCCTCCCGCTCAGCCCCTTTCCCCGCTATGGTCCAGCTTGCTAGGGTACAGAAACTAGAGGCACAGATGGCTACACTTTTGCATAGGTCTATTACTAAGGCAGACGAGCGCTTTGAGCGGAGAATGGCCACCACACAGAGCAGTAGATTTCCTGAGGTTCATCAGCGCTTGAACGCTTTTGAGTTGTGAGTGCTAGCCTGGTCAGCCCCTCATATGGATGTGTCAACCTTTCAGGCTGCAGTAGAGAGTCTTCAAGAAGACATCGGTATAATCTTAGAGTCTAGGGTGCCTGAGTCTGAGACCCTTTTTGCAGAGCCTGCTGAGGACATAGTGACGGTAGCCTTCTTCGCCATTTCTGATATTTCACCACCTCCTAATAGAGAGCTTGACAAAAGGTGTAGGGGTCGCGAGAAGGATGAGGCTAGAGAACGGACAAAGGAGCGTCGTGAGATGGAGGCTGCGAGGAGAGCCTCGCTTTCTGATGAGGTGGCGCGTCGGATGAGAACTGTAGAGTTACCTATCTCCTTAAAAATGTTGAGATAGCGGGAGGCACTCCTCAAGGTTACCATATTACTTGCTTGCTAATCGTCAGCGCTTTGTGCCGCTAGTTTGCTTCACCAACCACTCTTGTATTTCAATTCTTTTTTATGCATTGGGGATAATTGCATGTCTTTTTGTTGGGGGTGGATTAAATGGACACTGAGTGCTACGGTGAAGTCTGAGTAGCCCAATTCACTATCCTCATTTGAGGTTTTCTTGCTTGTGTTCTTTTTCCCCACGAGACTGATTATTTTTATTGTTGAACCGGCATGTCTATATCATGTGTACATAGTTTAACTCTGAAGCATGATGGCTAAAATAATATCCTTATGAAATGTAAATTATGAATTACTAGGCATTGGAATTGATAAATGTGTAGCTCTAAGCATGACATAGTGATACACCACTGCATGACCCTAAGTCTAAAATTCAAACTAGATGTCTGATAATCTGGTAGAGTAATGAGATGTCAATGAGTGTGAGGAAGATTTGAATAGTCAATTATTTGTACTGAACTACAAATTGCCTAGTTAGTCCTTCTAAAAGTAAGTTATAATAGACAATTAGGAAAGGGTCATAGACTCCTATTCAATATAGCCCATTTTTGGCCTAAAAAACTAATAAAATTAATCCTTCTTCAATCCAAATGATTTGGGCTTAAACTAGACCTTTCTTTTTCACCCCAACTAATCTTTTCTGGGAATAATGTGTTGGCCCTGGTCTGTCCTTGGACATGTGCACCTCAACATACGCCAAAAGCATAAGTTGAGGGTGGGTAATGCAGTAAACAACCTTTTTATGGCCCTGACCCAACATTGGGTATTGTGTACTTTGACTCATAGCAAAGCTATGAGTCTAGTGTGTCCATTATGAGGAATGCTCTGGAAAGTGGGATAAAAGAATAAAGAGAGACAAAGAACAAAATTAATGAGACTCAAGAATCAGTTGAAAGAAAACTTAAATAAAAAAATAAAAAATAATACAAGAAATACAAGCAAGAAAAGAAGAGAGTCACTTACACAAATGAAGAAAGAAGGGATATAGCAAGGTGAAAGAATATGAGAAACTAGGCGAAATAAAATGATTAAAAGTGGTATGTTTAGCCGAAATGTAAAGAAGGTAAAAAGTCACTAAAGTATACCTATATATACCCTCAGTTACATTAGCCTATGTTACAAGCTAAGAAATTCCTATCGTGATCCTAAAAGTTGTATAGCGAACATAAAGCAGTGAAAATAAGGGCAAGCTTATGGCAATATGTATGAATGAGTTGTGAATTTGTTCTTAGATTGAGTGTTTAAATGTAATCCATATAATCAAACTAAAATCATTGTGTGAAAAATGAGGATATTGTTTTGAAGTGAGGACACTAGTTGCAATACTAGAAATATTAGCATCTCGGTGAGAAATGGAAGAGGATAGGTGTTAGTGCATGGTGAGTCTGTGTCATGGTCTGATTCCACATAATTCAAGCCCAATAGTGATGGCATGCATAAATAAAATGAGATTGATCGGGATTGGTAGCCAAATGATTGCGAAAGATAAAACATGTATACTATTGTACAAAGATTTTGTATTGAGTCATAATGTGGCGCTTGAGGAGTAACAACAAATTTAAGTTAGGGGTGTTGATAAACCGTGGTTTCACGGTATTTTTAATGTTTTTTCCTTAAGTTTAATGTGTGTCCAAAAGCCTTTTTGTATGAATGTTTATGTAAGTTTCTCTTTATTTGCAGGAAATCTGTCTAAAAGATGAACACGGAGGTTTTGGAGCTAGAAATGCAGAAAAGTACAACCTACGGAGCTTGTGAGTGTCCGTCGTGCCCGTGACGGTCCGTAGGTGGCATCGTAGTGAAGCTACAGAAGGGAGATGGGGAAGTCTGACCAAGTTTGGGGTTACGAGTGTCCGACGAACCGTCGTTGCCATGATGGTCCATCCTGCTGGTTCCTCATGAAGATCATAGAAGTAGTCCCAGTACCAAAATTCCAAGAGTTCAAGTGTTATGGAACGGAGACCCTCGCCGGGCCATTGTGCCTGTGACGATCTGTCACACCTGCCGTCGAGGATAATGAAGAGATCAGTAGAAGAATTTTCAAAGTATGGGACGACAGAGTCCATGACGGCCCTTCGTAACCACGACGACCCGTCGCGGGGTCTGTCAACCCAACCGCGTTTTGACAGATTTCCAGAAAATAGAGTCCTTCTTTAATAAGTTTTTTGTTTTTTATAAATAGTTCGAAAAACCTTGTTTTTGGGGTTAGACTCTTGTGTGATTAGATTTTCTTATAGTTAGACTCTTGATTATTTTAGATTCGTTTGTGGATTAGACTTGGTGATTATTATTACACTTTTGGACAATCTTAGTTATCAATTGATTTCAGTAATTGATTGTTAGTGATTTTGTTGATTAATACAGTGAACTTCTGGATTTTATTCACTCTCATTGAAGGAGGTGCATGAATTCTTATACTACATATTTTAATATTTTGATTATGACTATTGGTGACTAAACTCCATAATTAGGGTTGTTGGAACCATAAGCGATTAATGTGGTAAAACCTAGATAAAATAACAATTCTAGAATAGTGTCTTGCATGTATTGATAATTCTTTCGCTTAGAAGTTTTTTTTTACGGATGTCCAACGTTAGAAATTGCCTTAATGCTACTTGCCGGACCAAGGAGGTAGATAATAGGAAAAGAATTATCAATATAGATTTAGTGTATGCTATCTAATAGGCTAGTATTGATAGGTATAAGGTAATAACTTAGTCAAATATCGAATACGGTGCTTAATATGAGGTAAAGGTAAGGTTTAGTATAGCAACACACGTAGCTGGACAAAGGTGCGGAGTGAAATTTTCTAGATGTCGGACCAAGGATTTAGAAATACATAACTTATCACTTTGCATGCAAGATACTAGGACAGAATTATTATAGTTAGAATTATCAAGTTAGGAACCTGTGGGGAACACATAAACCCTAGTTACTTTTTTTAACTGATTAAACTCCAACATTTTAATCTGTTAGTTGTCTACTTTAATTTAGCTAGTTATTTTCATTCATTTTGAAGTAAAAAAACCCTTTTATTGTCTTTTCATTCCAAGGAAATGATTGAATAAATAGTACTAATAATAGATTGAAGTTAAGTGTGAACTATTTTCCTCGTGGAACGATCCTAACCTCATTAGTTGGATTCTTTACATTATACGACCGCTTTAATTCTTATTTGAGAAGTAAGTTTGAGCGTATGAGTAATCGAACCCATGACCTCGTACGAATATTCAAGGGGGAAAATTTAAATTAAATTAAAGATAGGTTTTGGGGTTCGAACCGACAACCCCTAAGCCAAGGGAGAGAGAGTTTAAAGAAAAGAAATTCAAAGAAAACGAGGTTGTGGGGGCTCGACCCCACATCCTTTCAATCCCATTGAGCCAAAAAATGAAGAGAAAAACTAAGGGAAAATTAAACTGAAGGTGTTTAGGTTTTATCATGGGTCCCCAAGCCGTGTAGACCAAAATAGAATTGATGAAAAAATATAAGTGTTGTCTAAGGGATTCGAAATTGGGTTGCCTTGACCAAATTCTGTGTTGATGCATAAGGCTTACATGAATTAAATATTCAAGAATAATATTGCCTACTCAGATCGAAATCGAGATCTTTGCATACATACAAGACGCATATGTATTGTACCACATAATCTTATAAAGATATTTTTAATACTTAAATGAACGATGCATGAAGACTCATAGCTTGTATATATAGGCCCATAGGTCTGCATATGTTTAAAAATAAGTGAACCTAAGACGTATGTATAGAAATGATGTAACCCTAGAAAGGTTAAGTAAGAGTGTAAAACACACTAAATGGCCAAGTGCATTGGCACATGTGAAATGAACAATGAAATGCTGAAATGAACAAAGAAATGATTAAATGAAAAATGAAATGATGAAACCATAGAAGGGTTAAGTAAGAATGTGAGACACACTAAATGCCCAAGTGAATTTGAATATGATGAAATGAACATTCACATAAAATGGGGTGAGTAATTATGAAGAGAAAATATTCTAATGTTGATGAATAGAGTGACAACATGAAATGAGGCTAATTTAAAAGATAAGAGCAATCTCAAATAAGCCTAAGTAAATGTTACCAAAACGTACTCACCTATGAGAGTGTAAAGTTAATGAAGAGACCAATCTCTATGAGCACTCTAATTAAAGTATTGAGATTAACATACTTAATGCTAATGATGAGATAAGAAATAATCTATTGAACTATGATGTCCTCATACTAGAAGCCAGTTTCCATGACGTATGAATTTAATGTAATGGAACTTTATACTCAGCACCGATATACTAGTTATGAGCGGTGATGCCTTCTTTCAGGAAGGGCAAAGATTCATGTAATTCTCATGAGATGAGTCTGTTTGACAATATCAGGTATGGGTTTCCATATATCTCCTATTTTTTGAACCTATACTGCCAATATAAGGATCTAGCGGGGTTTAATTCCCAAGTATGCTAGAGAGTTTTGGGTCACTTTTGCTGGTGATTACACCTCTTTTCGGTGAGGGGGAGACATTGGATATCATGATGCTCACATGATCTATGTCGGTTAAAGTTAACGATCCCCATTAATGAATGGAGTCAGCCTTAAATGATGCACATAATGAAATGAATGATACCAAAGGTGTTAAGATAGGAAAATCAAGAGGTGATCTAGACATAATTAATGACACAAGTTCATTCTTGATCGTTGCACATTGAACCCGATGAGAGTCTTAAGATACATCTTAGGCATAACTAGTGTTTACAATAGCCTATGAATTAAATGAAATGAAGTACGTATGAATCAATCAAGTAGACTCTGTGTTTTCTAAAGAAGTCTCCCTAGTTGAGGTCCCATATGTTGAGCCCTCATTTTTGGGAAGTCTTGATGTCAAGTCCATGATTCCATGGTCTCATGGCATATGACATGAAAAATGTTATGTGTTATATGCAATATGTTATCTGCTATGTGCAAGATGTTATGTGCACTGTGAAATATAATAAGTATGATGATGCATGTTACTTTCATGGAATGACTTTCCTAATCCAAATTTGGATAATTCACTCACTTTCCTAATCAAAATTTGGAAAGCCCACTAACTTTCCGAATCCAAATGTTGAAATTCCACTGACTTGACATTCCATAATCATATTGTTAGGAAAGAGCTATTCTTAAACATGATTTCATTGGTATGTGCTTGCATATACCCATACTTAGTACAAGTGTGAACTAACATTATACAACTCCACAATTCTATGTGCAGGACCAGGTGGACACTAGAGCTACAAGTTGACGCTGAAATTATTCAGACATGGAGTATTCATCCGGACTTGGTAGTCCTCATGCTTTCAAGGATGATTGATCATTATATTCTAGCTTAGTTATAGGATTGTGCTAGTGGAGTATGTTCCACTAGCTTTTCTTTTTGTTTTTGTTCAGACATTGTATTGGTGCCATTTTTGCAAGTATACATTTAATGTTATATTAAACTATTTCTTTCATTTGATGATATTAATGTTAGAGGTTGATTGTCAACAATTATGAATCTAATATAATGATTAGTATGTATGTTATGAAATAAAAAGATTTACATTTTCCGCTAAAAAACCTAGATGAAGTAAGAATGACGTAACTAGGGTTGTCTGCGACCTTTCAGAAGTCAACAACGCTAGTCTCGTCTGGGTTCTAGACTCGGGTCATGACAACATGTCTTTATACCTCTGGTAGGGTAAATTGGGTCCTATTGACGGGGTATATATATTAGACTCCACATTTATCTTATGCGGTTTTGTTATAAGTTATTAGTATGTCTCACAGTTTAGTCAAACTCTATTGCATTGACCATTTATCATTATATCCAATATTAAGTTTCAGCTTGTTATAAATTGCTCATTGCATCTAGTTAGCTAAAAATTTAGTATATCATGTTCAGATTATTATACTTATTTTTTGCCTGTTTAATTATGTTTTATTTAATCTTTACTCTATCCTACATGCTCATTATCTTAATGTACTGACGCATATGTGCGCTACATCTTCTCGTGATGTAGGTTCATGTTCTCAGCATCCAGATCACGGTTAGATCGATTCCCTATCTCTAATTCAGCAGAGTCAGTGATGATTTCTCACTCTTCGAGGTAAATACTCATGAGTTTCATTTAAATCTATTAGTCATTTAGTTAAAAAAAATTGCTACACTTAGTTGGGTTTTCCTAGTATTTCTAGTAAGTTTAGAGGCTATTTTCACACATAATTTCAGCTTAGAAGTGAATTAATGATTTTTTTGTATTAAACTCATTATTTTGAAATACATTAGTTGTAGAATATGGGTATTCCTAATCTTTAAAGATTAAAATATAATTTAGCTTCCGCATTCGCTTTATTATCTTTAGTAGGCTCATGATCATGCAAACAGGGTTAGCTTGAGATCAGTTGTTGTCGTAGGTTACCTTCCGCGTCTCGGGTGTAGCTCAGGGCATAACGAAATACTGTATCATAGAACTAGGTTTAGGAGTCCTAGGATGTATGAAAATACCGCACTAAGTAGAGTCCATTACATAGGTGTGAAGTGCACCACGTCTAATGAGAGGGAGGCTACAAAAGTGTTTTAGGAAAACTTCACATTCTTGTTACTTTATCGTGCATAAGGTCTGATCTTATTCCACTCTAACTGGATGTTCTATGTTTAAGAGTATGCCTCCTCGTAGAGCCAATAATATCAATGTGAATGTCAAGAATGTGAATGCATTTCCTCCGTTTCAAGATCAGGAAGTCTCCAATGCTGAGTTTAGAAATGCTACACAGATGTTGGCTACAAGTATGACCAACCAGAATAATCGGGTTTATGATCCTTTGAATGCAAATGGTGGATCAGTAGTAGAAAGGGTCCATGACTTTGTTAGGATGAACCCCCCTGAGTTTTTAGGATCATAAATTAATGAGGATCCATAGAATTTTCTTGATGAGATCAAGAAGATATTCGAGATAATGTAAGTCATTGGGAATGACCGAGTTAAGTTGGGATCATACCAGTTGAAAGATGTTGCTCATAGTTCTACACTCAGTTGTAGGAAAATAGGGGTACAGATGCAACTCCTATTACTTGGGGTTGCTTTAGTGAGACCTTTCTAGACAGGTTTTTCCCAATAGAGTTTAGAGAAACAAAATCCCAAGAATTCATGAACTTAAGTCAGGGTCGTATAACAGTCCATGAGTATGGATTAAAGTTTAACCAACTCTCCAGGTATGTGCCTCACATGTTTGCTTACTCTACTGCTCAGATGAATAAATACTTGTATTCTGTGTAAGAATTTGTGAAAACTTAGTGCATAAGTGTTATGTTACTTGGAGGTATGAACAACTCTAGTCTTATGACACATGCTTAGAAGGTTAGGGAATAGTCTAAGGATAATAAGAATGTTAGGACAGGGAACTATGCCTATTCTCAACAGAAATCGGTTGATGGAAATCGCTCGCAGAGCCAACAAGATTTTTTAGCTCCATCCCCTTCCTAAACTAGTCTACCATACTCCAAGAACAGGTATGACAAGAAGGGTAGAGCACCAAGCTCTAAGTCTCAGGAGAGTGTTTTAGGCACCAAGACTTACCCCACATTCCCTAAGTATAGTTAGAACCATCCGTGCGAGTGTCTCGTATGAAAAGAAGGATTTTATGGGTGCGGTCACTCTTGTCACAGGTTGAGGTATTGCCTTCTAGACAGGGTCAATGAGATGATAATCGTAGATCTCAATCTACAAATTCATCAGCACCAGTAAGTCACCCGACTCAGTAGGGTAACTCATTTGGTACAGTTAGCGGTCACCTCCGAAAAAGGTTGTATACGCTTCATGCTCTCCAGGATCAAGAAGGTTCTCTTGATATAGTCACTTGTATGTTAAGTATATTTGACCTTGATGTTTATACATTGTTAGATCCAGGGGCTACTGTTTCCTTTGTAACTCCTTACATAGCAGTCCTATTTAGTGTTTTACCAGAATCTCTCTCCAAACCATTCTCAGTCTCGACTCCAGTTAGTGACCCAGTTATAGCTAGACGGTATACATAAATTTCCCTATCACAGTATCCCAGAAAGTCACCTCAGAAGAGCTTGTAAGGTTAGTAATTGTATACATCGATGTCATTCTAGGAATGGATTGGTTACATTCTTGTTATACCATAGTCAATTGCAGAACTAGGATTGTTCATTTTTAGTTTCCAGACTAGCCAATCTTATAATAGAAGAATAGTTGATATATCGTGGTTTCACAGTATTTTTAATGCTTTTTCCTTAAGTTTTTTGTGTGTCCAAAAGCCTTTTTGTATTTATCATTAAGTAAGTTTCCCTTTATTTGCAGGAAATTTGTAAAAGGATGAATGCGGAAGTTTTTGAGCAAGAAATGCAGAAAAGTTACCACCTACGGAACTTGTGACGGTCCGTCGTGCCTATGACAGTCCGTAGGTGTCATCGTATTTAAGCTGCTGAAGGAAGATGGGGAAACCTAACCAAGTATGGGGTTAAGAAGTGCATGACGCACCGTCGTAGCCATGACGGTCTGTCCTATGTGTTCATCGTGATGATCGGAGAAATAGTCCCAGTACCCAAATTTCAACAGTGTAGGTGTTATGGAACGGAGACCCTCGCCGGACCGTCGTGCTTGGAACAGTCCGTCATACATGTCGTTGAGGGTAATGAAGAGAGCAACATAAGAGTTTTCAAAGTAAGGGACGACGGAGTCCATGACGGCCCGTCTTGACCACGACGGCCCGTCAAGATGTCTGTCGACCCAGCCGCGTTTTGACAAATTTTCAGCAATTAGAGTCCTTCTTTTACTAGATTTTTGTTATTTATAAATAGTTGTAAAACTTCATCTTTAGGGTTAGAATCTTTATTAGTTAGAATCTTTATTAGTTAGACTCTTTATTGGTTGCACACTTTGTGGGTTAAACACTTTCATGTTAGATTCTTTGTTAGTAGATTATTTTGGCTAATAGACTTTGGATTGTTACACTTTTCTCTTGAGTTGATTGTTTGTTCTTTTGTCGAGTAATCAAGTAAATTTTTGGATTTTATCCTTTCTCTTTGAAGTAAGTGCATGAATTCTTTTATTATATATATGAATACTGTGATTATGACTTTGGGTAACTAAACTCCACAAGTAGAGTTGTGGGAACCATGGGTGAATAATGAGGTAAAATCTAACTAAAATAACAATTCTATAATTGTTTCTTGCATGTATTGATAATTCTTTCACTTAGAAGTCTTTCTTATGGATGCCAACGTTAGACGCCTTAATGCCACTTGCCGGACCAAGGAGGTAAATAATAGGCAAAGAATTATCAACATAGATTTAGTATATACTATCTAATAGGTTAGTATTGATTTGTACAAGGTAATAACTTAGTCAAATATCGCATATAATTCATTATATGAGGTATATGTAAGGGTTAGTATATCAACACACGTAGCCGGAACAAGGTGCCGAGTGAATTTTTCTATATGCCGGACCAAGGATTTATAAATACATAACCTATTACTTCGCATGCAAGATACTAGGATGGAATTGTAATAGTTACAATTATCAAGTTAGAATCTTGTGGGGAACACTTAAACACTAGTTACTTTTATTAATTAATTAAACTCCAACATTTGAATTTGTTAGTTGGTTACATTAATCTAGTTTGTTATTTTTACTCATTTAAAAATAACCCCCCCCCTCTTTTATTTTCTTTGTTTTCTGAGGAAATAATTGACTAAATAATAGTAGTAATAATAGATTGAAGTTAAGTCTGAACTATTTTCCTCGTGAGAACGATCCCAAACTCATTAGTTGGGTTCTTTAGTTGATACGACTTCTTTACTTATTATTTGAGAAGTATGTTTGAGCGTATCAAATTTTTGCGCCATTGCCGAGGAAAGTAGCTTTTAGATTAACGTAAACTTATTAATAAAGTTTACTCAATATTTTCTTAATTTTACTTTGTTTATTTTTTTTGATTCTTGCAGAACTATCTTCCTTGTATGCCAAATACACAGAGAGGAAGAGAACCCTTGTTTCCCTACGATCACGAATTAGATCATACATTGTGCAACATGTATAGAAACATGGATATTAATGATGATGATCCAAACAAGAACATTCCAGCTCCAGTTGGTGTTCATGGTCAGTTATTCCCCGATGCTCCAGGTGAAAACCAACAGAGGAGAAAAAATCCCGCTCCACGTCCTCAAGAATAGTACAGAGGCTATGACAATATAGCAGACACCGATGGTCCACCTATCTTTCCCCCTCTACCACCAGGCCACACCTTCGTGGTAACTAGTAACCTGATGCAAATTCTCACTGTCAGAGGTTTGTTTTCAGGGCTACCTTCTGAGGATCCAGATGCCCATAAAGCTAAGGTAAGGGCTGTGTGTAAAAGTTATGTAGGGAGGTCTGATTTGGATTTAGATGTAATAGGGCTAAGAGTCTTTCCTCTCTCACTTACTGGAGAGGCTGCTATTTGGTTCATTGAGCTCTTATAACTCAATTTTCACTTTGAACCAACTAAGGGACATTTTCATAGCATGCTACTATATGGTCTTTAAGAAAAAAAACACAAAGACATAGTAAGAAACTTTGTGGCATTACTAGGAGAGTCAGTTAGTAGTTCTTGGGATAGATTCACCTCATTTTTTAGAAGCGTCCCCAATCACCGCATATATGATGAGTCACTGAAGGAATACTTCTATCGAGGAAAAGATGATAATAATAAAGCGGTGTTGGATACTACAGCAGGTGGTTCTTATGGGGAGTGTCCTTATGCTGAGATTGCTGAAAAGTTAGAAAAAATCTCCCGGAACAATAAATCTTGGAGTACTAGGAAGTCAAATTCTGGGATAAATACATTCGCAATACAATTCACTCCCAACCCAGCCATAGATGAGATTTTTGAAAAGATGGCTTAGATGAGACCTGAGCTTGTGTTGGTACTAAAACATGTCACTTGGGGTGAAGAAAAGATAAACGTAGTCAACTACTTGTGTAAACCACCACCACTAAATGATGAATGCTATTATGTGAATGATTCCTATGCGGTAAATGAGATGACAGGGGGTTTCGGACCGTGTTTCCAATGCTCTAATAAGGAGAATTGGCGCCAAGGTCAGGGGAACCAAGGTCAGATCTATGGTAACTATAACCATGAGGGTCATTATGTTCGAGAAGGAAATTACAACCGCTACAACAACTTCAACAGGGGTAACTATGGTAATAAAAATGATAGGAATGGGCCCTGTGTTCATCCTCAAAATAGTGAAGTTACTCGTAGGGATGGTGGAGGTAGCATGGCGCGAGTTGAGGATATGTTGCATAAAATGATGAGAAGGTTTGATCACACTAAAGAGGTTAGGAGTGATTTAGTGGGTATTGGGCAGAAAGTCGATACACATTCAATATCGATGAAGCAGCTTGAGTTACAATTGGCCCAATAATCTACGACCGTGAACACATGGCAACCGGGCACGATTCCTAGCAACACTGTCCAGAATCCAAAAAATGATCGACATTGTATGGAAATCACTACTAGCGGTGGTAAGCAAAACATTGACCCACCTATGTCCTGTAATGAGAAAAAGGTGACAAAAGATACTGATAAAGTAGTAGAGGTTAATGGTGAAGTAGAAGATAACACTATAAAAGATGCTAAAGTAACTAAAAAGGTAACTGCCATGCCTAGACCCCCCCCCCCCCATTTCCTCAAAGATTAGTGAAAAAGAGCGAGAATTGTAAAAATCAACATTTTATAACAATGTTGATGCAGCTCTATATCAATGTCCCGGTTATGCCATGTTTATGAAAGATTTTGTTACAAAGAAAAGATCTCTCACTTTTGAGGATGATGATAGAAAGTAGCATTGTAGTGCTTTGCTACAAGATTTCTGGTACAAAAGAAATAAGATTTGGGTGCGTTCACTATCCCTTGTACAATCAGGTTATTAAATTTTGCGAAAGCACTATGTGATCTGGGGGAAGCATAAATCTCATGCCCCTCTTGATTTACAAGAATTTGGATATGGGTGATCCAAAGCCCACCGCAATGCGGCTACTAATAGCCAATCGAACAGTAAAAAGGCCTATAGAGATACTCCACGATGTGCTATTAAAAGTGGAGTAGTTCATATTTTAGGCATATTTTGTTATTCTTGATGTAAAGTCGATTTTGAAGTTCCTATTATTCTTGGGAGGCCATTACTTTATACGGGAAGAGCCTTCCTTGATATGGAAAAGGGGAAGATGAAATTTTGGTTAAACAATGAGGAAGTGACCTTTTATATTTGTTGGTCCATGAGGCAGAGTGGTGAGATCCAATCGGTATCTGCTATATCCTAGAACCTTGGTGAGTCATCTGAGACACAAATAGAAGAACGTCTAGGTGTAGAAGCATTAGTGGCAGTGATAATGAATTTTGATAATGATTGCATTGAAGAGTATGATTCATTAGTCGCGATTCTTGATCGAGGTAATGTTCAATTTAAACTAAAGAAAATATGAGTTAGACATGAAGAATCGCGAGTCTCGACCCGCGAAACCTTTTTTAGAGGAGGATCCAAAGTTAGAACTAAAAGCTCTCCCACCTCATCTCAGGTATAAATTTTTAGGAACTGCTGACACTTTGCCCGTAATCATTGCATCACACCTGAATGAACAACAAGTCGAGAGTTTAGTGAAAGTGCTAAAAGGGTTCAAAAGAGCTACTGGGTTGACTATTGCGGACATTTTTGGGATCCCTCCTGGTATTTATTCTCATAAAATCCAACTCATGCCCAATCATAAGCCAAGTATTGAGCACCAGAGACACTTAAATCCACCTATGCAAGAGGTCGTGAAGAAGGAAATCATTAAGTGGTTGGATGCAGGAGTAATCTATCCAATCGCTGATAGTAGTTGGGTATTCCCTGTTCAGTGTGTACCTAAGAAAGGGGGAATGACTATGGTCCCCAATAAGAAAAATGAACTTGTTCCAATGAGACCGGTTAATGGATAGTGTGTGTGTATGGATTACCGCAAATTAAATGCATGAACTGAAAAAGACCATTTTCCTATGCACTTCATGGATCAAATGTTGGATAGACTTGCCGGAAAAGGGTGGAACTGTTTTCTTGATGGATATTCGGGGTATACTCAGATTTTTATTGCACTAGAAGATCAAGAGAGACCACTTTTCCTTATCCATATGGGACCTTTGCGTTCAAGAGAATTTCGTTTGTCTTGTGCAATGCACCCGCCATATTTCAGAGATGTATGATGTCGATATTCCCCGACATGGTAGACGATACTATAGAAGTTTTGATGGATGATTTTTCTGTTGTTGGTGATTTATTCGAGCTATTTTTGAACAATTTATTCGAGATCCTTACGAGATGTGAAGACTTCAATTTAGTACTAAATTGGGAAAAATGCCACTTCATGGTGAAAGAAGGTATTGTTTTGGGTCATCGCATTTCAGAAAAGGGAATAGAGGTAGATCGAGCTAAGGTCGAGGTAATAGATAAACTTCCCCCTCCTATCTCTGTAAAAGCTGTGAGAAGCTTTCTTGGGCATGCTGGTTTTTACCGTAGATTCATCAAAGATTTTTAAAAAATTGCACATCCGTTGTGCAAACTACTAGAGAAAGATTGTAAATTTTATTTTGATGAATCTTGTCTTAAAGCATTCGGCGAGCTTAAAGCAAAATTAGTGTCTACACCTACCATTATTTCATCGGATTGGAACAATTTATTTGAGGTGATGTGCAATGCTAGTCGGGTTGCTCTTGGTGTAGTATTCGGACAAAGAAAGAACAAAATCCTTCACCCCATTTACTATGCTAGTAGAGCCCTAAATAAAGCTCAGAAGAACTACACAGTGACTGAGCAAGAACTCCTTGTAGTAGTCTTTCCTTTGAAAGATTTCGCTCCTATTTTCTAGGTACTAGAGTTATAATGCATACTGACCACGCAACATTGAGATATATTATGGCAAAAAAGGATGTAAAACCGAGGTTGATTCGTTGGGTATTACTGCTACAAGAATTTGACTTTGAAGTAAGGGATAGAAAAGGGACCGAAAATCAAGTTGTCGGTCACTTGTCCCGACTAGAAGATGAATATATGAGAGAGTTAGGGGATAAGACTTATATTAATGATACTTTCCCCGATGAGCATGTATTGGCTGCATCACAAGAGTTGATTCCATGGTTTGCAGATTTCGCGAACTATCTGGCTAGTGATATTATTCCATCGTACATGTCCTTTCATCGAAGAAAAAAGTTCATGTAAGATGTGGAGAAGTTCTTTTGGGATGAACCATATTTATGTCGGATTTGTGCCGACGGGATTATTAGGTGTTGTGTGCCGAAATGTGAGATGTTGAGTTTTTTGGAGGCATGCCATTCCTCACCGTTGGTGGACGTAATAGTGGTGTCCAAATCGCTCATAAGATATTACAATGTGGTTACTATTGGCAAACTCTTCATCAAGATGCTCAAGAGTTTGCTAAATTATGTGATAGATGCCAAAGAGATGGCGGCATTTCAAGAAAGCAAGAGCTCCCTCTAAACCCATTCTTGTGATTTAGTAATTTTATGTTTGGAATATTGAATTTATGGGTCCTTTTGTTAGTTCTAATGGAATGAAGTATATTTTAGTAGCTGTTGATTATGTATTTAAATGGGTGGAACCTTTCTCCCTCGCAAACAATGAAAGGAAGAGTGTCACTGCGTTCTTAAAAAAATATAATATCTCGTTTCGCACCCCAAGGGCAATTATTGGTGACGAGGGATCCAACTTTTGCAAATGATTGTTCAGGGGATTATTGGAGAAATATGGGGTTCACATAATGTGTCCACTCCTTAAAACCCTCAAACTAGTGGGCAAGTTTAAGTGTCAAATAGGGAGATCAAATAGATATTGTCAAAAAAGTGAACACTAGTAGAACGGATTGGTCAAGGAGGCTTGATGATGCTCTTTGGGCCTACCAGACAACGTATAAGACTCCCATAGGTATGTTTCCATAAAAACTTGTATGTGGGAAAGCTTGTCATCTTCCTGTTAAATTGGAGAATAAAGACATGTGGGCTATGAAGAAATTGAATATGGATAGGAACGAAGTTGCAAAACAACGGCTAAATGGGTTGAATGAACTCGATGAATTTCGCCTGAAGAAGTACCATGACTTAAAAATTGAAAAACGAGATATCATGGTTTGGGATTTGGTACTTTTATTCAATTCTAGGTTGCGCTTGTTTTCGGGCAAGCTCAAGTCCAAATGGACCGGCCCTTAATTGGTTACCCAACTATTCCCTCATGGAGCAGTTCAGTTGGAAACTAAGGAGGGTATGCGGTTCAAGGTGAATGGACAATGCATAAAAATCTAATATGGCCATGTTGAATCAGCGAATGAGTGATCGAGGCATACCATCTTGATGAAATCTGAGTAATAAAGTGTCCTCAGTCGTACCGCGATGTTAAATTAGGCGCTGGTTTTGACGTAACCCAATACTTATAGTTTTTCTTTCTAGTAATTGTAGCATTTTATATTAATGGGCTCTTGAAGTTGCAGGCACATCACCATTTATTTCTGCAGAAAAACACTGTGCAACAGTCACTGATAGACACATCGACAGACCGTCGCATGAGTCTGTCGTTCAAGGTATGTTTGTCATTTATTTTCAAAACTAGGGCACACGCGACAGGACTAATGATGGACCATCGCACCTGCGACGGACTGTCATCAGGGTCTTGTTGCATCATTAGTGAGCGTACCTGACCCGACCCGGTTGGGGGTAATTTGAAAAATTGGTAACATTTAAAAAAACCATTCCTTCATTTAACCAATTTCCTTCCCTCTTTCTCCCATTTCCCTACCTTATCAACTTCCAACTTCCCACCTCCCTTCTATACCAACCGATCACTTCCCCAATTCCCCAAATTCGTAAAATCTACCCTGTACTAGTCAAAGTCTGCAGCTATGGTTCTGTTCTTGCTAACCAAGTACATTCCTTGCTTGTTTTTCTCAGATTCTCGGTATGTGTCTCTGATCTGTAGCTATTCACATTGCATTTTTGTTTTTTTTAATTCGTATTAGCGTATTTATTTTTGTTGGGTCTTAATGCTTTGATCCAATTTTGTCTGACCCAAGTTAAGAATCCTTAAATTGCATCATTAAAACTCCAGAAATAGGTTCTTTAGCATTGCTAGTTTTCTAGATATTTGGGTTGGACACATGTAGGTCGAATACTAAAAATTCCATTTGAGCCATAGGGTATAATTGTGGCATCCCCAGTTCTATCACTGAATTACAGAACGAGACGCCAATGACGGACTATCATACCCACGACGGACTGTCATAGGGTCTATTCCAACATCCCACTGTACGTTTTCTCAAGGTGTTCACAACCGTTCTGGTTGTGAGAGACCCTTTTTCTAAAGGGTCTCTTACTTTTTGTAAGTGCCCTCTGACGGACATCTATGACGGGCCAGCCTACCCTCGACGGTCCGTCTTGCACAACCGTTGTGACGTTCAGAGACCCTTTTCCTAAGGGTCTCCAACTATTTCCTAGTGTCCTCTGACGAACATCTACGACGCTCCACCATACCCTCAACAATCCGTCATGCACAACCATCATGACGGTCAGAGACCCATCTCCTAAGGGTCTCCATACTTTTTCTAAGTGTTCTCTGACGGACATCTACAATGGACCGTTGTTACCACGTCGGACCATCCTGCACAATATTCAGGGTTGTAAGAGACCCGTATCCTAAGGGTCTCCAAATTTTTTAAGTGTCCTCTGATGGACATCACGAGGGACCGTCCCACCCTCGATGGTCCGTCCTGCATAATTGTCGTGACGTCAAAGACCCCTCTCCTAAGGGTATCCACGACGACTATCGACGACGGACCGTCATGACAATGACGGTCCATCCTTCTTATCCGTCATACATGTTACAGACATTCCTTCAGGGGTCTCCACATCAATATAGTTGAAGTAATACATGAAGGACCCCAATGACGGTGCATCGTACTCACGACGAGCTGTCACCTGGTCCATCGTGTTTCACTGTTATTGCAGAAAAGTCATTACAACTTAGCTCTTATATTTATTTTGTTTCATTTTTGCTCGTCTTGTTTGCTCCTTGTCGGACTAATAATTATTCTTTACAGGTACTATCTCTTATGGCACCAAAACAAGATCGAGTGTACGCACGTGGGCAATCAAAGTCTGTCGCCCCATCTGCTCATGTGGTCATTGGCTTTGATGGTGAGTGTGATCCCGAGTATGTTCCCCCAGGCACTGACGTTCTATCACAAGCTACACGTGCTACCAGAGCTACGCCCTAAAAGGTGGCGTCTCCGGTAGTCACTACCTCCCAGTCTGATGAGGAGTGCACACTGATCGGCACACCTTCTAGGTCAGCTACTAATGAATAAGGAGTGTCTGGCTCGTAAGGAGTTTCTTGGTCGGCGGAAGCCTACGGGTCAGGTGATGTCCCGCACCCGCCACAACTGCACATTTTGCCTCGTCTGATGAGGTTGACAATTTTGATTCCACTCCCGGCTCACTGACTCATGATTTAACCCCTGTTGCCGACCAGCCCTACCGGTGGTGTGTCGACGGGCAATATCAAGTTTATTCAGACTCAAAGTTTCTGAATGATAAACGAGTAATGACATGGACCCTCACATTGGAGAGACGGGTCCTTACGGAAAGTCTCCCTAACAGGCTAGAGATCAACAATCTCTTCACCAGACATCGACTTAAGTGGACAACGCGTTATTTGGGCCGTTATAGTGAAGATTTGGTCTGAGAGTTCTACGCCTCTTACGTGGCTACTCACAGATATCAGATTCATAGGTGGGTTTTCCCCGCCAAACACGCCCTACTTGAGCATGTCCGAGTACGTGGCATTCAGGTCGATATCTTCCTGCCTGCCATCCACCGGTATCTTTACGGAGATGATGTTGATTTTAACCGGACGCTTTTCACCGCCGAATTCGACTTCCGGTGGAAAATTTTCAAGGATGGACAATTCTTGCGTGAGCCATCGCCGATAAAGACCACCAAGAGGTGGATGGCCCTGAACTTGTCTGTTGATGGAGAGGGTGACGATTGGGTAACAAAGCCGAAGAGAGCCATAAAAAAGGCTAACTTGACCTTCGCGGCTAAGTTCTTATTGTTGATTGTCCGCCACTGCCTTTCCCCCACGGCAACCGATAATGTAATAACATGGGATCGTGCAGTTCTAATGGCTGCAATGATAGTCAGGTTTGAGGTGGACATTTCTTGGATACTACGGGCGGTCATGCACGATAGGTCTTTAGGTCACAACTGGTTACCCTTTTTCGTACATGATATTTTCCCTATGCATGTCCACAGGTGAGTCCATCTGGCACATTGATCAGCTGAAAACTCTGCTGGGTACCGTTGATATTGGCCTCATCTGGGATGAGGCCAATGAGTTGTCTCCATGCAGAGGGCCCCGTTCAAAGTTGCCTTCACTTAGTGAAAATCTGGCTGATACAGTAGCACAGGCTCACACGCCTACGCAGGCTGCTTTTGAAACCACTAACACTACCCCGATCGAGTATATCCCGTATAGTAGTACTGATTCGAGCTCCTCTCGCTCAGCCCCTTTCCCCCCTCTGGTCCCGCTTGCTAGGGTCCAGAAACTAGAGGCGCGGATGGCTACACATCAGCATCACATACAGCCTTGGATGTAGAGGTCTATTGCTGAGGTGGAAGAGCGCTTGGAGCGGAAAATGGTCCAACACACAGAGCGAAAGATCACTTAGGTTCATCAGTGCTTGGAAGCTGTTGAGTTCTGGGTGCTAGGTCGGACATCACCTAAGGTGGACGTGTCGATCCTTAAGGCTTCGGTCAAGAGTCTTCGAGCGGACATTGATATGATCCTAGAGGCTAGGGTTCCTGAGCCTGAGTCCTCTTCTGTAGAGCCTGCTGAGGACATTGTGATGGCAAAATTTTTTGCCACCTTTATGATTCCACCACCTCCCCCTCGAGTGCATGCCAAGTGGCGTAAGGGTGGAGAGGAGAATGAGGCTAGAGCATGGAAGAAGGAGCGTCGTAAGATGGAGGCTGCGAGGAGAGACTCCCTTGCTGATGAGGAGGTACGTCGGATCAAGGCTGTAGAGTCAACTGCTAGGGCATCTAGCTCAAGGGATGTGGCGATTGCGGGAGGCAGTTCTTATAGTGTTTTTGCTGAAAAGGAAACTATCGAGGGTGTCCAGACAATAGAGGTTGTGGGTTCCGGGGAATCGGACCCACCAGCTTGCTTATCCTCGGCACTTAGCACTCCTAGTTTGCTTCACCTACAACTCTCGTATTTCAGTTTTCTAATGCATTAGAGATAAAAACATGTCTTTTGTTGGGGGTGGGGCAAATGGAAAGTGAGTTCTAGGGTGAAGTATGAGTAGCCCAATTCACGATCCTCTTTTGGGGTTTTCTTGCATGTGTTATTTTTCCCTAAGAGATTGATTACTTTTATTGTTGAATTGGCATTTCTATATCTTGTGTTCATAGTTTAACTCTGAAGCATGATGGCTAAAATGATATCTTGATGACATGAAAATGATGTATGACTAGTCATAGTAATTGATAAATGTGTGGATCTAAGCATGACATACAGATACACCACTGCATGACGCTAACTCTAATATTCGAACAAGCATTCTGATAATTTAGTAGAGTAATGAGATGTCGAGTGAGTGTGAGGAAGATTTGAATAGACCACTATTGGTACTGAGCTAGAACTTGCATGGTTAGTCTTGCTAAAAGTAAGTTGTAATAGACAATTAGGAAAGGATCATAGGCACTTGTTCAATGTAGCCCATTTTTAGCCTAATTAAAAAAAAAGAAACTAATCATTCTTTGATCCAAATGATTTGAGACTAAACTAGACCTTTCTTTCTCACCCCAATTGATCTTTTCTAGGAATAATGTGTTGGCCCTGGTCCCTCCTTGGACATGTGCACCTCAGCTTATGTCAAAAGCACAAATTAAGGGTGGCTTATACAGTAAACGACCTTTTTATTACCACGAGACAACTTTGGGTATTGTGTACTTTGACTCATGGCAATGCCATGATTTTAGGGTGGCTATTATGAGGAATGCTCTGGAAAGTGGTGTTGAAAGAACAAAGAGAGTGAAAAAACAAAAGAAAAGTTACTCAAGAACCAGTTGAAAGAAAAGTGAAATAAAAAATAAAAATAATAATAATAATCATCATCATAATAATAATAATAATAATAATACAATAAATACAAGCAAGAAAAGAAGAGAGTAACTTACACAAATGAAGAATGAAGGGAAAACAGCAAGGTGAAAGCATATGAGAAATTGGGCAAAATAAAATGATAAAATGTGGTATGTTTAGCCGATATGTTAAGGAGGGTAAAAAGTCACTAAATTGTAACTAAATATACCTTACCTTTCCCTGAGCCTATGTTACAAGCTAACAAAGTCCTATCGTGATCGTAAGTGTTGTATAGCAAACTTAAAGCAGTGAAAATAAGGGCAAGCTTATGGCAATATGTATGAATGAGTTGTGAATTTTTTTTTGAGAGTGAGTGTTAAAAAGTAATCCTTATACTCAAACTAAAATCATTGTGTGAAAAATGAGAATGTTGTTTTGAAGAGAGGACACTAGTTGCAATACCGAAAATATTAGAACCTCGGTGAGAAATTGAAGCAGATAGGTGTTAGTGAGTGATGAGTCTGTGTAATGGTATGATTCCACATATTCAAGCCTAATAGTTATACCATGTATAAATATGATGTTATTGATTGAGAGTGATAGCCAAATGATTGTGAAAGCTAAAACATGGATACTATTGTACAAAGATTTTTGTAGTGAGTCATAGTGCGTCGCTTGAGGACAAACAACTAATTTAAGTTTAGGGTGTTGATATACCGTCGTTTCACGATATTTTTAATGCTTTTTCCTTAAGTTAAGTGTGTCCAAAAGCCTTTTTGTATTGATTTTTATGTAAGTTTCCCATTTTTTGCTGGATATCTTTTTGAGGAAGAACGCACAAGTTTTTTAGCAAGAAATGTAGAAAAGTACAACCTACGGAGCTTGTGATGGTCGTCATGTTGTGAAGGTCCGTAGGTAGCATCGTACTGAAGCTGCTGACGGAAGATGGAGAAGTCTATCCAACTGTGGGGTTAGTAAGTGCATGAATGACCGTCGTAGCCATGACGGTCCGTCCTGCTGGTTCGTCGTGATGATCAGAGAAGTAGTCCCATTACCCAAATTCCAAGTGTTTAAATGTTATAAAACAGAGACCCTCGACGGACCGTCGTGCATAGAGCGGTCCTTCATACCTGTCGTCGAGGGTAATAAAGAGAGCAGCAGAATAGTTTTCAAATTATTCGACGACGGAGTCCATGACGGCTCATCATGAGGACGACAGACTGTCACGAGGTCAGTCGGCCCATTTGCATTTGTACAAAATTTCAGCAATTATATTCCTTCTTTATTAGGTTTTTATTTTTTATAAATAGTTGTAAAAACCTCGTTTTTGGGGTTAGACTCTTTATTAGTTAGACTTTTTATTAGTTATACTCTTTATTGGTTAGACTCTTTGTGGGTTAAACTCCTTCATGTTAGATACTTTGTTAGTAGACTTTGGATCGTTACACTTTTCTCTTGAGTTGATTGTTTGTGACTTTATCGAGTAATCAAGTAAATTTCTAGATTTTATTCTTTCTCATTGAAGTAAGTGCATGAATTCTTATATTATATATATGAACATTGTGATTATGACAATGGGTAACTAAACTCCATAACTAGGGTTGCGGGAACCATGGGTGAAATTGATTAAACTCCAACATTTGAATCTCTTAGTTGTTTACTTTAATCTAGTTAGTTATTTTTACCCATTTAGAAATAAACCCTCCCTCTTTTATTGTCTTTGTTTTCTGAGGAAATAATTGACTAAATAATAGTAATAATAGATTGAAGTTAAGTCTAAACTATTTTCCTCATGGGAAGGATCCCAACCTCATTAGTTTGGTTCTTTATATTATACGACCTCTTTACTTCTTATTTGACAAGTATGTTTGAGCGTATCAGTAGTAGCTTAGTGCCTATTGGTCATTCATTTCATACCTTAAGTCCAGAAGGATGATCTCTAAGGGTTATCTGTATTTTTAGTTTGGGTTAAGGATTATAGCTCAGAAACCCGAACTTTTGAGTCAGGTCCAATTCTCTGTGAATTTCGATAAGTGTTTCCAAAAGATCATCCCGTAGTCCCGCCTAAAAGGGAAATTGACTTTGGAATTGATCTCTTACCAGATACCCAGCCTGTTTCTATTCCTCCTTAAAGAATTGATCCACTAGAGCTTAAGGAATGGAAATATCAGTTGAAAGACCTTCTAGATACAAGCTTCATCAGACCTGGTATATCACCATGGGTTGCGCCAGTGTTGTTCGAAAAAAGAAAGAATATTCTTTCAGAATATGCATTGATTATAGAGAGTTGAACAAGGTCATAATCAAGAATAAGTATCCAATCCCGAGGATTGATGACTTGTTTTACCAATATCAAGGTGCTAGCCAGTTCTCAAAGATAGACCTCAGATCGGGTTATCATCATCTTAGAGTCAGAGATAGTGACATACCAAGAACAACCTTCAGAACTCGGTATGGTCATTATGTATTTATAGTTCTATCGTTTGTACTAACCAATGCTCCTGCAGCTTTCATCAATTTGATGAACGGAGTATTCAAACAATACTTAAAATTGTTCATTATTGTCTTTACTGATGATATACTCATTTACTCTAATAATGAGGAAGAACATGCGAATCATTTGAGAATTATTCCACAAACTCTCAAGGATTGTAAGTTATTCGCAAAGTTTAGCACTCTGAATTTTTGTTGCAATCCGTTTTTCCTTGGTCACAATGTATCTAATGAAGAAATAAAAGTGGATTCATATAAGATAGAAGAACTGAAACAATGGTCAAGACCTAACTCTGTTACAGATAAGAAGTTTCTTAAGTCTAGTGGTGTATTGTATAAGGTTCGTGGAAGGATTATCATCTATAGCATCTCCATTGACTAGGTTAACTAAGAAGATTGTTAACATTCAATGGTCAGATTTTTTGAGAAAAGCTTCGCTAAATTGAAAAGTATATTGACTACATCTCCTCTCTTGACTCTACCAGAGGGTTTAGATTGTTATGTGATCTATTATGATTCATCAAGAGTTTTCCTAGGTAGTGTTGATGCAGCGAGATAAGTTTATAACATATGCGTCTATAAAGCTTAAAGTTAATGAGAAAAACTATCCAACATATGACCTAGATCTTGCAGTAGTGGTGTTTGCACTCATGATATGGAGACACTACTTTTATGGTGTTCATGTATATGTGTTTACTGATCATAAGAGCCTTCAGTACGTTCACCTAGAAAAATTTGAATCTTCTCCAGAGGAGATGACTTGAGTTCCTTAAGGATTATTATATGTGTGTGCATTATCATCCTGGTAAGGAGAATGTAGTAGCAGATGGTCTTAGTTGATTATCTATGGGTAATGTAGCCAATTTTGAGGAATAAAGGAAGGATCTAGTGAATGATGTTCACAGGCTCGCTCGCTTAGGATTTTGCCTTATGAGCATATAAAACAGTGGTGTAACAGTTCAAAGTGGGGCAGAATCTTTTTTGGTAGTGAAGGTTAAGGAAAAGAAAGATAGTGATCCAATCTTGCCTGAACTTAAGGGTGCAATCCACAATCATAGAGTTGAGGTTTTCTCCCAAAGGGGATATGGTGTACTTCGCTACCAGGGTAGATTGTGTGTTCCTGAGTGTGTGAGTTGAGAGAGCATATCCTTTCAGAAGCCTAAAACTCTAGATATTCTATTCATCCAGGTGCCACTAAGATGTACCGCGACCTGAATGAGCTCTACTGGTGAAATGGCATCAAGAGGGATATAGCAGATGTCAGTAAGTGCCCCAATTGCTAGAATGTCAAGGTAGAACATCACAAACCAGGAGGGATTACTCAAGAGATCGATATTCCTACTTGGAAGTGGGATGATCAATATGTATTCCATCACATGGTAACCTCATACTCGCAGACAACATGACTCCATTTGCGCGATAGTTTATACGATGACAAAGTCTTCTCGCTTTTTAGCGTTCAAGACTATGGATTTGGCAGAGAACTATGCCAAGCTTTACAGTAACGAAATTTTGAGGTTTCATGGGTTTCCTTTCTCTATCATCTTAGATAAAGGTCCTCAGTTTACCTCCCATTTCTTGAAGTTATATGAGAAGGGTATTGATATTAAAGTTAACCTTAGTACATCATTTCATCCACAGACAGATGGACAGGAAGAGCGTACCATTCAGACACTAGAGGATATGTTAGAACTTGTGTGATCGATTTCAAGGGTATTCGGGATGATCACCTTCCTCTAATTGAGTTCTCCTACAATAATAGCTACCATTCAAACATTTAGATGGCCCCGTATGAGGCTTTGTATGGTCGTAGGTGTAGATCTCATGTTGGTTGGTTTGAAGTAGATGAATCAGATTTAATAGGGCCAGATTTATTCCTTTGTGTTGTGGATAAAGTGCAACTCATCACAAATAAATATAAGACAACCCAAAGTCGTCAATAATTTTAGGCAGATTTAAGGTGAAGCGAACTAGAGTTCTAAGTTGAAGATTGGGTTTTTCTAAAAGTCTCACCTATGAAGGGGGTGATGAGATTTGGCAAGAAATGGAAGCTCAATACTAGATATGTAGACCATTACAAGATCTTTAAAGGGGTTGGCAAGGTGGCATAAGAGTTAGTGTTTCCAGCAGAATTAGCACCAGTGCATATGGTCTTCCAAATCTCACTCTTGAAGAAGTATGTAGGCGATCGAACCTCTGCAGTGCCATGATAGAGTGTGGCGGTAAAGGATGGTCTTTCTTATGAGGATGTACTAGTTGAGATTTTTTACCGTCATGTTAGAAGGTTGAGAAATAAATAAGTCGCTTCAGTCAGGCTTTTGTGGAGGAGTCAGTCCGTAGAGAGAGCTACTTGGGAAGTAGAAGCAGCCATGAAAGGCAAGTATCCTCACATCTTTCCTTCCTATTCTACTCCAGCTTTAGCTGGTAGTTCCTCTTTTGTTTTTCATTCATTCATGCGTGGATTAGGTCTTAGAATCATGTTCCCTTAGTTTTTACTTGCATTTTAAGCATATATTCTTGTTCTCAGAACTAAATTTAATTAGAAAGTAAGTTCTCAGTGTTTTGTAGTAGGGTTTGCAACTCTCTTTCTCTATACCAACTAGTTTAATCTTCATTCGAGGACGAATATTCCTAAGGGGGAGATAATGTAACAACCCGTATCCATAACAGACCAAAAACCAGATTTTCACAAAACAACAGGTGCAGTCGACAGTTTCCATCAATTTACCGTAACTTTACCCACTTTCCATCCTGCACATCCGTCGATGGACTTAGAAACCCCAAAAAAATCAGCCCAGGAAAATTTGACTAAGTGTCGAAGGATGGAGGTCAGACTACAATCCGGATGTGAACAGTGGTTGACCATCATGGTTTGTCGTTCGATCTAAGGTGTGTAGGTCTGACCGTAAGTAGAATTTAACAAACACTTAGGGGGGGAAATGTTGTTTGGTAAACTTCAATTGATCACAACACTTAGCACAAATAGAATTAGATGTCATAAGACATACCCAGGGATAGATAATTTAATTAGCTTTCCATAGCCACCAACCTTGCTAAAATCAGACCTCCAAGTAAAATGTTATGCATGTTTTAGTAAAGGTCTGTCGAACAGACCCAACCTAAGGACCCAAACAACGGACCGTCGATTGAACAACGGAACGTCAGTCAATGTTGTCATTTGGTCAAACAGAAATAAACTCAGGGGTCTTTTGGTATTTTCCCACTTTGTTTAAATCCTGTGATACGTCATTTTGACCCTTAATCATCAATTTTTTTGTCAAAGCCTAGAAACATAACTAAAACTTACCTAAGTCAAATCATTAATAAAAAACATATAAAAGAAAGAAAGGAAAAAAATGTAAAGAATGCTAGTTTAAGAAGGAAGCAAGGTTCCAACAGTTCTAGACCCAAAATCTCAATATTTCTCCGCGGATTTCATCACAAGGCATGTTGGATTTCACTAGCGGGTTCTTTCACCCATTAGGTCCCTAGTTTTCAGTTAGTTCTTGATTATCTTATCATGATTAAACCTAGAGTTTCTAGAATTATAGCAAATCATCATGAACTAGTTAAATGTATGTTCCAAATTAGACTTTAAAGTTATTATTCAGTTTATCACAGGAATTTCAAAACCCTAGCTTTGTATTTTCTTTACTTCTTGAAATACACATGCTAGGTCAGATACTTAAGTTATTCAATTATACGTGCCTCAGTTATTAAAACATCGTTATAAGATTAAATGTTGCATTCTCAGTTTTCATGTATAGTTTGAGCTATCCAATATTTACAAAAAGTTATGTCATAATGTCTTAATCACTTAATTCATTGGGAGTAGCATAATTCCTAGTTGGACTAGGGTTCAACGTACCCAATTACTCACAAAAGTACTAGCCAAGTAGATTGTATGTTCCCTCTGTGGAAAATCAGGTTACTGATCACGCGGGATACCTTTATACCTATGGCAGGGTATATTGGGTTCTCTCAATAGGGCGTATACATCGGACTCCATATATAGATCATGTGTTTTTATTATCAATTATTAGTAGCTCCCTCAGTTCAGTCAAACTCTATTGCATTGACCATTTATCAGTATATCTATTATTCAGTTTCAACATGTTATAAATTGGGTTTGCATCCAGCTAACTCCGGATTAAGTACATCATGTTCAAATTACTATACTTGTTTTGTGCTTGTTCAGTTATGTTTTATTTCAACTTTACTCTACCCTATATTCTCAGTAACTTCAAGTATTGACGCATATGTGCGCTACACCTACTTGTGTTGTAGGTTAATGTTCTTATCATCCAGAATGCTTAGATCAATTCCCGTTCTCCAGTTCATCAGATTCAGTGGTGAGTCCTCATTCTCCATGGACAATAGTCATGAGTTTCATTGTATTAAACTCATTGTTTCCAAATAATTCAGTTATATAATATGGGTATTCCCCATCTTTTCTTATTAAAATATGATATAGTTTCCGCATACAGTTTGTTATCTGTATTATGCCCATGATCATGCTAACAGGGTTTTCATTGGATCACTTGTGGTCCTAGGTTACGTGTTCGCGTCTCGCGAGTTGCTCGGGATGTGACATCACCTAATTAAGTGTGTTGTCTTCAAATGAAGTATAATAAAGGTAGAAAAAGATAAACCTATTAAGGTCAAAAGTATTATAAAAATATCTCATTTAACTCTTATACAAATTTTAAGCTCTCGAGTTCATATATGTCTCTCTATCAAGATGAAGCAGCCACCCAATTTTTCCATTAAGGGTTCTAACTATTTTTTCCCATTTCATCAAAAGCAGACAGTTCTTCAAAGGGAGTGAACTAGAGGTAGCTATATGTGTTGGAAGCCAAGGTTCTGCCACTCTTTTCGAAAGAAGAGAAGGTTACGAAAATAGTAATTGAACGAGAATAACAAATATAGATATCAAAGGTAAGGGCGCTGCCACAACCTTTAATTATTAGTTTACTTGAGAATTCAAGACTTAATGTTTATTGCAACTTATGAGATCATGACTTAAAACCACAAATTCATGTCTTTTGATTAGTTTTAAGTGCTGAGGAATGCTATCGTATAGATTTGTATATGGGAGGTCATAGAGGTACTTAGTGAATGATTGCGGAAAGTTGTAAGGTCAGATTTATAAGCTATGGTGATAAAACATTAAATTAATGTTTTGGTAAACTCTCTGCCCATTTCATGGGAAGGTTGTTTTGTATAAATAACTATAAAGGACAGAATTTCTGAAAGGAAAGAATCATTTGAAATATTTATGGTTGGATACTATTTTTATGAGATAAATTATGTCGAGTTTGTTGGTATCACGATGGGAATCTATACCCCAGACGAGACCGGCGTCGTTTACTGATCAGAGGTCGCAGAGAAGCCTAGATACGTCATTCTTACTTCATCTAGGTAAATTTTAGCGAAAATTTGAAACTTTTTGTTTCCAAACATGTTTACTTAACATTCTATTATGCATATAATTATTCATTATCAACCATCTAACATTAAGATCATTAAATGATAGAAGAAGTTTATTATAACGATAAAGATGTACTTGCAAAAATAGCACCAATACAATTTCTGAACAAAAACAGGAAAGAATCACTAGTGGAACATACTCCACTAGCTCAATCCTAGAACTAACCTAGAATGTAAATAGGAAAGCATACTCGAAAGCATGAGGGCCTACAAAGTCAGGATTAATGCTTGATGTCCAAATAGCTGCAGCGTTGATCATGTAGCTGTAGCGACCACCTATGCCTTCACTTTAAAGTTTAGAGTTGTATAGGGTTAGTACACACTTGTAATAAGTATGGTATATAAAAGCACAAACCAAGGACATGCATGAGTAAGAATAGCTCTTTCATAGTAACATGATTAATTATAGAAGGTCAAGTAGGTGGACTTGCCAAATAGATATTAAGAAAGTGAGTGAACTTTCCAAATTTGGATTTGGAATGTTAATGAGCTTTACAAATTTGGATTAGGAAAGTTATGCAATGATATTAACATGCACCATCATACTTAGCATTTTGCACACAACACACAACAGCGTACACATATCACATATCATAATTTGTATAACACTTAACGTTGCTCATATCATATATTCGTATGCCATGAGATCTTGGAATCATGGACTTGACATTAAGACTTCCCAAAGTGAGGGCTCAACATATGGTACCTCAACTAGAGAGTTTTCTTTAGTAAACACAGAGTATGCTTCTTTCATTCATATGTACTTCATTTCATTTAATTCATGGGCCAGTGTAAACACTTGCTATACCTAGGATGTAGTTTAAGAATTTCATCACGTCTGTTGTGCAATGAACAAGAATGACCTAGTGTCATTACTTGAGTCTAACTCACCTATTGATTATCCTGTCGTAACACATTTTGTATCGTTTATTTCATTATATGAATCATTTTAGGCTGTCCTCATTCATTAATTTGGTACTTTAACTATAACCAAAAAGATCATGTGAGCATCATGAAACCCCACACCGAAAAGACGTGGAATCACCGACCAAAGTGACCCAAAACATGCTAGCGTACATGAGAATTGAACCCTGCCGGATCCCTATATTGATAGTATAGGTCCAAACTAGGAGATATAAGGATACCCGTATCCGGCAAGCTTGATAGTCTCATCTCATAAGAGATACGTGGAACGCCGCCCTTCCTAAAAGAAGTCATCACCGCTCATAGCTAGTCTATAGGTGCTCAGTATAAAGTTCCATAACATTCTATTGATACGTCATGGAATCTGGCTTCTAGTATGAGGACATCATAGCTCAATAGATGATTTCTCATCTCATCGTTAGTATTAAGTGTGTTAATCTCAATACTTTCATTAGAGTGTTCATAGAGATTGGTCTCTTCATTAACTGTACACTCTCATAGGTGAGTACGTTTGGTAACATTTACTTAGGCTAATTTGAGATTGCTCTCATCTTTTACATTAGCCTCATATCATGTTGTCACCACATTAGCATATTTCCTCTTCCTAATTACTTACCCCTTTTTACGTGAATGTTCATTTAATCATATGCCAGTGCACTTGGCCATTTATGTATTTTACCCTGTTACTTAACCCTTCTAAGGTTTCATAATTTCATTACATAAAAATCATTTCATCGTATGCCAATACACTAAGCAATTAAATGTAATTTACACACGTACTTACCCCGGTTTTCAAATCTCTTGAAAAACACTTAATTTTTTTTTCATATTGGTTTGATCCATAAGGCTTGGGGACCCAAGTTCGAGCCCCAATGCCTTCATTTTATGTTCCCCTTAATTTCTCTCTTCATTTTTTGCTTAATGGAACATAGTGGATGTGTGATTGAACCCCCACAACCTCATTTACTTTTTATTTTCATTGACTTTAAATTTCTCTCCTTTGGCCGAGGATTTTTTGGTTCAAACCCCCACACCCCCTCTTTAATTTCTTTTAATTTTTCTCCTTAAATCGTGGGTTCGATTCCGACGCCTCACATCTCTTTTCTTTCATTTCGTTTGACTCTCCTTCACTACCTAGAGATCGTGGGTTCAATTCACACGCCTCACATTTCTTTTCTTTCATTTTCTTTACTCTCCTTCACTGCCTAGACGTCGTGGGTTCGATTCCTATGCCTCAGATTTAATTTTTTTTCTTTTACTCTTCCTTAAATCTGATTGAGAGGTGGTGTGTTCGAATTCCACTCCTCTCATTTCTTATTTTTTTCTTTTTAAGTTACATTTTCCAGCAAATACCATGGTTTGAATCCCCTTCACCACATTTCTTTTTACTTCTTTATTTTCATGGTTTTTAACATGGTGAAGTCACGGGTCATCCTCCATGACCACACTTGTTTTAATTCATTTTTTAAAACATTTTGAACCCTCTTTGCTGACCGAAATTCATCACTACAAGCAGGAAATTATATTTTAATTTTTCAGCATCCTTTCATCAAGTTACACCTTAGTTCTTAGGAGAATTTCATAGTGCATTTAGAATATTTTAGGTGTGTTTTCATGGATTCATTTAGCCAAGAGATTATCCCTCAAATAAGACACATTTCAACTCATATGAACATCACATTTACATCTACATGTGTACATGAAATATAAAGAACTATCATGCCATTTCAAGTTCAAAAACATGAACAATAGCCACGACAAGAGAGATAGACACACGTAGTTACATTTTAGGAAACAGCAATATAAGTCACAAAATTCCAAACATACATATAAACACATATACATCTAAAAAACATGTTTCATCCCTAGTTTTCTAACAGCAAGCATAACCAACCTATGATTTAATGGGATCTAGTGAAAGGGATATGCAACGGGGAACAATCCTAGTTTTCAGAATTAATATTCTGAACCTTAAGGGGTCTCTTGGGAAAGGGAGAAAAAGAAAAGAAAATCATACCTTTTTGACGTTAAATTCTTGACTTGATGCCCAAAATCTTAACCCAAGAACACGTCTAACCCTCCTCAATATAAAATTCACTAGAATGACAACTTCCCTTAGCCTACTGTGCGATTAATATTTGTTTTCTTGTGATTTCGTGTGAGTTCTTCAACTGTGAAGAACTTAGTTTATTTTTCTGCTTTTGTATCTTATTTTTACAGATAAAATACGTGAGAAAGAATAAGAGAGACTGAGTGTGGGAGTGGAGACATATACATGAGAGAGTTGAGTTGTTGGAGGCTTAGAAGTCTAGTTTTAGGACTGAGTCAATTAGGTTTTGATTATTTAATAAAAAACTGATTTTTTTCATTTTAAATCATCTAATGAATAATAATTATTAATTAATTACATTAGTTAAATATCTTAAATAAAACTCACTTTATTTTTCATTGCTTCTACCTAGGTTCGAACTCGGGTTGAGCTAGACTCAACTTCATGAGCCTATATTCAGACCCCTCTCCTAAAACTGACCTTCCACCTTTTTATAATTAGATAATTAATTACATATTTAGGTTAATTACGATACTACCCTTATCCATGAAAAAGACCATTTTACCCCTAGACCTTTCAAACCTAAGATTTTCCATTTTTAAGTCCAGTAAAGACTCCTTCAAGTAAATGTTCGTATTTGAGAGCCCTACATTGTTGGACCCAACCTTTCAATGCTAAGATAAATTCCCAAGTTAGTTGTCTTTGCTTTAGCAAGGGTTCCGAGGTATGGTTCTACGCGCATCAATCCGTGTGAACCCTGGTCTTATCATTGGCATTTTTGACACATTAAGCAATTTCTTATCTTATCTATTTTTAAGGTTGTTACAGTTGGTAAGTTGATAATATTTGCCTTAATGATTTATTTTTATAGAGGAAGACAATAACGTTGAATGACAGGTTGACACTTTGTAAGATATTGGAATTGGAAGTTGAGGCATATAAGACTATTTGATTTCTTTTTTATTTGGCATGAACCCAACACTTGCATTACAAAAGTAACATTTTCAAGTGTCCTTTGTAGTGATTGATCCTTATTTGCAGTTCCTACTCCCTAGAGCATTGAAGTGAATACTCTAATATGAGTTTGTTACTAAATATACGTGCTTACTTTACCAATCATATGTTTAATCTTGTTTCATCATCAAAGTACCCCTTACACGAATTTACCTTATATAAATCAAAATGATCTTAGATTAAACGTGGTACAATCTGCCTGTGTAATGCCAACTTGATTTAATTGTTCATAGATATGTTATCTTGTCACATGTTCATATATTCCCTTTCTTGGTTATTACTCCCATTTTGTTAGACTATAATACTCCCTCAAAGGATTACTACTTTCTCTATTGTATAATTATTTGTACTTACTTGGAATATGTATCCGTCCTTCAGTTTAATCTGTCCAGGGTTTCCATTGGTTCAACTTTCATGTATACCTCGTTTTTTATATTAGTTAGTGAGTATTTGGTTACCATATAGGGTTCAAAACTCTTGGTTAAATGTTAAATGTCTTCAATTTATATGTGCTTCAATATGAGATGTTAAAATGCTTACTGAGTCATATAAGCTCCTAATTATTACTCGTTTATGTCACATTTTCTTCCTACGTTATTGTCATTGTCGTAAGTCCATATTCATATGTCTTTTACTACTGGTACATAGTTCCAAATATAATCAAGGATTATGAGCAGAAAAACTACAATCATAATTGAGTCATCAGGATCAAAAGAACAATCGTAAATGATTTATGAACATCAAAAGAAAAATATAAAAAGAGTTAAGAACATTAAAAAAATAATCTTAAATATTAAAAAATCTAAGTGAAGAAGGATTTATAATTATGAGTTGCTGCTCAGGGTCGAAAGCCTACCATGGGCATATCCTAATTTGTTAAAATATGAGGACAACATACTAGGGGTAAAAATTCCAAGCATGGGTCATCATGTTTTCCATTGATCAGCTAGTAGTTTGTATCATATTTCTTAGACAATTATAAAATACAGAAATGTAAAGGAAAGAATGTAACATGCACGATTCCACAAGTACAGGAAAAGGTGGTCTCTAACCCTTATATATTGGTATTTGGTTTCACTTAGATATCATTTTACATATGGTTGTGTTATGACTTCTATAATCAGTATATTATTTCATACTAAAGTTGCTTATTCGGGACACTACATTTCATGATAAAGGTACATGTATTCAACTAGTAGGTCTCCCCAATAGAAGCACCTGATCCTCAATGGTTGTTGGTGAGCTCCAGGTTGATTCGGGGCTTCGTCGAGTCTTTATTATGTATATTTCATAGCCGTATAGACATGAATCCCAATAGAGGCTTTGTAGACAATATAGAGCAATCATTGGTAATTATAGGTTTACTTGTCGCATGTCCATTCAGCTAGTCAAATGTGTTGTATATGAAGTTTCTCGTTACTAAATATATTTGCACAGTAGTAGATTACCTCCTCATCATACATTACTCATAAAGCATGTATCCATATAGTGCTTGTCCGCCTTACCTAGGGTTGGGGGTGACTAAAGTCTTATTAAAGTAGTTCTTCCTAAGGAGCCTAAAAAGTCGTGTCTAGTACAACCTTACTTATGAATGTGTTGTGCGCCACAATTATAATTAGGAAGATGCTTGTACATTTAGGAAATGTTACATTCTTTCATAATAAAGATCGTGCGATATAGAAAAGTTAAGAAATAAATTTCCACTTGCACCTAATCATGCTATTGATATTATGCTTATGATGGTTATGGTTAACAGTAGCTAAAATGTCAACATGCAACATACTTAAAAGGATCTGAAGATATAAAAATTTAGACTACAATGAGCTAATTTTATTCGACCAACCCACTCTACAAGGTATATAAAGGTAATATGTTATATGAATTTTAAGTTTCATTTTTACCATTTGTATCATGTTTGTTCAATTGAGAAAGATATAATATGGTAATCCATATGCTTAAAACTGATGAGCTACCTAGTTACATATATGAGTTGTCGAATTTCTAAGCAAATCTTCTTAGGAGGATGTATCCAACTCTTGAGTTCTATATTTGGTCCATATCTATATGATCTATTCTTATAAAGGATACTTGCTCTTAGACAGTGATATACATAGAATTTTCATCATTACACGTGCTCTTGAAATTCATGTTGTTGAACCTTTTTTTTAGTCGGAATAAGGCAGTGTCACAATATGATAGCTTGATTTATCAACGCAATAATGTTAAAGAAAACTCAAATTAGATGACATGTCAAAAGTTTTACCATATAAGATCCTGAATATGTAAATATTTGGATTTTATATGGTATGTACCAACAACCCCGAATAAGCATTAATTACATTTGTATCCTTTTCATGGTTAAAACACTTAGGGACAAGTATACAAATTTATGCAAATGATAAGTATGATATTTCCTAATATGACCTACGTTTTGGTTATAGAGGATTAGTATGTAACTAAAGGGTAAGGTTAAAAAAATGAATAAAAAGTATTGATTGGTTAGACTTAAATTGTGATTACTCATGTTGTACCTAGTGGGATCGGGTACAAGAAGCTACTAGTTTTTATTAAAAGGTACTTGTTAGTTAGGAAACATGTGAAAGTGAAACTTGAATTACAAGGCAGAACACGTACGTAGAGCTTCTCATTAGAGATGGGATATGTAAAATTCCCTAAACATAGGAGTAAGGGGATGTGAAGATTCTATGGAATAGTGATATAGACGATTATGAAAGAGAGGTTGCTAAGTGTATGAGATAATAAATAGGTATCAACTCTTCAATCCTATTATAACGGTATACCCCGGAACAACTTTGTGAACCTTTGTTTGATAGAGAAGTCATTTTAGTATTGATTCAAGTCTTGATAATTGGACCTGATAACAACGAGAAAAAGAGGGGAATAAAAAGGTTACTTAGATAGAAGGTACATGGACCTAGTTCATCTATATCATTAGTACAAAAGAAAAGTAGAACATTATTCACATATATAGAGAACCTACGGGGTTCATTTAATATTTTCTAGTAATAATTCATCAGTCATAGTCCAATTAAGGTAGAGAAAAAAAATTTATTATATGTTATTTATTATAATACTTTCTATCTTGCATGGGAACAGAGTGAGCACCCTCACTTGTTTTAAGAAAAATCTACTAGTATGGCCAAACCTATCTACATAAGACCAAATGTGCTAACTTTAAGATTTTATGAATCACGATATAACTTTATAGGTACCTGAAATTTACATGTTATTAGATGTCATGTTTTATGGTATGTTAAAGCTTCACTATTTTCTATGATGATCTTCAAAAGACACTAAACATTGAGTGTGACGTGACAAAAGCTAGTAATGAAGGAAAAGTTGACCTCGGCCTCCTACTCAAAAGGATGAACTATTGAGGATTATATTTTCTATCTTAACTATTGTATTTACGGAAAATGGTCAAAAAATACCCCTAAACAATCTCAAATAGCTCAGATATACCCTTAAACTATATTTTGGCACATAACTACCCTTCCCGTCAAACTATTGGGTCAAAAGTTCCCTTATAATTATCGAAAATTGTTAAATGTCATGTCCATGTCACATTATTTCCACATGGAACCGTAATAGATTTCCACTACTATATAGACTAACAGGAAAAGGGTCAAAAGTACCCTTAAACTATCCGAAATAGCTCATATTTACCATTAAACTATATTTCAGCTCAAAAAAACCCTTCCCGTCAAGCTTTTGATTCAAAAGTGACCTTCTTATTGGCGGAAGTTGTTAAATTCCATATGTGCCACATTGACTAAATCCATACATCTGAATTACTCATTTTCCCCTCATTTCATTATTTCCCAAGTATGATTTCACCCCTTCTCCCTCATTTTGCGGCTAAGGTTCATAGTTTTTATTCGTCGGTGGGTTTCAAAGTGAATATTCATGGTTAAACGTTAGTAAATGTTTTTCTTATTGTATTGTGTTTACAATCACGAAAATACACTTTGAAACTCAACTAGAAAGAAAGTTATGAAACCTTGACCGCGAAATAACGAAAATTTCTTAAGTTCTAACTATCATACATTGAAATCGTAAACGTAATAAAATAAGAAAAAATATTTACTAACCTACAAGAATGAATATCAACATTGAAACTCAACCCCGAAGAAAGCTATGAAGCCTTAGCTTCGTAATTAGGGGAATGTTGTGAAATCCTAATTACCATGCTTTGAAATTGTAAACATAATAAAATAAAAAAAATTACTAGCTTACAAGCATGAATATCTACTTCGAAACCCAGCCACGAAGAAAATTATGAAACCCTAGCCGCGAAATGAGGGAGAACGGGTGAATATATCATTCCTGAAATAATGAAATGAGGGGGGAAGTAATTAGGATTTAGTGATTTAGTCTATGTGGCAGTGGAACCTTATTGACATGTAATGTGGCATGCACATGGCATTTATCAACTTTTGTTGAGAAGAATGGTACTTTTGATTCAAAAGTTTAACAGGAAGGGTAGTTTTGAGCCAAAGTATACACTAAGGGTAAATATGAGCTATTTCGGATAGTTTAAGAATATTTTTTTATCTTTTCTATTTTTGTCTATGTGGTAATGGAATCCTATTTTTCAAGCAATGTGGCATCCATATTGCATCCACGTGGCATTTAACGACTTCCATTCATAAGAAAGGTACTTTTGACCCAATAGTACGACAGGAAAGGTAGTTTTGAGCCGAAATAAAGTTTAAGGGTATATATGAGCTATTTCGAATAGTTTAGGGGTATTTTTTAGCCTTTTCCGTTGTATTTTCATTATAACATAGATGGGAGCCAAGTCTAAATAACAGAAATCCTATATGGATTCTTAGGATATTGAATAGAGAATATGGGGAAATCAATTGTATGTGTTTTGAGGTGAATAAGAAATATTAGCAAAAGTACCAGTTGTTACTTAACTCTTAAGAGAGTGTGTTTACGCTTATTATGGTAGAGTGGTTCTATAGAATATCTCCTAGTTCCTAAAGATTGTTTGTTATAGAATTATACATGTTGCATGTTTTATAATTTATCTGTATGATATTTTACCTTTGTGTATTACCGTGTTACAGGTAACCTAATGTCATAGAATACTTCCATGTAAGTGTTGCCCGCTTCGGAGTACCCTTGTTTATTTTTACATATTTTCTAGGACCTTTTCCCTACATATTATTTATTACACTGGCTACTTTCCTCATGTCAGTTTTTCATATTTTGTTGGTACCGCAAAATAATTGATCATACGACCACCTGTATATGTTTTACATGCCTCGTAGCCAACATTCTTGAAGATTACATGCCTTATAGATTTCCTACCCATGTTTTATGTGCTCACTTGATAATATTTCATACTCATTGCATGTCAGTCCACCTATCAATGCGATATAACACACTTGGTAAGTGTTATTTGTGTTTTGTAATTCATATTCTTTTATGTAGACACATGTCTTATAGTCCACTTAATTACATATTGTATTTTGTAGCTTTAGTAGTTATGCATCACATGCCTCGTGTGTACACCACATATAACAATAGTTTAATGCCAGTGTATTATGTGCTTCCTTTTTTCTAGTCTGGTATTGTGTCAAAATCAATGTGACTTATTTATGCGTATTCTATGCCCTTATGTGCTTATTGACTTTTTTAAAAAAAAAAAAAATGTTTCCTTGTATCATGATGGTGTGATGCCTTTAACAAGAAAAGGTTAGCATAAAGCGTTATTATAAGGTGCAACATAACAGTTCAGATTTTATATTAAAAACTATGTGTTCTTATAAGACTCGCCTATGAAAAGCGTTAGGAGATAAAAGAGAAGGGAAAGTAGTGCCCCGATCATTTAGGCTTATGATTTTTTGTGTGCGTTCCATATACAAAGATTTCGTAAAATACTATGGTTATTATTGATTTTTAAGGCTCGGAATGTATATTCAAAATGTGTAACCTCCACCGAAATTTCGTGGAACAAATATAATGTAGGCGGAACCCATGGGTAGCCCCTTAAAGGTTAGACAAACTTTCACTTATACACCTTAAGTGGGGTTTGTTCATTTTAGACACCCCATGTCGTGGTCCATTGTGTCATTTTCACACTTTTTGAATTATCAATCAAATATATACATTGTTGTAATACACTCGTTGATGATATGTCAAAATAATGAATTAAATAAAGACATGTGGCATATATGTAAGAAAATATTTATCAAATAATGATTTTTAGTACAAAAAAGAAGTGAAAATGAGTGAATAAAATGTGGAATTTTCACCCAAAAAAATTTAAAAATGAAATAACCCAACCCACCCAAATCATCTTCTCCACCCCACCTACCCCTACCCTTGTGTTTTCTGTGTGTATTTTTTCTATTTATTCGATGCTTATAAATTGTGTTGTGGTATTATTATGAACTCAGTTTCTTATGCGACCAATGACAATAGAATAGGTTTAAAGTGAACTACCCATAGATTTTAATGCGACAATATTAAGTTGACATCGATGGAAGTATTTAAACTTGAAATTATAAGGTGTTATTTGAATCTAGAGTTAAAATTGACATAGCTCTATAAGTTGTAATTTAAGTTAAAGTTATTATGGTGTAGAAATGCAATAAAATATTGAGGTGATTGCTTGACTTCACTAAGCTAGTAGATGACAAGTAGGTGCATCACCTACTTTGACTTATGATTGACCAGCCAAAGGAACAAGTAGGTGCATCACCTACAAAGAATCATTTGACCATGTTATTGGGTCAAATACACCACCTATTTCTGGCCCAAGTTAAATAAAAAATAAGGGAAAATGGACATTCAAGGCCCAATCTTTTCAAGCGCAGAACAAATATTTTGAATGGAAAAGTAGGTGCATCACCTATGATAATGGTAAAATTTAAAATTTTGTTAGTTAAATGAAATATTGTATATATTTATTTCAATTTGATGAAGTTCAATCATGTAATAATTCGTATTTAACTAATATAATGTACACACAATATTTACTTTGTATTTTTCTTGTCATCGAATCAGAAGTTTTGCTAAAAAAACCATGAACATTTTAATATAATATATTTTGAAGTTAGATGATCTTGTTAACTTGATAATACATTTTTGACATATAATACTTTGATATAAATACAAATATCTACCCAAATATAAATTCATTAATGAAAATTTTTATGTTATAAAATTAACTATTAAATAAATAATAAAAATTTAACTAATAGAAACTTAATTTGGCGTTAAAAGTAGTCATATGACCCTTTCTTAGTCTACAAAATGAAATATAAGAAATTGTAAATCAATTAACCAAAAAGGAAATGTTAAAATAGTAATAGCTATATTGAATCGTAGCTTAGTTTTGGTCATAGGTTCTAAACCTTTTATAACATCATGATCATAGCTCAATAGGAATTTCATGAGAATAAGTCCTTTCATTACAATTTATATTTGTGAGGTTAGCACATTAACTCTTCATATCATAATAAGGCACATTGGAAGTCATCATAACCCTTATAACATATAAACCTTAAAAAACCTCACATAATAGTCATGACATTTCAATTCAACATCATACCACCCTATCAATCCTAATACAAGTCATACTCAAATATCACATCATTAATTAATCATAATTAACCATAATTTCAAGTAAAAGATAGATATCATGAGACATACCAAGTCTTCTTTATAATTCAATACCAAGGTCATACCATAAACCCTCATTCAACCCAAATATTGGGTATAGATCTATATAAGTCATTAATGAATATTTTAACAAGTCTAGGACAATTACTACATCACAATTTGATACTAGATTATAACTTAAGACAAGATGTTTAGGTCAATTCACATCCTAACCCAGAGCATATACTGAAGAACTAGCATGAAAAATTAAAATTCTCTATAATTTGTTAATGATTGATATAAAAACATCATATAATAGCAGTTCAATCAATAACCAAGTTAATTGAACCAAATACAACCTACATTATATCGAAATCAAGTCTAGGGTTAATGGTCAAAGGTCATATTCTACAAACTAGACAAAAACATCAACATTTATCATAATTAGGTTAAGATACATGTTAATTAATTCATATTATCCTATATCAAACATAAATAAACCTATTCATGACATAATTTTTGAGATTGAGAAGAACCCACAAGAAAACACAATTTTTTAGATCACTTTGAAAAAGCCCTTTGAGGAAAGAAGTCTCAAAGGTGAATTAAATCTAAACCTTAACATTTTGAAGAAGATTTGATGGTGAATTCTCCCCTTTAAAACCCCGAAATCCCTCACCTAGGTAGTCTTTATTGGTGTCTTCCAATAGAGAGAAAGTAGAGAGAAGGAAAAGGATTTGTTTTTGAGTTATCTGTAGTCACTGTGCCTCTTCCGCGTTGCACATCCGTCGATGAGTTCAGAGTCAATGAAATCAATCCTCTTCAACAAATTGGATAAGTGTTGGTCAACGGTTGGAATCAATGCCCCTAGATCAACACACGCCCCATCGATTGACCCTTCGTGGGTGCACACTGCCAGGCAGTGTTGACAGTAAAGTGCAAGGGTCATCCTCAAGAGCCCTTGATAGGTCCTTAGAGAGTCGTGCCCGAACATTTCAATCATGAATTAACTTAAACCCCTGTTAACTACCCTTCCACCAATTTTCATGGATTTCTTACTCCTAAAAGCTCGTAAAATAGGGTTAGGCATGCTAGCACCTCACTAGAACCAGTTTCCAGACGTCATGGACGTTTTAGTTCCTAGACTTCCTAAATGACCTATATCATTAAAAATATGCCTTAAAACAGTTTTTGGACCACATGACACTTATGTTAGACTTTAAGACATGTTTTGGATTTTTGAAGTGTTACAGTATCCCCCCTTAGAGACATTCATCCTCGAATGACACTAAAATATTTAGAAGGAAGGAATATACTCAAGACTATCAGCCCAACCAACAACAATACGTAGAAAAATCAATCATATTACTTACATAAGGAAATTCCAAACTTCAATTACCAAACATAAGGCTCAACGTTACATTATGATGAATATCATTATCACAACAACAACATGATCTCCACATGCTTTATATAAGTCAATTACTCCAAAGTTTAACTTATAAACATGCTACATATCATTTCATAAAGACTCATCATATAAAAATGTACAAGATAACTCCAACAAGGTAAAGATCAAAATTTCAAGTTCAAATGCATAATTCTACTGTAATTCACTGTAAAACTATTCAAAAATGCACATTTTTCAAGACTTCACAAAAAATAAAACAAACTTCAATTTTAGTCATTATTTTCATTATTAGTAAGAGCTAATAACCTTAGTTATCGAATAAATGAGGGTAGCGGGACTTCATAGCAGCCTTGGGCTCCCATGTTGCCCCCTCGACTAGGTGATTCTTCCATATCACCTTTACGGAAGCTACCTCTATATTCCTTAACTCCTTTACTTGTTTATGAAAAATTTGAACCGGACCTTCCTCATAAGAGAGGTTATCCTTCACACCAAGACCCTCTATAAGAACAATAGACTCGGGATCATCGATACACTTATTAAGCATGGATACATGGAAAAACGGATGAACCGAAGCCAATCACTACAAAGTTTCAATTCATAGGCAACCTTACAAAAACTTTCCAAGATTTTATAAGGACCCACATAACGAATAATAAACTTCCCTTTCTTGACAAATCTAACCACCCTTTCATAAAAGAAATATTAAAATACACCCTATCACCTTTCTTAAAACTCGAAATCCCTTTTCTATGATCGGCATAAGACTTTTAGACTATAGGTCGTTTGCTACCGGTTCCTTATGATATGAACTTTCTCCAAAGTCTTATAAATCAAATCGGGACCAACAAACCAAGGCTCATCCACTTCAAAATCCACTAGGATGTCTACACGTCCTTCCATACAAGGCTTCATAGGTAGCCATGGAGATGGATGAATGAAAACTATTATTATAAGAAAACACCACCATAGGCAAATGCTTATCCCAATTTCCCTTGAAATCAATAATACAAGCCCTAAGCATATCCTCAAGGGTTTGTACAGTACGCTACGCTTGACCATCCATTTGGGGTTGAAAAGCGGTACTTAACTTCAACTTTGTACACAACCCTTCGTGAAATGACCTCAAAAACCTAGATGTGAATTGTAAACCCCGATCCGGTATGATGGATAATGAAATACCATGGCGACACACAATCTCATCTATGAAGATCCTAGCATAATATTACGCCAAATATATAGACATGATGGGAATAAAGTGAACGAAATTGGTCCACCTATCCAAAACCACCCATATAGAGTCATATTGTTTTTGAGTTCGATGTAAATTCACTATAAAATCCATAGTTCTGTCCTCTGACTTTCAAGTATGAACTTGGATTTCTTGTAGTACGCCACCCGGTTTAAGATATTCACCTTTTGCTTGTTTGCAATTTGGATACATTGTAAGGAACTCTGCTATGTCCTTGTTCATACATTCCCACCAATAAATTTTCCTAAGGTCGTGGTACAATTTTATCGAACCAAGATGAATGGAATAGCGGGACCCATGGTCTTCCTCAAGGATCCGGTCCCTCAATCCATCTACCGTGGGAACACACAATCTTCCTTAGCACCTTAAAATTCCATCCTTCCATAGGGAAAATGCATCATTAAGCTTTCTGAGGACCAATTCCTTGAACTCCATCAATTATTTATCAAGGAGTTGTTTGTACTTCACCTCAACTACCAACGATGACTCGGAGTTATTATGAACCATGAAACTCCCATTGAAATATTTATCCAAACTCACACCAAACCTAGCCAACCTATGGACATCTTTCGCTAGGTGTTTCTTATATTGATTTATGTGTGATACACTACCCATAATCATACAAATTAAAGCATTCACAGTGACATTGGCCTTGCGGGGTGATAGAGGAAGCTCATGTCGTAGTCTTTCAAATATTCTAGCCACTTTTATTGTCAGAGATTCAACTCTTTTTGGGTAAAGACATATTTGAGGTTCTTATGGTCAGTAGAGACATCCACATGGACACCATACAAGTAATGCCTCCATGTTGCATTAGAACACACCATAAACCCACACGGGATGCATGATAATGCACAACAAACCCCTTTGTATTCTCCGGAGCGGATGTAAGCCTATATTTCAACATTTGGAAGCTTTTCTCACATGCCTCCGACTGATATACCGTTGTTTCACGGTATAATTAATACTTTTTCCTTAAGTTTAGTGTGTCCGAAAGCCTTTGTTGTGCTAATTTTGATATAAGTTTCTCTTTGTTTTGCAGGAAATCTGTCCAAAGCTGAATGCGGAGATTGTGAGCGAAAAATGCAGAAGAGACCACCTACGTAGCTTATGACGGTCTGTCGTGCTTGTGACGGTCCTTAGGTGGTAGCGTAGAGAAGTTGCTGAAGGAAGATGGGGAAGTCTGACCAAGTGTGGGATTACGAAGCTTGTGACGGTCCGTCCTGGAGGTTCGTCGTGAAGATCAGAGAAGTGATCCCAGTACCCAGATTCCAAGAGTTTAAGTATTTTGAAACGAGACCCTCGACGGACCGTTGTGCCTATGACGGTCCATCACGCGTGCCGTCGAGGGGGATGAAGAAAGCAGCAGAAGAATTGCACCAAGTATGGAACGACGGAGTCCACGACGGTCCGTCATGACCAAGACGGTCCGTCGCGTGGTCCGTCGACCCAGCCGCGTTTTGGCAAATTTCTAGTAATTAGAATCCTTGTTTAATTAGGTTTTTATTTTTTATAAATAGTTCGAAATACCTCGTTTTTGAGGTTAGACTCTGTGAGATTAAACATCATATTATTAGACTTTGTGTTTTGAGTGTTTGATTGTTGGAGATTCTTACAAGTAATTTTTGGTGATTAATCAAGCAATTTTTTGGACTTTATTATTTCACATTGAAGTAAGTACATGAATTCTTGATTAACATATTTTAATATTGTGTTTATGGCTATGAGGAACTGAACTCCATAACTAGGGTTGTGGGAACCATAGGCAAATAATGAGATAAACCCTAGCTAAAATAACAATTTTAGAATAGTGTCTTGCATGTATTAATAATTCTTTCGCTTAGAAGTCTTTTTAACGGATGATCAACGTTAGAACTCGCCTTAATGCTACTTTCCGAACCAAGGGGGTAGATAATAGGAAAAGAATTATTTACATAGATTTAGTGTATACTATCTAATAGGCTAGTATTGATTGGTTCGAGGTAATAACTTAGTCAAATATCGAATACGATGCGTAATATGAGGTAAAGATAAGGGTTAGGAAGCAACACACGCAGCTGGACCAAGGTGCGGAGTGAGATTTTCTAAATGCCGAACCAAGGATTTAGAAATACATAACTTATCACTTCGCATGCAAGATACTAGGAAAGAATTGTTATAGTTAGAATTATCAAGTTATGAACCTTTGGGGAACACGTAAACCCTAGTTACTTTAATTAACTGATTAAAACCCAAAATTATAAGCTGTTAAGTGTTTGTTAAGTTAGTTAGTTATTTTTACTTATTAGGAAATACAAACCCCCCTTTATGCTTTTACTTTTTAAGGAAGTCATCAACCGAACGATAGTAATAACAAGTTGAAGTTAAGTCTAGACTATTTTCCTCGTGGGAACGATCTCAACCTCACTAGTTGGGTTATTTACTTGACGCGACCGCTATACTTCTCATTTGAGAAATAAGTTTGTGCGTATCAAATATTGGCGCCGCTGCCGGGGAATTTGGCTTTTAGATTAACTTGAACTTATTACTAAAGTTTAGTTGATATTTTCTTGATTTTACTTTGTTTTATTGTTTTTGATTTCTTTTCAGAACTATCCTCCTTATATGCCAAATACACGGAGAGGAAGAGAACCGTTGTTTCCCTACGATCACGAGCTAGAGCGTACACTGCGAAACATGAATCGTAATTTGGGAATCGATGATGAGGATCCAAACCAGAACATTCCAGCTCCGGCTGATGTTCATGGTCAGATGTTAGCCGATGCTCCGGGTGAACATCAACAGAGGGGACAAAATCCCGCTCCACGGCCCCAAGCATACTACAGAGGCTATGATAACATAGCAGATTCGGATGGGCCACTGGTTTTTCCACCTCTACCCACAGCCCACACATTTGTGGTAACTATTAGTCTGATGCAAATGCTCACTGCCTGAGGTTTGTTTTCAGGGCTACCTTCTGAGGATCCACATGCCCATATAGCTAAGGTAAGGGCAGTGTGTAAAAGTTGTGTGGGGAGGCCTGATTTGGATCTAGATGTAATAGGTCTCAGAGTGTTTCCTCTCTCACTGAAGGGAGAGGCCGCTATTTGGTTTACTGAGCTCCCATACAACTCCATATTCACTTGGAACCAACTACGGGATGTCTTCTTAGCACGCCACTATCCGGTCTCCAAGAAATTAAACCACAAAGACAGGGTGAATAACTTTGTGGCACTACCAGGAGAGTCAGTTAGTAGTTCTTGGGATAGATTCACCTCATTCTTGAGAAGTGTCCCAAATCACCGTATTGATGATGAGACACTGAAGGAATACTTCTATCGGGGACAGGGATGATAACAATAAAGCGGTGTTGGACACTATAGCAGGTGGATCTTATGGAGAATGCCCTTATGCTGAGATTGCTGAGAAATTAGAGAAAATCTCCCGTAACAACAAAGCTTGGAGTACTAGGAAGTCCGATACAGGGAGAAACACCTTCGCAGTGCAGTCCACTCACAACCCATCAACAGATGATATTCGTGAAGAAATGGCTCAAGAACTGAGCTTGGGTTGGTACTAAAATATGTCACTAGGGTGTAGAAAAGGTTAATGCAGTCAACTACTTGGCTAAACCACCACCTCCAATCGATGAGTGTTATTATGAGGAGGATTCCTATGCAGTAAATGAATAGATAGGGGGTTTCCGTCCAAGTGCCCAAGGCTCTAATCAGGAAAATTGGCGCCAAGGTCAAGGGAACCAAGGTCGGAACTATGGTAACTACAATCATGAGGGTCATTATGTCCAAGATGGAAACTACAATCGTGACAACAACTTCAACAGGGGTAGCTATGGTAACAGAAACGACAGGAATGGACCCTATGTTCCTCCTCAAAATCGTGAAGTTACTCCTAGGGATGGTGGAGGTAGTATGTCGCGAGTTGAGGATATGTTGCATAAAATGATGAGGAGGTTCGATGCTAGTGATGAGCACAATAAAGAAATAAGGAATGATTTAGCATGTATTGGGCAAAAAGTTGATACACATGCAATATCGATTAAGCAACTTGAGTTACAATTGGCCCAATTATCTGCAACTGTGAACACACGCCAATCGGGCACTCTTCCTAGCAACACTGTCCAAAATCCGAAAAATGATGGACATTGTATGGCAATTACTACTCACGGTGGCAAGCAAACCATTGACTTACCTATGCCATCTAATGAGAATGAGGTAACAAAAGAAACTGATAAAGTGGTAAATGTTGATGCTAATTTAGAGGATAACAGTGCAGAAGATGCTGAAGTGCCTAAAAAGGTAACTCCCATGCCTAGGCCACCACCCCCATTTCCTCCAAGATTAGTGAAAATGACTGAGGATGGCAAATATCGGCGTTTTATAACAATGTTGAAGCAACCTTCTATCAATGTCCCTTTGGTAGAAGCTTTAGAACAAATGCCCGTTTACGCCAAGTTTATGAAAGATTTGGTCACAAAGAAAAGATCGGTTACTTTTGAGGATGATGATAGAATGCAGCATTGTAGTGCTATTTCTACAAGATCTCTGGTCCAAAAGAAAGAAGATCCGGGTGCGTTCACTATTCCTTGTACAATCGGGCTATTACATTTTACGAAAGCATTTTGTGATTTTGGGGCAAGAATAAACCTCATGCCCCTCTCGATTTACAAGAAGTTGGGTTTGGGTTACCCAAAGCCCACTTTGATGCGGCTACTGATGGCTGATCGAACAGTAAAACGGCCCATAGGGATACTTCATGATGTGCTAGTAAAAGTGGGGTCATTCATCTTTCCAGCCGATTTTGTTATTCTTGATTGTAAGGTTGATTTTGAAGTGCCTATTATCCTTGGGAGGCCATTCCTAGGTACGGGAAGAGCCTTAGTAGACATGGAAAAGGGGCAGATGAAATTTCGGTTGAATAGTGAGGAAGTGACCTTTAATATTTGTATGTCCATGAAGCAGAGTGATGAGCTCCAATCGGCATCTGCTATATCCTACAACATGGGTGAGACATTTCAGACACAAATAGAAGAACGTGTAGGTGTCGAAGCATTAGCTGTAGTGATAATGAACTTTGATAGCGATTACATTGAAGAGTATGAGTCATTAGTTGCGGCTCTTGACCGAGATGATCTTCGGTTTAAACCGAAGAAAATTGAGCTTGATATGAAGAATCGCGAGTCCCCACCCGCGAAACCATCTATAGATGAAGATCCAAAAGTTGAATTAAAAGCTCTCCACCTCATCTTAGGTATGAATTCTTAGGAAGTGGTGACACTTTGCCGGTAATCATTGCATCAGACCTGGATGAACAACAGGTTCAGAGTTTGGTGAAGGTACTAAAAAGGTTCAAAAGAGCTATTGGGTGGACCATTGCGGACATTATTGGGATCCCTCCTGGTATTTGTTCTCATAAAATCCAACTCATGCCTGATCATAAGCCAAGTATTGAGCCCCAGAGATGCTTGAATCCTCCTATGCAAGAGGTTGTGAAGAAGGAAATTATCAAGTGGTTGGATGCTGGAGTAATCTATCCAATCGCTGATAGTAGTTGGGTACGCCCGGTTCAGTGTGTACCTAAGAAAGGGGGAATGACTGTGGTCCCCAACAAAAAGAATGAACTTGTTCCAATGAGACCGGTTACTGGATGGAGGGTGTGTATGGATTACCGTAAACTGAACTCATGGACTGAAAAAGACCATTTTCCTATGCCCTTCATGGATCAGATGTTGGATAGACTTGCCAGAAAAGGGTGGTATTGTTTTCTTGATGGGTATTCGGGGTATAATCAGATTTCTATTGCACCAGAAGATCAAGAGAAAACCACTTTCACTTGTCCATATGGGACTTTTACGTTCATAAGAATGTCGTTTGGGTTGTGCAATGCACCTGCAACCTTTCAGAGATGTATGATGTCAATATTTTCTGACATGGTGGAGGATACTATAGAGGTTTTTATGGATGATTTCTCTGTGGTTGGTGATTCATTTGAGTAGTGTTTGACCAATTTGTATGAGGTTCTTAAGAGATGTGAAGACTGCAATTTGGTACTAAACTGGGAAAAGTGTCATTTCATGGTGAAAGAGGGTATTGTGTTGGGTCATCGCATTTCAGAAAAGGGCATAGAGGTTGATCGAGATAAAGTTGAGGTAATAGAGAGACTTCCCCCGCCAATCTCTGTGAAAGGTGTGCGAAGCTTTCTAGGGCATGCAGGTTTTTATCGGAGATTCATCAAAGACTTTTCAAAGATTGCACACCCATTGTGCAAATTGCTGGAGAAAGAATGTAAATTTTGTTTTGATGAATCCTGTCTTAAAGCATTCGGTGAGCTAAAAGAGTAGTTAGTGTCTGCGCCTATCATTATTTCTCCGGATTGGAACAGTCCACTTGAGGTAATGTGCGATGCTTGTGTGGTGGCTCTTGGTGTAGTATTGGGACAGAGAAGAAACAAAATCCTTCACCCAATTTACTATGCTAGTAAAGCCCTAAATGAAGCCCAGAAGAACTACACAGTGACTGAGCAAGAACTCCTCGCAGTAGTTTTTGCTTTTGAGAAATTTCGCTCCTATTTGCTAGGTACTAGAGTTATAGTGCATACTGACCATTCAGCATTTAGATATTTGATGGCGAAAAAAGATACGAAACCAAGGTTGATTCGTTGGGTATTACTGCTGCAAGAATTTTACTTTGAAGTGCTGGATAGAAAAGGGACTGAAAATCATGTTGCTGATAACTTGTCTCGTCTAGAGGATGAAGCTATGAGAGAGTTAGGGGATAAGACTGACATTGATGATACTTTCCCCGATGAACATGTATTGGCTACTTCACAAGACTTGATTCCATGGTTCGCAGATTTTGCCAACTATCTGGCTAGTGATATTGTTCCATCAGACTTGTCCTTTCATCAAAGGAAAAAGTTCATGTACGATGTGAAGAAGTTCTTTTGGGATGAACCATACTTGTATAGGAGTTGTGCCGACGGGCTTAGTCGGCGTTGTGTGCCAGAATGTGAAATGTTGAGTGTATTGGAGGCATGCCATTCTTCACCTGTTGGCGGACATCACAGTGGTATCTGAACCGCTCACAAGATATTGCAATGTGGTTACTATTGGCCAACTCTTCATCAAGATGCTCATGGGTTTGCTAAATCATGTGACAAATGTCAACGAGATGGTGGTATTTCAAGAAAGCAAGAGCTCCCTCTAAACCCCATTCTTGTGATTGAGTTATTTGATGTGTGGGGTATTGACTTTATAGGCCCTTTCGTGAGTTCTCATGGGATGAAGTACATTCTTGTAGCAGCTGATTATGTATCTAAATAGGTCGAAGCCATAGCCCTCGCAAACAATGAAGGGAAGAGTTTTACTGCATTCTTGAAAAAGAATATATTCTCCCGTTTTGGCACTCCAAGGGCCATTATTAGTGATGGGGGATCCCACTTCTGCAACAGATTGTTCAAGGGGTTATTTGAGAAATACGGTTTTGGCCATAATGTGGCCACTCCTTACGACCCTCAAACTAGTGGGCAAGTTGAGGTATCAAATCGAGAGATCAAACAGATATTGTCCGAAACAGTGAATGCTAGTAGAACAGATTGGTCATGGAGGCTTGATGATGCTCTTTGGGCCTACCGGACAGCTTATAAGACTCCCATAGGTATGTCTCCATACCAACTTGTATATGGGAAAGCTTGTCATCTTCCGGTTGAGTTAGAGAATAAATCCATGTGGGCTATGAAGAAGTTAAAATTGGATTGGAGCGAAGCTGCAGAGCAACGGTCAAATGGGTTGAACGAACTTGATGAATTTCGCTTGAAATCCTATGAAAGCTCAGCCCTATATAAAGATAAGATGAAGAAGTATCATGACAACAAAATTGAAAAATAAGAGTTTATGGTCGGGGATTTAGTGCTTCTATTCAATTCCAGATTGCGCTTGTTTCCAGGCAAACTCAAGTCCAAATGGACTGGTCCTTACACGGTTACCCAACTATTCCCTCATGGAGCAGTTGAGTTGGAAACTAAGGAGGGTGTGCGGTTCAAGGTGAATGGACAGCGCATAAAAATCTATCTTGGGCATGCTGAATCGGCGAATGAATTGTTATTGTTAGAATTATCAAGTTATGAACCTGTGGGAAACACGTAAACCCTAGTTACGTTTGATTAACTGATTAAAACCCAAAATTATAAGCTATTAAGTGTCTCTGTTAAGTTCGTTAGTTATTTTTACTTATTAGGAAATACAAACCCCCCTTTATGCTTTTACTTTTTAAGGAAGTCATCATCCGAACGATAGTAATAACAAGTTGAAGTTAAGTCTAGACTATTTTCCTCGTGGGAACGATCCCAACCTCACTAGTTGGGTTATTTACTTGACGCGACCGCTTTACTTCTCATTTGAGAAGTAAGTTTGAGCGTATCAAATTTTGGCGCCGCTGCCGGGGAATTTAGCTTTTAGATTAACTTGAACTTATTACTAAAGTTTACTTGATATTTTCTTGATTGTACTTTGTTTTATTGTTTTTGATTTCTTTTCAGAACTATCCTCCTTGTATGCCAAATACACAGAGAGGAAGAGAACCGTTGTTTCCCTACGATCACGAGCTAGAGCGTACACTGCGAAACATGAATCGTAATTTGGGAATCAATGATGAGGATCCAAACCAGAACATCCCAGCTCCGGCTGATGTTCATGGTCAGATGTTACCCGATGCTCCGGGTGAACATCAACAGAGGGGACAGAATCCCGCTCCACGGCCCCAAGCATACTACAGAGGCTATGATAACATAGCAGATTCGGATGGGCCACTGGTTTTGCCTCCTCTACCCATAGGCCACACTTTTGTGGAAACTAGTAGTCTGATGCAAATGCTCACTTCCAGAGGTTTGTTTTCAGGTCTACCTTCTGAGGATCCACATGCCCATATAGCTAAGGTAAGGGCAGTGTGTCAAAGTTCTGTGGGGAGGCCTGATTTGGATCTAGATGTAATAGGTCTCAGAGTGTTTCCTCTCTCACTGACGGGAGAGGCTGCTATATGGTTTACTGAGCTCCCATACAACTCCATCTTCACTTGGAACCAACTACGGGATGTCTTCTTAGCACGCTACTATCTGGTCTCCAAGAAATTAAACCATAAAGACAGGGTGAATAACTTTGTGGCACTACCAGGAGAGTCAGTTAGTAGTTCTTGGGATAGATTCACCTCATTCTTGCGAAGTGTCCCAAATCACCATATTGATGATGAGTCACTGAAGGAATACTTCTATCTGAGACAAGATTATAACAATAAATCTGTGTTGGACACTATAGCAGGTGGATCTTATGGAGAATGCCCTTATGATGAGATTGCTGAGAAATTAGAGAAAATCTCCCATAACAACAAATCTTGGAGTACTAGGAAGTCTGATACAGGGAGAAACACCTTCGCAGTGCAGTCCAGTCACAACCCAGCCACAGATGATATTCGTGAAGAAATGGCTCAGATGAGAACTGAGTTTGGGTTGGTACTAAAACATGTCACTGGGGTGCAGAAGAGGATAATGCAGTCAACTACTTAGCTAAACCACCACCTCCAATCGATGAGTGTTATTATGAGGAGGATTCCTATGCAGTAAATGAACAGATGGGGGGTTTCCGACCAAGTTCTCAAGGCTCTAATCAGGAAAATTGGGGCAAAGGTCAAGGGAACCAAGGTCGGAACTATGGTAACTACAATCGTGAGGCTCATTATGTCCGAGATGGAAACAATAATCGGGAGAACAACTTCAACAGGGGTAGCTATGGTAACAGAAATGACAGGAATGGACCCTATGTTTCTCCTCAAAATCGTGAAGTTACTCCTAGGGATGGTGGAGGTAGTATGTCGCGAGTTGAGGATATGTTGCCTAAAATGATGAGGAGGTTCGTTGCTAGTGATGAGCACAATAAAGAAATAAGGAATGATTTAGCGGGTATTGGGCAAAAAGTTGATACACATGCAATATCGATTAAGCAACTTGAGTTACAATTGGCCCAATTATCTGCGACTGTGAACACACGGCAACCGGGTACTCTTTCTAGCAGCAACATTGTCCAAAATCCAAAAAATGATGGACATTGTATGGCAATTACTACTCGTGGTGGCAAGCAAACCATTGACCCACCTATGCCATGTAATGAGAATGAGGTGACAAAAGACACTGATAAAGTGGTAAATGTTGATGCTAATTTAGAGGATAACAGTGCAGAAGATGCTGAAGTGCCTAAAAAGGTAACTTCCATGCCTAGGCCACCACCCCCATTTCCTCAAAGATTAGTGAAAAAGACTGAGGATGGCAAATATCGGCATTTTATAACAATGTTGAAGCAACTTTCTGTCAATGTCCTTTTGGTAGAAGCTTTAGAACAAATGCCCGGTTACGCCAAGTTTATGAAAGATTTGGTCACAAAGAAAAGATCGGTTACTTTTGAGGATGATGATAGAATGCAGCATTGTAGTGCTATTGCTACAAGATCTCTGGTCCAAAAGAAAGAAGATCCTGGTGCGTTCACTATTCCTTGTACAATCGAGCTATTACATTTTGCGAAAGCATTATGCGATCTGGGGGCAAGCATAAATTTCATGCCCCTCTCGATTTAAAAGAAGTTGGATTTCGGTGACCCAAAGCCCACTTCGATGCAGCTACTGATGGCTGATCGAACAGTAAAACGGCCCATAGGGATACTTCATGATATGCTAGTAAAAGTGGAGTCATTCAACATTCCAGCCGATTTTGGTATTCTTGATTGTGAGGTTTATTTTGAAGTGCCTATTATCCTTGGGAGGCCATTCCTAGCTACGGGAAGAGCCTTAGTAGACATGGAAAAGGGGCAGATGAAATTTCGGTTGAACAGTGAGGAAGTGACCTTTAATATTTGTAGGTCCATGAAGTAGAGTGATGAGCTCCAATCGGCATCTGCTATATCCTACAACATGGGTGAGACATTTGAGACACAAATAGAAGAACGTCTAGGTGTCGAAGCATTAGCTGCAGTGATAAAGAACTTTGATAGCGATTACATTAAAGAGTATGAGTCATTAGTCGCGGCTCTTGACCGAGGTGATGTTCGGTTTAAACTGATGAAATTTGACCTTGATATGAAGAATCGCGAGTCCCCACCCGCGAAACCATCTATAGAGGAAGATCCAAAAGTTGAATTAAAAGCTCTCCCACCTCATCTTAGGTATGAATTCTTAGGAAATGGTGACACTTTGCCGGTAATCATTGCATCAGCCTGTATGAACAACAGGTTCAGAGTTTGGTGAAGGTACTAAAAAGGTTCAAAAGAGCTATTAGGTGGACCATTGCGGACATTATTGGGATCCCTCCTGGTATTTGTTCTTATAAAATCCAACTCATACCTGATCACAAGCCGAGTATTAAGCACCAGAGACGCTTGAATCCTCCTATGCAAGAGGTTGTGAAGAAGGAAATTATCAAGTGGTTGGATGCTGGAGTAATCTATCCAATCGCCGATAGTAGTTGGGTATGCCCGGTTCAGTGTGTACCTAAGAAAGGGGGAATGACTGTGGTCCCCAACGAAAAGAATGAACTTGTTCCAATGAGACCGGTTACTGGATGGAGGGTGTGTATGGATTACCGTAAACTGAACTCATGGACTGAAAAAGACCATTTTCCTATGCCCTTCATGGATCAGATTTTGGATAGACTTGCCGGAAAAGGGTGGTATTGTTTTCTTGATGGGTATTCAGGGTATAATAAGATTTCTATTGCACCAGAAGATGAAGAGAAAACCACTTTCACTTGTCCATATGGGACTTTTGCATTCAGAAGAATGTCGTTTGGGTTGTGCAATGCACCTGCAACCTTTCAGAGATGTATGATGTCAATATTTACTGACATGGTGGAGGATACTATAGAGGTTTTTATGGATGATTTCTCTGTGGTTGGTGATTCATTCGAGTGGTGTTTGACCAATTTGTCTGAGGTTCTTAAGAGATGTGAAGACTGCAATTTGGTACTAAACTGGGAAAAGTGTCATTTCATGGTGAAAGAGGGTATTGTGTTGGGTCATCGCATTTCAGAAAAGGGCATAGAGGTTGATCGAGATAAAGTTGAGGTAATAGAGAGACTTCCCCCGCCAATCTGTGTGAAAGGTGTGCGAAGCTTTCTTGGGCATGCAGGTTTTTATCGGAGATTCATCAAAGACTTTTCTAAGATTGCACACCCATTGTGCAAATTGCTGGAGAAAGAATGTAAATTTTGTTTTGATGAATCCTGTCTTTAAGCATTCGGTGAGCTAAAAGAGAAGTTAGTATCTACGCCTATCATTATTTCTCCGGATTGGAACAGTCCATTTGAGGTAATGTGCGATGCTTGTGGGGTGGCTCTTGGTGTAGTATTGGGACAGAGAAGAAACAAAATCCTTCACTCAATTTACTATGCAAGTAAAGCCCTAAATGAAGCCCAGAAGAACTACACAGTGACTGAGCAAGAACTCCTCGCAGTAGTCTTTGATTTGAAGAAATTTCGCTCCCATTTGCTAGGTACTAGAGTTATAGTGCATACTGACCATTCATCATTGAGATATTTGATGGCGAAAAAGGATGCGAAAACAAGGCTGATTCGTTGGGTATTACTGCTGCAAGAATTTGACTTTGAAGTGCTGGATAGAAAAGGGACTGAAAATCAAGTTGCTGATAATTTGTCTCGTCTAGAGGATGAAGCTATGAGAGAGTTGGGGGATAAGACTGACATTGATGATACTTTCCCCGATGAACATGTATTGGCTGCTTCACAAGACTTGATTCCATGGTTCACAGATTTTGCGAACTATCTGGCTAGTGATATTGTTCCATCAGACTTGTCCTTTCATCAAAGGAAAAAGTTCATGTACGATGTGAAGAAGTTCTTTTGGGATGAACCATACTTGTATAGGAGTTGTGCCGACAGGCTTATTCGGCGTTGTGTGCCAGAATGTGAAATGTTGAGTGTATTGGAGGCATGCCATTCTTCACCTGTTGGCCGACATCACAGTGGTATCTGAACAGCTCACAAGATATTGCAATGTGGTTACTATTGTCCAACTCTTCATCAAGATGCTCATGGGTTTGCTAAATCATGTGACAAATGTCAACGAGATGGTGGTATTTCAAGAAAGCAAGAGCTCCCTCTAAACCCCATTCTTGTGATTGAGTTATTTGATGTGTGGGGTATTGACTTTATGGGCCTTTTCGTGAGTTCTCATGGGATGAAGTACCTTCTTGTAGCTGTTGATTATGTATCTAAATAGGTCGAAGCAATAGCCCTCGCAAACAATGTAGGGAAGAGTGTCACTGCATTCTTGAAAAGAATATATTCTCCCGTTTTGGCACTCCAAGGGCCATTATTAGTGATGGGGGCTCCCACTTCTGCAACAGATTGTTCAAGGGGTTATTGGAGAAATACGGTGTTCGCCATAATGTGGCCACTCCTTACCACACTCAAACTAGTGGGCAAGTTGAGGTATCGAATCGGGAGATCAAACAGATATTGTCCAAAACAGTGAATGCTAGTAGAACTGATTGGTCAAGGAGGCTTGATGATGCTCTTTGGGCCTACCGGACAGCTTATAAGACTCCCATAGGTATGTCTCCATACCAACTTGTATATGGGAAAGCTTTTCATCTTCCGGTTGAGTTAGAGCATAAATTCATGTGGGCTATGAAGAAGTTAAAATTGGATTGGAGCGAAGCTGCAGAGCAACGGTTAAATGGGTTGAATGAACATGATGAATTTCGCTTGAAATCCTATGAATACTCAGCCCTATATAAAGAAAAGATGAAGAAGTATCATGACAACAAAATTGAAAAATGAGAGTTTATGGTCGGGGATTTAGTGCTTCTATTCGATTCCAGATTGCGCTTGTTTCCAGGCAAACACAAGTCCAAATGGACTGGTCCTTACACGGTTACCCAACTATTCCCTCATGGAGCAGTTGAGTTTGAAACTAAGGAGGGTGTGCGGTTCAAGGTGAATGGACAGTGCATAAAAATCTATCTCGGGCATGCTGAATCGGCGAATGAAGTGATCGAGGCATACCATCTTGATGAAGTCTGCGTAATCAAGTGGCCCCAGTCGTGCCGCGACATTAAATCAGGCGCTTGTTGGGAGGCAACTCAATACTTATCGTCTTTTTAATAATGGTAGCATTCTTTTTTCTATAAATGGGTTTTAAATTTGCAGGCACATCACCAGGAAATTCTGCAGAAAACTACTCCGCAGTAGCCACTGACGGATACAACGACGGACCGTTGCGAATGCAACGGACCGTCGTATGCATCCGTCACACCAGGTACGTATTTCTGTCATTTTTGAAATTAGGGCACACACGACGAAAACTACGACGGGGCGTCGGAAGTGCGACAGACTGTCGTCAGGGAGCCGTCGCGCGATTAATGAAATCTACTCGACCCGACCCAGCTGGTCCCTTTTCAAAATCTGACCGTTTATACTTCCCCCCTTCCATATTCCACCCCATTACTTCCTTATTCCCCTCATCTCCCCTCTCTTTTCAACTTCCACACTTCCCCTCAATGATCATTGCTCCCAAAAAAACCACCTAGGCCTTATCATTATCATCTACTTGTCGGTGCTGCTACTGTCGGTGTCTACCTTGCCAGAATCATTCTCCGTTTGTCTTCTTCTCCATTTCCAAGGTATGTGTCTCTACATTTATACTTATTTATCTTGCATTTTGGTTTTGTAGTTCGTATTAGCTTAGTTCTTAGTCGTATACTGTTTCCTTTATATGCTTATGTCTAAACCTAGGTTCCAAATGTTCGTATGTGCCATGTTGATAACCCTTGGCATAGGTGATTTTGCTTTGGTAGTTTCTTAGGTCGTTGGGATAGACACATATAGGTCCACAACACTACACAACCATGTGGGTTCATCGGGGATGCTTAGGGTACCCCCAGTTCTAACACTACTACTCAGAACGAGACCCCGATGACGGCCCGTCGCACACACGATGGACCGTCGTAGGGTCCGTTGCACAAGCCCTAGCACCCCTGCCTAACGACGCCTGTGATGGACTGTTGTCTTCACGACGGTCCGTCCTGCACGACCGTCATGGTTGTCAGAGACCTGTTTCTAAGGGTCTCTCAAAATTTTCTAAGTATCCTACGACGGACCGTTGTCTTTACGACGGTCCGTCCTGCACGACCGTCATGGTTGTCAGAGACCCTTTTTCTAAGGGTCTCTCAAAATTTTCTAAGTGTCCTACGACGGACTCTTACGACGAACCATCATACCCACGACGGTCCGTCCTGCACGACCGTCATGATGGTCAGAGACCCCTCTGATAAGGGTCTCCAAAAAGTTTCTAAGTGTCCTACGACGGAGTCTTACGACGGACCGTCACACCCACAACGGTCCGTCCTGCACGACCGTCATGATGGTCAGAGACCCCTCTGATAAGGGTCTCCCAACATTTTCTAAGTGTCCTACGACGGACTCTTACGATGGACCGTCGTCCCAATGACGGTCCGTCCTACTTGACCGTCATGATGGTCAGAGACACCTCTTTCACGGTTCTTTCTATATACATTGACTAGGTACAACACGACGGACCTCATGACGGTCCGTCGTATCCACGACGAGCCGTTATCCAGCCCGTCGTGTGATACAGTTTCACTATCACTAACACTTGTATGGGCTTGCTTGTCTTGTTTGACATTACCAGTACTAATAGTGATCCTTTTCAGGTACTATCTACTATGGCACCCAAGCAAGACCGAGCCTACGCACGCGGGCGATCCAAGTCTGTTGCCCCGTCTGCACGCTTGATCATCGGGTCTGATGATGAGCGGGGCCCTGAATATGTGCCCCCAGGAACTTCCGCACCTTACCGTGTTGCACGTGCCCCCAGAGCCACACCCAAGACGGTGGCGTCCGGCGTAGTCACAGCCTCCCAGTCTGATGAGGAGCGCACACTGACCGGCACACCCTCTGGGTCTGCCACAAACGAGGAAGGAGCGTCTAGCTCCTTAGGAGTATCCTGGTCCGAGGAAGCTTCAGGATCTGCTGAGGTTCCTGCACCCGCCACTGCTGCAGCGTCGGCCTCGTCTGATGAGGCTGACAGTTCAGACTCCACATCCGGCGCACCAGCCCAGGTCCCCACCCCAGCCTCTGACCAGCCAAACCGGTGGTGCGTCGAAGGCCAGTTTCAAGTTTACTCCGATGCAAAATTCCATACTGATAAAGGGGTAATGACTCAGACACTCACCTTGGAGCGGCGAGTACTTACAGGGAGTCTCCCATCGATGCCGGAGATCCACAACATATTCACCAGACATCGCTTAGAGTGGACAGCCCATCCGTTGGGACGATAAAGCGAGGAAGTGGTCTGAGAGTTCTACACATCCTACGTAGCGACTCTCCGATCACAGATCGATAAGCGGGCTGCTCCCGATAAACAGTCTCCACTGGAGCAGGTTCGAGTCCGGGGCGTGCAGGTCGACATTTCCCTGCCAGCTATCTGCCGTTTCCTATACGGCGAGAGTGCAGATGCTACGTGGACTCCCCACACTGCTGAGTTTGACTACCGCTGGCAGATAGCGAAGGATGGCCAGTTTTTGCGCGAGCAGGCACTGAGAGAGACCACCAAGAGGTGGATGGCCCTGCATCTATCAGTCGACGGAGAGGGTGCAGATTGGGTCACTGAGCCGAAGGGGGCCATCAAGAAGGCCAACATCACGTTCGTCGTGAAGTTCTTGTGGCTGCTCGTCCGTCACTACCTTTCCCCCACAGCTGCTGATAACATCGTCACTTGGGATCGAGCAGTGTTGATAGCGGCGATGATAGCCGGATTAGAGGTCGACTTCGCATGGCTTCTCCAGGCAGTCATGTACGAGAGGGCATTCAAGGTCACCACTACCTACCCCTTCCCGTGTATGATTTTTGCCCTTTGCAGGACCGCAGGTGTGCCCATATGGAACATAGATCAATTGAAGACCCCGCAGGGCACAGTTGACGTCGGCCTTATCAGAGACGAGGCCTATGAGTTGGCCCCATGTCGAGGGCCCCGTCAAGAGCTGCCACCACTTACTGATGATCTAGCGGATACGTTGGCCCAGGCCCACACCGCTACACAGGCGTCCACTGACACTACCCCGGTCGAGTCTATCCCGGGTAGTAGCCCAGCCCCGAGCTCATCTCGCACAGCCTCTCTACTATTACCGGCCCCGCTTGCTAGGGTCTAAAAACTCGAGGGACAAATGGCCACCCTTCTGCATCATATCCAGCCGTGGATGCAGAAGTCTATTACTGAGTCTGAAGCGCGTATGGAGAGGAAGATGCAGCGGAAGATTGCTGAGGTTCACCAGCGCCTCGATGCATTTGAGTTGAGAGTGTTAGCCCGCCCAGCCCTTCCGGTAGATGTGTCGACTCTTCAGGCTGCAGTCAACAGTCTTCGTGCAGACATTGACACGATCCTAGAGGCAAGAGTGCCGGAGCCTGTCGAGCCTGTTGAGGACACTGTATTGGCGGCCCTGTTTGCTACATCAGATATTCCCCGACCTTCTCCTCGAGAGAGTTCCAAGAGGTGTTGGGGTCGATCAGAGGATGAGACGCAAGCAAGGAAGAAGGAGCGCCGAGAGATGGAGGCCGCAAGGAGAGCCTCACTTGCTGAGGCGGAGGCACACCAGATCAGAGCATCGCAGATAGCGGCTGGGACGTCTAGCTCCCGCACTATATAGACAGCAGGGGGCACTACTGATAGTGCGATTGTTGCTGAGGACATCATTGAGGGTGTCCAGATTGCTTAGGACACCACTGAGGGTGTCCAGATTGCAGAGGATGTGGGTTCTGGGAAACAAGACCCACCAGCTTGTTGATCGACGGCGCTATGCGCCACAGGTTTGCTTCACCTACCCCTCTAATCTTTAGATTTTTTTATGCATTGGGGACAATTGCATGTTTTTTTGTTGGGGGTGGGGTGAATGGAAAAGTACTGTTAGGGTGAAGTCTGAGTAGCCCAACTCACTATCCTATTTTGGGGTTTTCTTGCCTGTGTTCTTTTTCCCCAAAAGACTGATTACTTTTTCTGTTGAACCGGCGCGTTATATGTTTTGTACATAGTTTATCTCTGAAGCATGATGGCTAATATGATATCCAAATAAAACTAGAAAATATTGCATGACTAGGCGTAGTAACTGATAATTGTGTGGCTCTAAACATGAAATAGAGTTACACCATTGCATTACCCTAAATCTTCAAGTCAAACTAGGTGTCTGATAATCTGGTATAGTGATGAGATGTCAAGTGAGCGTGAGGAAACCAAATAAATCTGGTTAGTCCTTCTAAAAGTAAGTCGTAACAAACAATTAGGAAAGGATCATAGGTCCTTATTCAATATAGCCCATTTCTAGCCTAAATAAAAGAAACCAAATGAAAGTTATCCTTCTTTGATCCAAATAATTTGAGCTTAAAATTAAACCTTTCTTTTTCACCACAACTGATCTTTTCTGGGAACAATATGTTGGCCCTGGTCCCTCCTTGGACATGTGCACCTCAGCTTATGCCAAAAGCATAAGTTGAGGGCGGCTAATGCATAAACAACCTTCGTTATGGCCCTGACCCGACTTTGGGTATAGTGTACCTTGACTCATGGCAAAGCCATGAGTTGAGGGTGGCTGTTTTGAGGAATGCTCTGTAAAGTGGGGTTGAAAGAACAAAAAGAGAGAAAGAACAAAAGTAAAGTGACTCAAGAACTCGTTGAAAGAAAAAAAAAGAGAAATATTCAAGAATTACAAACAAGAAAAGAAAAGAGTTACTTACATAAATGAAGAAAGAAGGGAAACAACAAGGTGAAAGAATAGGAGAAACTGGTCGAGATAAAGTGATAAAAAGTGGAAGGTTTAGCCGATATGTCAAGGAGGGCAAAAAGTCACTAGAGTATACCTAAATATACCCTACCTGACTCTGAGCCTACGTTACAAGCTAAAAAAATCCAATCGTGATCCTAAGGGTTGTATAGCGAACTTAAAGCCGTGAAAATAAGGGCAAGCTTATGGCAATAGGTATGAAAGAGTGTGGCTTTGTTCTGAGAGCGAGTGTTGAAATGTAATCCTTATACTCAAACTGAAATCATTGTGTGAAAAATGAGGATTTTGTTCTAAAGTGAGGACACTAGTTGCTATACCGGAATTGTTAGCCCCTCGGTGAGAAATTGAAGAGGATAGGTGTTAGTGCGTGGTGAGTCTGTGTCATGTTCGAATCCCACAAAATTCAAGACTAATAGTGATAGCATGCATAGATTTGATGAGATTAATAGGGATTGATAGCCAAATGATTGCAAAGGATAAAACATGAATACTATTGTACAAAGATTGTGTAGTGAGTCATAGTGTGTCGCTTGAGGATAAACAACGAATTTAAGTTGAGGGTGTTGATATACCGTGGTTTCACGGTATAATTAATACTTTTTCCTTAAGGTTAGTGTGTCCGAAAGCCTTTGTTGTGCTAATTTTGATATAAGATTCTCTTTGTTTAGCACGAAATCTGTCCAAAGCTGAATGCGGAGATTGTGAGCGAAAAATGCAGAAGAGACCACCTACGGAGCTTATGACGGTCCGTCGTGCTTGTGACGGTCCGTAGGTGGCAGCGTGTAGAAGCTACTGAAGGAAGATGGGGAAGTCTGACCAAGTGTGGGATTACGAAGCTTGTGACGGTCCGTCATGGCAATGACGGTCCGTCCTGCAGGTTCGTCGTGAAGATCAGAGAAGTGATCCCAATACCCAGATTCCAAGAGTTGAAGTATTTTCAAACGAGACCCTCGACGGACAGTTGTGCCTATGACGGTCCGTCACATGTGACGTCAAGGGGAATGAAGAAAGCAGCAGAAGAATTGCACCAAGTATGGGACGACGGAGTCCACGACGGTCTGTCGCGTGGTCCGTCGACCCAGCCGCGTTTTTGCAGATTTCCAGTAATTAGAATCCTTGTTTAATTAGGTTTTTATTTTTTATAAATAGTTCGAAAAACCTCGTTTTTGAGGTTAGACTCTGTGAGATTAAACATCATATTATTGGACTTTGTGTTTTGAGTGTTTGATTGTTGGAGATTCTTACAGGTAATTTTTGGTGATTAATCAAGCAATTTTTCGGTCTTTATTCTTTCTCATTGAAGTAAGTACATGAATTCTTGTTTAACATATTTGAATATTGTGTTTATGGCTATGAGGAACTAAACTCCATAACTAGGGTTGTGGGAACCATAGGAAAATAATGAGATAAACCCTAGCTAAAATAACAATTCTTGAATAGTGTCTTGCATGTATTAATAATTCTTTCGCTTAGAAGTCTTTTTAACGGATGATCAACGTTAGAACTCTCCTTAACGCTACTTGCCGGACCAAGGAGGTAGATAATAGGAAAAGAATTATTAACATAGATTTTGTGTAGACTATCTAATAGGCTAGTATTGATTGGTACGAGGTAATAACTTAGTCAAATATCGAATACGATGCTTAATATGAGGTAAAGATAAGGGTTAGGAAAGCAACACACGCAGCTGGACCAAGGTGCAGAGTGAGATTTTCTAAATGCTGGACCAAGGATTTAGAAATACATAACTTATCACTTTGCATGCAAGATACTAGGAAAGAATTGTTATTGTTAGAATTATCAAGTTATGAACCTGTGGGAAACACGTAAACCCTAGTTACTTTGATTAACTGATTAAAACCCAAAATTATAAGCTGTTAAGTGTCTCTGTTAAGTTCGTTAGTTATTTTTACTTATTAGGAAATACAAAACCCCTTTATGCTTTTACTTTTTAAGGAATTCATCAACCGAACGATAGTAATAACAAGTTGAAGTTAAGAGACTATTTTCCTAGTGGGAACGATCCCAACCTCACTAGTTGGGTTATTTACTTGACGCGGCCGCTTTACTTCTCATTTGAGAAGTAAGTTTGAGCGTATCACTGACTACTTAAATTTCTTACACTTTTGGGTCAAAGTAGTCAACGGAGATGCAATGGATGCAAAACCATCCACGGACCGCTAATAATAACCCGTTAAACCCAAGAAACTTCTAATATCGATTGGATTCAATGGTCTAGGCCAAGTTTTTACCATCACCATTTTCCTATGGTCAGCCTCAACTCCCTCACTAGAGATTATATGACCAAGAAATGTCCCCGACCTCATTAAAAACTCGCATTTGCTATACTTGGCAAACGATTGATGTTCTTTAAGTACTTGTAACACCACCCTCAAATAATTCATGTGCTCACCCTGATTTTTTGAATATACCAAGATGTAGTCAATGAAGACAATGACAAATGAATCTAGGAAATTTTGAAACATCCTATTCATTAGGTCCATAAATGTTGTCGGAGCATTAGTGAGACCAACAGAAAATTACTAAGATCTCATAATGACCATATCTAGTCCAAAATGTCGTCTTTGGTATATCCTTACAACTCACCATAAGTTGGTGATACCCCGATCTCAAATAAATCTTAGAAAAGTAGCTTGCCCTTTGGAGTTGATCAAACAAGTCAACAATCCAAGGAAGAGGATACTTGCTCTTGATTTAGACCTTATTAAGTTGGCGCTAATCAATACACATTCTTAAAGACCCATCCCTCTTCTTCACAAACAAAATTGAAGCACCCCATGGAGAAATACTAGGTCTTATGAAGCCTTTGTCTAGCAAATCCTTTATTTATGCTTTCAACCCTTTGAATTTAGTTGGAGCCATCCAGTAAAGAGGAATCGAAATGGTATTTGTATCGGCTAGAAAATTGATATCAAAATAATTTTCCCATTCAGGAGACATACTGAGAAGATCACTAGGAAACACCTCAAGAAATTCACTTACTACGGGGACCGACTTAATGGGAGGAATTTCGGAGTCTAGATCTTTGACTCCTAGAATATGATATAGATAAACTTTAGAGATCATTTTGCATGCTTTTAGAAATGAGATGATACAACCTCTAGGAATAGAGTTTCCCCTTGTACTCTACAACGGGTTCATTAGGAAAATTAAACTTTACCACCCTTGTCCTGTCACACCTGGTTATGAAATCTAAATACAACCATTGTTGTTCACCTCTCAGAGGTCGAAGACAAGCATCTTCTTAGCATTCATCACATTCATATAGTTAAATTTGCAGAAAATTTAAAACATTTAAAAATTAACGAAGTGTACATAGACATCATATTATCTTTGATAAATTTATATACGATAAGCTCAACTAAACAACCATCTACAATGGATTACACAATTCAAGAGGGAGAATCAACATATATCATAATAAGTTTGCCAATACATCCTTAATACAAAAACATCAAAATGAAAACATCTGAAAGAAACTCTTGGGAAAACATCCTCTATCTAAGTCTAAATACTAGGCTATGAAGATAGAAGCAGCATCCTCCAACTAGAGAGGACCTACCAAGTGATCTAGAGATTGGTGAGTCCAAACCCCTGCGATGAGTTTTCAATCTGCTCTCCGACCTACACCTAAAAAAAATGAATTCTATAGGGTTAGTACACACTGTAATAAGTATTGGTGTATGCACACGTATATATAAGGCTATGCATGATCAAGGAAAGCTATTCCTATACAATATGCCATTTTTTGGAAATTGAAGTAACTAGACTTTCCTAATTCATTAGTTGTAAATTGTGATATGAATGTGATGTATTTTTGTCATTCAAAGCACAAACCTCATTTTCTATGTGATCACAAAGAATTAGACTCATCAACATAACTTTAGAACAACTCGAGCGAAGATTTTAAAATTTTGATCCCCTTGAACCCGAGAGCTCTCCCTTTTGTACTTAGTTTATTTTTTACTCTTTTTCTTCTTGTTATTGTGTAGTTTAATGATTCCTTTGATCCTATGTTTAAAATACAAGTGCAATTATTCATAGTAGTCCCATACCCACAAGAATCAAGTAAGTAACCCAACAACAAAGGGAATGATTTCACTATCCTTACAACAAGTCATTCATTACATTTTGTATTAGTTGGGCAGGAACAATTCATAATGCATTCTCTATTAGATATTCCACATATTTCATTATTTTCATATTCTGGAAGTTATGAAGCATTGAATAACTATTACATTTTACTCCCCTTTATTGGAAAAATATAAGAAGTCATTATAAGCCAATTTTTTTGGCTTTGCTTACTATTTGCTGAAAATAACATTGGTATCAATACTGGCGATTGATATTCATAAGCTCTTGCTTTCATAGATCACTTTGAACATACGTTCCTTCTTCTTTCTTTCATGCTTTCTTAGATACATCGTTCGAATTAAGATCATGCGAGCTAACATGAAATCGAGTGTATTCTCCATAACGAAAATAAGTGATTCACCAATCAAAATGAATCTAGATAATCTGAGCTAACATTAAATCAAATGGCTGCCCCACACCGAAAAGGGGTGATTCTCCAGTTAAGGTGAATATACATCAACTATTTACCCCATATCGAAAAGGGGTGGCTCAAGTCTATTGTGAACCAAGAACATTCTTTTGAGCGTTAAACCACATAGATCATGAGAGATAAAAATGAAATCCAGTGTCTTCCCCATACTGAAAAAGGTGATCTCACAGGCCAAGGTGAGATGGAAACATACCTAGCTCGCTTAGGTGGAAAGCATAGGCTACTTGCCCATGTTGGCTAGACATAGTTCAAAGATTAGTGGACATATGGAGACTACTTATTTACCACAGTAGTAGCCTCATCTCATGAGACTTACACGTGCAAGCACAAGCTCATATCTAGTCTATCGGAGCTTTGCTCACTTTATTTATCTTCTTATCTTTTAGAGTTGGCTCAAACATTATTGAAGCTTGCTTCTATATTGAGGTTTACTTACTCTATTGATTACTTGTTATCCCTTTCTTTACATTGATTAAATGTGGATTATCCTTACATAACATCTTTGGTGTTAATGTGACTAGTCTCACACATTCTAACACCGTTTTTCTTGAGTATCTTAACATGGTATCTTAGGTGTAACTGAATCTTGTCTCATGTCCGTTAACACCTCATTCTGGTCACTTTCTTAACTTAGACATATTTAATTATGTTAATACTCACTTTACTTGCTTACGTTCATTTGGTATCTTCATATCATCATGTATGGATGATGAGAACTTCATTCAATGAGTTACATATGTTCATAGTTCATTTATTAAGGGCATGATGGGACTTGTCCCAATGATTGGCATGCCCTTGGATATGGATCCATTGTATTACCTTATATGTGATTATTTTATCATTTCAATACATTGTGTATATATTATTGGCATAAAATTAATATTGGCCTAAACAAATTGGAAAACATTTCATTATCATCTATAGTGTCAGAAGCCAAATTTACATTCGTTCATGTTTAGTTTGGTATATATTAATGATTAGCCAATCGTTTAATTATATAAAGATAACATTATAGCAAGTTTCGTTCAACTTATTTGACAATGTATTGTTAGCAACTTTATTGGCATAAGCCAAACATTCACTCAAATATGATTTCATGGAGGTCTTTGTATTCAACATTATAACATAGTTCAAACATAACATTAGTAGCCATTTCAGACAGCATTATATGAACACTTTAATGAACATAACATTTTCATCAAGTTTCATTTAACAGTAGATATACACATCACGACCGTAACATCTCAATACTAGCATTTTTGGACACAAGATGATGCAACATCGTTCTTTATATCAAGTAAGAAGCACATAATATCATACATGAACAAAATATATGTTCATTCAACATTTACAAATCAAGATCCCTACACATTAGGATAAACCAGCACCACATACAAACGAAATCATCAAGACTACGTCTATATATTCATTAGAATCGAAAACGAGGATACTAGGAAAGAAGGACATTCAACAAGAACCTTAAGAAACAACCATAGTTTCGAGATTTCATAGATTGAAGATGAAGGAAAATACTCTTTGGAGAAACCATTCAAGGAGATAAACACATACCTTATGTAAAACTTAATCTATGAAGACCACCTTGAACGAAACCTTGAAGAACACCTTGAATTCTCCCTAGAGAGTCCATGAACTTTCTGCCTTTTGCTTACTGTTTTAGCGTCGTGTTTTCTATGTGTTTGATCGTGAATTTTAAGGTTTACGAACTGATCTTGACTCATTCAACTTAGTATAATTTCGTAAATTAAATAAATTAATTGATTAACAACTTAAAAAAACCTCCTAGATTGACTAGAACTAGGAAAACACAACACTTTGCCAAATCTGGAATTTTTCCTAAGGATTTCGTTTTATGCCTTCAAATAAATTAATTAACTGGCTAGTTTAATTAATTAATGTACCTAGGTTAATTAATAAAGTACCCCTAAGTCATTGGAACCATAACTAACCCTTTGGACCAACTTAGGTTAGGTACTAGGTTGTCTCTTTAACCAGTTACTAGGTTAGTGTCACCCAATTAAGTCTAAGGTTGTCGGGTATACTTTCTAATTTATTTTTGTTTGTCCTGGGTTAGTTAATTAGTTATGTAAGTAGGTTAGAGTCTAAAATTAGTTAGAGAGCTAGTTCCCACATGGGTGAACCCATGTGCACGCCTACCCCCTAACTACCCTAACCAGATTCGGTTAGGGCGGTCCCTTCCTTGGCTGGTTCACCCCATGTGCTTGCACATGGTCTTGCACATGGGTTGCTTGTAATTTCCTAACTAACTATTCTTGATGGTTAATTTTGAATGTTTACTTATTGTCCCAAGGATCCTCACTATGTCCTTGGGCACTGCTTAATCTACATGATCATTTTAAATGGTCATGTGCTATGGTACTAGGCTTGACACTTGGATTCCTAGTAACTAAGGTGTTGCTATTATGAAACATGATTTTTATCTTAGGGTATTTACTGCAGGTACATTTCCCAAACTATCATACTAATGTTAGAAAATTGGCTAACACCCTTTAAGCCAATATTTTCTACTATGCCCATAATTTTCTAATATGGCCAATATTTAAAAATATTGGCTATTGGGATGCATATTTACCCCCAATACCTATTCTGAAAACATAATAGGCCCTTCAATAAATGGGTAAATTTTTGGGAATGTTACATTATCTCCCCATTAGGAACTTTCTTCCCCGAATGACACTACTTCATCTTAAATCAAAGATGGTAACTTTCGCAAACAGCATAACATACTTGAGAGTTTACTTTTTGTGAATTTTTGATTCACACTTACTCTGGATAATGCATATTACTCAAGCTTATCTGAAGATTCATACTTGAAATTGAGGAACATCCTTCTCAATCACATTTAACTTAATGCACATCACAACTCATGCAATACAAAAATCATGCCTACGCTATACAAAAACAGAAATATGAATACTAGCATGAACTCATTTTAACTCGTATAGTGCAAGTATAAGACACACGATTGTGGACTTAATACATCAAAACTGAATAATGCACTAAAACATAGAGTTTCTTAAGTTAAAACCAGACTTAGGAAGAGTATATCTAACCTCAAGAATTGGGCAAGTACGATAATGGGATCTCATATCGGCCTCGGTCTCCCATGTTGCTCCCTCAACAAGGTGGTTCCTCCATAATACCTTCTTGGTGGCCACCTCTTTGTTCCTCAGCCACTTCACTTAGTGAACTAAAATCTTAACTAGACCTCTTCATAGGAAAGGTTATCATCAAATCCTAATAATCATCAGGCAAGATGGATGTTGGATAGCCTAGACACTTATTAAGCATTGAAACGTGAAACACTAGATGCACAGAAGCCAAGTCTTATGGTAACTTCAGTTCGTAGGCAACATTTCCTACTCGATATAAGATTTCATAAGTACCTATATACCTTGGACTCAATATACCTTTATTACCATACCTCTTCACCCCTTTCATGGGTGATATCGTCATGTAGACCTGATCACCCACCTCAAATTCAAGAGCTCTCTTTCCGTTAACAACATAGGATTTTTGACGACTATAAGAAGTAGTCAATCTATCCTTGATCATTCTCACATTCTCAAGGCCTCATTTATGATCTATGGTCAAAGGATGGAAGACTCTCCTATCTCAAACAAGCGAACTAGGAACCTACATCTCTTGCTATACAGTGCCTCAAAAGGTGCCATCCCAATGCTGGAAAGATAGCTATTATTATAGGAAAACTCAATCAGCGGCAAGTGATCATAACAATCCTTGGAATCACTAACACATGTTTTCAGCATGTGTTCAAGGGTTTTGATAGTATACTCTGCTTGACCATCCGTCTGGGGATGAAAAGCAATACTGAGCTTCACCTGTGTACCCAAGCTCATTTGGAGAGACCTCCAAAAATTAATTGGCTCCCCTATCCGAATTTGTAGATAAAGGGATCACATTCCACCGCACTATCTCATAAATATACAGATTGACATAATTTTTTACCCTGTAAGTAGACATCACAGGTGTGAAGTATGCAAACTTAGTCATCCTGTCAACAACAACCCAAATAGAATCTTGTAGTTTCCTTGCCCTGAATAGACCAAACACAAAATCCATATTAATAGCCTCCCATTTCCATGTTGGGATCTTAATAGACTGGGTAACACCCCTGTCTTAAGGTGTTCAGCCTTTACCTATTACAAATTGGGACACTCTTCTAATAAAGTTAGAGGTATCTCTCCTCATACCTTCCAACCAATAGATCTTCTTGAGATTATGATACAATTTGGTAGACCCAGGATGAATAGAATGCCTGGAACCATGAGATTCTACAATAATATTAGGCCTCAAACCATCTATATTGGGCACACATAATCTTCTTTGATATCGGAGTACACCATACTCCCCTAGAGAGAATTATTAATTCATCTTACTCAACACTGAGAATTTCAACTCCATGAGTATTGGGTCGAGATGTTGCTTAGCTTTGACATCTGCAAGAGATGAGGATTCAGAACATGAATGAACAGAAACATCTCCACTTGGTGTATCTACCAGCCATACACCTAACCTGGCTAATTGGTGTACCTCCTTAACCAGCTCGTTCTTCTCATTATCAATATGAGCCACACTGTCCATGCTGAAATGGCCCAAAGCATCAACCACTAGATTGGCCTTACATGGGTGATAGTGAAAACTCATATCATAATCTTTAAGCAGCTCCCGCTAACTCCTCTGACGAAGATTCAACTCTCTCCGCTTAAAAATATACTGAAGACATTTATGGTCAGTAAATGCATCAACAAGTACACCATATAAATAATGTCTCCAAAGTTTTAACACAAATACTACTACAGCAAACTCAAGAACATGAGTACGGTAATTATTGTCGTGGACTTTTAACTTCCTTGAAGCATATGCAATTACCTTACCACCATGCATAAGAAGACATCCAAAACCTACTCGGGATGGTTCATAATACACCACTTACCCTTCTCCACTCCTCAGCAATGTAAGCACTGGGGCTGAAGTGAGTCAGTCGTTGAGATCTTGGAATCTCTTTTCACACTTTTTAGACCACTCAAACTTCACTTTATTCTTTGTTAAGGATGTCAATGGGGCAACAATAGTTAAAAAGTGCTCTACAAAACTGCGATAATAATTAGCCAAACCCAAGTAACTCCAAATATATGTGGGGTGAGGGGTTTCTTCCAATTCTTCATTGATTCAACCTTTCTCCGATAAACCTCAACACCCTGGTTGGTCATAACATGACCAAGAAAGGACACTTATCTCTGCCAAAACTCACATTAACTAAACTTTGCATAAATTGATGTTCCTTGAGCACTTGCAATTTCATTCTCAAATGTTTTTCATGCTCTTCCCTAGACTTAGAGTATATGGGGATGTCATCAATGAATACTACGACAAAAGATTAAAGCTACTGATGGAAGACCTTATTCATAAGGTCCATAAACGCGGCTGGTGCGTTTGTGAGACAAAATTACAAGACAAGAAACTCGTAGTTACTATACCTAGTGCGAAAACAGTCTTAGGAATGTCCTCTTGTCTCACTCTAAGATGGTGGTAGCCTAACCGAAGATCTATCTTAGAAACGAAACTTGAACCTTGGAGCTGATCAAATAGATCATCAATTATGGGTAGACGGTATTTGATCTTTATAGTGACTTTGTTGAGTTGCCGATAATCGATACACATTCTAAGAGTTCCATCCTTTTTCTTATGGAACAACACTGGAGGTCCCCATGGGGATATGCTCATCTGGATGAAAACCTTATCAAGTAAATTTTTAAACTTAAACTTAACCTCTTTGAGTACAGCTGGAGCAATTTTATAGGGAGAAATGGAAATTGGTTTGGTGTTGGGATCTAAGTAAACACCAAAATTAATTTCGCATTCAGGAGGGATTCCTTGTAAATCCTTTGGAATAAGACATCTTTGAACTCATACACAATGGGAACAGAGTCTAGGGAAGGAACCTCATGCTCGAAGTCATTGACTCTGACTAAATAGAATAAATACTCCTTAGGCAACATCTTATTTGCTTTGAGGTTGAAAATTATTTGGCTTGTTGGATTTGAACCACGCCCTTCCCGCTTCAACTCTAACTCATTTGTAAACTGAAACCTCACTACCTTGTTTCGACAGTCTATTGTAGCATAACACTTATGGAGCAAATCTATGCCCAAGATAATATCAAAATCAAGAATGGCTAATTTTATAAGGTCAGCATGGGTGACTCAATCATGAATATTAATTGGAGAGTCTTTATATACTATTTCAGCTAAAATGTCATCTCTTATGGTAGTACTAACTAGGAAAGGCTCATGGAAGATCTCAAGAAGCAAGTCAAACTTACTAGCTAATAAAGGAGTAACAAATGACAAACTTGATCCTTGATCTAACAATTTATACACAGGAAAAGAGAAGACATGCAACGTACCACTGACCATATCAGCTGACTTCTCTTACTCCTCTCTATCGTTCAATGCATAGAATCTCTTCCTCTTGGGAGGATCGGCTGCAACATTTGGATTCGACCAAGGCTGAGCATCCGCCTTGGCCTAATTTCTCACTTGAGGACAGTCTCTAACCATATTTCCACTCTTGCCGCACCTAAAAACAGGCATTAGTACCTACCCAACATTCACCTCCATGTGAATGCCCATACTTACCACAGGGCTTGTTGTTTTGTTGGGCACTCCTACCATTTCCCTTTTTGAGGCAAGACTTGTTCACTGTGACGTTCAAATTCCTGGAAGGAGTAGAATTACCTAAGTGCTTATTGAACTTAGACCTGTTCTTGACTCCAAATTAGCTCCTACTAGGTCTACAACCAGTCTGATCTGCACGCTTAGGCTTTTTGCCTTCCTGAATTCTCCTTTTTCAACGGCCCTCTGCCAACTGATGGCATGCACCATCAATATTCCCAGGTCCATGTTATCATGCACCGTTGCTGCACGACAATTTTCCACTAGATTGTCCGACACGCCAGTCACAAACCTTCTTATTGCATCCCTGCTATTTGCCACAAGAGAAGAAGCACACTTTGAGAGTTAAATCAACTTCAAAAAATACTCCTTGACCAACATACCTCTCTATCCCAGGTTGATGAACTCTTAAACCTTGTCTTCTCATTACTCTTTGGGAAAGAATCTCTATAGAAATTCATTCTTGAGAATGTCCCAATATGGGGGATGATTTTGGTGCTCGGCCATCTACCAACATTTTGTACCAAACCTGAGCCACATCTTAAAGCTGATAAGCAGCCAACTCATCCTTCTCCTTTTCATTGACTCACATGGCACTGAGAATCTTAAACACCTCATCCACAAATTCTTGGGGATCTTCATTTGTCCTTGAACCAAAGTTTATTAGGAAAGTTCATCCTAGTGAAATTCCTCAGTCTGCTTGCCATGGTGCTAGCATGTGGATTCTCCCTAGGAGCACCCTCTCTAATGTCCTGGGTTGTGATAGTATGTGCTTGAGTGGTGGTGTCTTGGTCAATCTTCAGTAGTGCATCTCTCACTTCTCCATCTGTCAAGGCAATTGGGTTGATATGCACTTGCACTTCAAAAGTGGCGACTTGAGGAGCTTGGTTTCCCTCCAGCAGTTTCTTCTTCAACTCTCCTATCTGCATTTCTGCTCTTATTCATTGTTGTGCATGCTTACACAAGAAGAGAGTTAGATACTAAAATGACATAATATGTCATAACTCTACACAGCACGATAAACATTATATAGTCTCTAACTCATGAATGTGGCGCACTTCACAACCATAAGTTAGAAACTAAATTAACGTGGTTGTTTTTAGCTTTAGTTCCAACGTAATTTAACCTCATGCTTTGATACCAAGTTTGTCACACCCGAATTCTGGAATCCGAATGCAACCGGCATCGTTGACCTCTCAAAGGTCGCAGACAAACCTCTTGTTAGCATTCATTACATTCATATAATTAACTTTGCGAAAAACTTAAAAATTTTAAACATTAAGGAAGTTTACATAGAATTCATATAGTCTTTATACAATCTGTACTTAAATAAAAAGAGATAGAATATAAGAGTATTAGGACTAAAACAACAACAAAAATATAAGCTCGATATTTGCATCGCCCTCCGAAAATGAGGACCTACCCCTACTTGTATGATCAAAGATCCAACCCTTATTCAAGTCACCTTCCAAAACACTTCGACGACCGCAACCTAAAATATTTGGGGAAAAGAAAGAAATGGGGTTAGTAGGCCACTTGTACTAAGTACGCGACCATACGCACACATACTTTGAAATCATGCTAAGAAAAAGGAAATCTCATAAAGCATGAACTTTTCATTTCAAATCCCTCATGCAAATTCATCAAGAGCATATGAATTAATATTTCATATTAGTTAAGTCATAGGCATTTACATTACATGAAATACAACATCAAGTCAGATACTCAAAGTAACTCTACCATTATATCATATTTAAGAATAAGCATGAATAAATGTACATTTCATTATAACAAAGCAAGTCAACTAATCATGAAACCCTATCAAGTCAACAAGTGCAATAACCAACAAAATACCCATAACCTTACTCAATTAACTCAATAAGAATCATAACCAGTTCCCTACTTCACATAACATGACATTTAGATAACCATATCATCTTACTTTGAACAATATAAACCAACACATGTTTAAAAGTTATTAATTAAAATATAGTATCAATAATGTGCAAGTTTAACATATAAATATCATATATCATTATAAGAATTATCATACATAAAAACATCCGCCTAAGACTCCCTTCAAGGATAACTAGTGCAATAGTTTGGTAGAGTCTCATACCCCTACCTAGACTAAGCTAGACCTCTTGGTTTATTCTAGTTAGAGTTCAATCCTTTAATTCACTTTACCTTTTGGGAACATCTTTCTCTAACCAACATAGACCACATGATCTTCTAGTGAATCCGATGTCATAATACCTAACAGCGAAGGAAGGAGGACTACTTGCAAAGGTAGTACCAAAACATGAAACATAGCAACTACGTGGATCCACTAGCTATTATTCATGTGGGAGCAACATAGTTTAACAAGTAGGATCTATAGTTAGGAACCTCCTTATACTTCATGTATTGTAGTCTCCAATCTCAAGAGTACTTTAGTGCTCCTACCTTCCCTATGTAGGAAGGGACATTCCTCACACAAATTCACTCAGTGCTAATCTAAAGTCCCTTTTTGAAATGTTTTTAAAGCTTTAATTATCTATCATAGCTTAGTTTAGGTCATATGGTCTAACCTTTTTACAACATCATCATCATAGCTCAATAAGAATTGAATGAGTATAAGTCCTTTCATTACAATTCATATAAGTTAGGTTAGTACATTAGCACGTCATATAATAATAAGGCACATTGGTAGATATACCCCTTAATAAACCTCACAACATAGTCAAGACATTTCAATTCAACATCATACCAACCTATCAATCCTAATACAAGGCATACTCAAATATCACATTATGACTTAATCATAATTAAACACATTTTTGAAGGAAAAGATAGAGATCATGAGACTTACCAAGTCTTATTCATAATTCATCACCAAAATCTTACCATACACGATCATTCAACCCAACTATTGGGTATATATCATCATAAGTCATTAATATATAAGATAACAAGTCTAGGAGAATCACTATATCACAATTCAATACTATATTATAACTTAAGAGAAGATGCTTATGTCAATTCACTTCCAAACCTAGAGAATCTTCTAAAGAACTAGCATGAAAGACTTCAATTTTCTTTAATTTGTTAATGACTGATATAACAACATCATCTAATAGTATTTCAATCCTTAACCAAGTTAACTGAACTAAATACAACCTACTTTATATCAAAATCAAACCTAGGGTTAAGGGTCAAAGGTCGTCTTATACAAACTAGACCAAACCATCAATATTTATCATAATTAGGTTAAGATACATTTTAATCAATTCATATTATCCAATAAAAAACATAAACAAACCAATTTATACATAATTATTGAGATTGAGAAGAACCCACATGAAAACCCGATTTTTGAAAACACTTTGAAGTAGCCCTTTGAGGAAAGAAGTATAAAAGGTGAATTAGATCTCATACCTTAACATTTGATGAAGATTTGATGGTGAATTCGTCCCTTTACAGCCCCCAAATCCCTCCCCTAGGTAGTCTTCAATAGTATCTTCCAATAGAGAGAGAAAGTAGAGAGAAGGAAGAGGATTTGTTTTGTGAGTTATGTTTAGTTTAATGAGGTTTGGGGTATTTATATGGGGGGTTAATTATCTTAATTATACTCCATTAAACCCTTAATTAACCACCTAACCCCTTAACTAATTTAATTAAACTAAGTTAAAATGCCTAGGATATTCGACCTTCACAGGCGAGACCCCGATCGACGCTTCGTCTGTGAGCCGACGGTCATTGTGCCCTTCCATACTTCACATCCATCGATGATTTCAGAGACTATGCAATTGAGACAACACAAAAAATTGATGAGTTTTAGTTGACGGTTGGCATCGACGCCTCGTTGATTGACCCTTCATTGGTGCACACTGCCCAGGCATTGTTGGCACCAACGTGCAAGGGTTCTCCTTAGGGACCTTGGTTGGTCCTTGGGGAGTCATGACCGTACTTTTCAATAATGAATTAACATAGACACCTATTAACTACAATTCTACCAATTTTCATGTATTTCCGACTCCTAAAAGCTCGTAAAATAGGCTTAGGCACGCTAGTACCTTACTAGAACTTGTTTTCGGACGTCATGGACGTTCTTGGATTTTCTAATTCGTATACTTCCTAAATGACCTATATTCATTAAAATAGTCCTTAAAATAGTTTTTGTACCTCATGATACTTATGTTAGACTTCAAGACACATGTTGTATTTTCGAAGTGTTACATTCGTATACTTCCTAAATGACCTATATTCATTAAAATAGTCCTTAAAATAGTTTTTGTACCTCATGACACTTATATTAGACTTCAAGACACATGTTGTATTTTCGAAGTGTTACATATAGACTCTTTTGGATAAAAAGACTTGCTTCATCACAATAATTGTATAACATATCCCGCAAAATTCAAGACTCACTCAATGATAATAAGTCACACAAAAAAATTACAATGCAAGAAGAAGAATAGCATAAGATTAAAAAATTTGTGGTTGAGAAATGAGAGAAAACCCCTCTCTTTATAGTCAACAACAGGTATGAACAAATATTTTTTTATGTTTTATCTAAAATATGATGACCTTTTCAAAAAGTCTCAACTTACATGAAAAGTCATAACGCATTTAAAAAGTCATACTTCTTTGAAAAAGTCAGAAATCATCAAAAAATCAAAACCCTTCGGATGGAGTGACAACATATCGAAGAAGTCACAACCTATGTAAGGGATATTATAGTGATTTAATATCTTAGACCTAGAAGTCACTAGTACAAAGAGTTTTAACAAAGAGTACAATACAAAAAATTGACCCAATAGACAAAGTCTTGTCTCACAATCAAGTCACATTAGACCATACAGATTTAAAAGTTTCCTTTGAAATTTCATCCTCTCTAACCTTCAACTATTGATATTTATGTATAATATAATTTATAAAGAAGCTAGTGGCACCTTGAAACATGTTCAACATGTTGTCAATTATGGAATGATATACTTATTCTTAGTTGTAACTTTGTTCAACTGAGGTAGTCAATACATATTTTGAGGGAATTGTATTTACTACACACGAAAGGATTATGAAACCCAGGGAAATGACTAGATAAGGTGAATCTTTTATTTTGAAGGTGTTTGTTTTTTATGCTAAACTGTAGAAACAATTATTCAACCAAATGTCTATTACAGTAATTATTTTTTCAAAAGGATTTTCTATTTTTATTTTATCTATTTTTATTTCTTGTTGTTATTTTATGTTTTGTTGTTAATATATATAGATTTTTACATCCTGCTGTGAATACTTTACTTCCTGGTACTAACTCTATTCCTGACATTTTCCAATATAATACTAATGATTTATCTATATTTGTATCTGTTAATGCTACTGTATAATTAGCACTTATTATAAATTTAAATTTTTTGTATATTAAATTTCCTTTAACTGCACTTATTACACTTTTTTCTATAGGATGTTTTTATTCTATCATCTGCTAAATATATTTCAATGGGCGTATCTATTCCTTCTCTGAAACAAGCTTTTATTAGTATTTATGTTCCTCCTAAATGTACATATTTTATAGCTTCTTTATTTTTTATGTTTTTTATTTCTTTATTTATTATTCGTTTGCTTATTATAGGTTATATGCTTTTCCGCTTGTATATTTACCGTCTATAATGTGTTCTTTTTGACTAACTACATAGTATTCTTCTTTCTGTCTTTTAAACCAGTTTTTTAGTATAGGTATGTCAAGTATTTTTTCAACACTTAAATCTAATTCTTTTCCTTTTATTTGTTCAAAAAGTGTATTATCAAATATAATTTTTTGGTGTGATGATTCATCTTCATAATTCTCTTTAGATATTATTTCGTTTTCAGACATTATATTTCTTCTTCTTCTATTTCATTATCTAGATTTTCTTCTCCATTTTCAGTTTCTATATCTGATACTTCATATACTTAATTTATAGTCTATGTATTCTATTTGCATATATTTGTCATCATCTATAACTATTTCTGCAATTTGTTTTCTTTTTGGATTTTTAGGTAATTTACAGTCTTTAGCTATGTGTCCTATCTTTCCGCAATTATAACATGTACATTGGGATATTTTTCTTTTAGGTCTATATGGTCTTTTCATTTTATAGTTTTTTACATCATACCTTCGTCTTGGTTGTTTATATTTATACTTAGTTTTATTTTTTCTATAATTTTTATATCTTCTGGATTTTTGTTTTTTATTTGTACACCCAAACTGTGGTGCCATTTTATTTCTACAACATGATAAATTTTTATTTAGTACTTTTTCCATTTTTAATTTTTCTTTTTGGTTCTCACATAATTGTGTAAACCTGTGAGATAGAAATTTTATTCTAGCTCCTAAAGTATCTACCATTCCTTCATTATTCCAATCCTTTATTATTTTCGTACTAAATGGTTCTGGTAATTTTGTAAAATATTGTTTTCTTATTTCTTTTGCTTCGTCTAAATTTTATTTAGATTTGTAATAATATTATTTGAATGCACAAGTATATTCTTTTATATAACACATTTTACATATAGCCAATTTTGTCATAAGTTGTCTATTTATTATTTTTTCTCTATTTTTTTCTCTTATATCCGTGGTCATACCTCCAAATTCATTTCTTATTGCTGATTCATATTTGTCTAGTATATCTATATTTGTTGCTGATGGGGATCAATCCATTTTCTTATCATTCCTAAGTACTTCTAAACTTTCTGAGGGTAGATTTTCTATCCATAATTTTGTTGTTCCTACGAATGTTCTTTCTATGTATCTCGGTGTTTTTGTTGTTTCTATTTTGTTATCTATTAACTGTTTAGATATATTTCCTGTCCATAGTAATATTGCTTTATTTATGTCTGTGACACAATCTAAGTCTAAGAAATTATATTGTTCACTTATTGGTTTCGGTATCAAATTTTTATTTAATCTACTGTTCCATATTGCATTATTTCTATCTGATTGTTGATAATTTTCTGTATAATAAGTTGGTGTTGTCCACCTAGGACTACTTCTAGGACTATTTCTGGGAGTATTATCTGGGGTTTTTACTCTTGACGTACTAGGTCTATTCATATCTCCTGTGTTTATTTCTAATTTTTTTAGTTTATTTGTCTGTTCTAAGATTTCTGTATATGACTCACTTATGTCACTTATTTCTGATTTTTGGTCATTTTCATTTTCATCTATTTCATTTACTTCATTTATCTCAATATCTTTATTTAATTTTTGTTCCATTTCTTTTATTTCATTAGTTAATTCAAGCTCTTTATCTTTTTCCTTTTGTTTTTGCTTATTTTCATATAATAATTTTAACCTAGCTAATTCCTTTTCTAATTCACTTATCCTTGTATTTTTTATTTCTTCTAAATGGTGTACTTCTTGTTTTGCTTGTATTTTTATTTTTTCAATTTCTTTTGATTTGTCTATTTCTTCATTTTCTTTTGTTATTCTTATCATAGCTGTTAAACTATCTTCTAATTTTGTTGTTTCTTTTTCTAACATTAAGTATAGATTATTTCCTATTTTTTTATATCTTCTTCCTAGATTTGAAAATATTATTTTTATTATCATTCCGTCTTGATTTTCATATGTTTTTTCGTCTACTGCAAATTCTTCTTTATTCATTATAATTTTTGTATTATATTATGTTGTAACTCATATTCAAGACAATCTAATTCTAATTTTAACATAGATATATTTTTTCTTTGTGTTAGTATTGATTTATTATATACTTCTGCTAATATATTTTCTTCTAACCTTCTTTTTCTATGTTGTAATTCTTTTTCTTTTTCAGCTATTTTTTCCGTTATTTTTTCTATTAATTGTTTATAAATTTCTTTGTTCATACTGTTTTTTCAAATAGCAAACATATTTGTATTCTGTGTTCGAAATTATATTTATTAAATGATCTTTTTCATTATTACTTCCTTTAGTTAATTGTAATAGTTTATATTCCATATATAAAGGTTTTAATTTTTTCCATATTTTTCTAACATTTTTATCTATCTTGGTTATTTTTATTTTTATCCATCATAATTTTTTATATAATATTTTAAAAAGCTTACTTATTTTATCTGGATATTTAATCTTTTTTAACCTGTAATTTCTACCATATCGCCTTAGCCAATATTCAGTCATATTTAATCTCCAATACCTAAATCATCATATAAATCATACATGTCATAACAAAGTTCATCCTGTATACTTTGTATAGTTAACGCAGTCCAACCTTGGGTTGTTATTTCTATTATCTCATATGTTACCAATTTATCATAAATTTCTCTTTTTATATCAGTACTCAGATCTTTTAATATATAGAGTAGTAATATCTTATAATTATCATCATTATCTATCAAATATGTGCTCATTTTATTCATTTTTGCTAAAATTTTTATTCCTTCCAACCTCTTAATGGATTATACTTATTTATTATGAAATAATAATGACTTAATAATCATCTTGTCTAGTCACTACTACAGCTTTCTTCTTTGGTTAGTTATCCTAACAGCGCCTCAACTTTGTTTACTCCTCTAAACGGCCTTCTTGCCTACCGGTTTCAACATTACGATGGCATAATCTGGGCATACTTACCCGAAGAATATTTCTGTAGCAAACCTTCTAAAGATGCTTACTAGAGCATTATTAAGTCATGATAAACAATTATAATCAACAAGAGATTTTCAGGAATAAATTTATTTAGCTACTCATAAATTTAAGAGTGTATACCTGATTTTGTAGATTTGTAGCTCCAGATTTCTCCATTGTTATTAGCTTAGTTAGTTAGCTAGCTCTGATACCAATTTTGGGGTGGAAGCGTAAAGAGAGAGAAGGAAGGGATTTTGGAAGAGGTGTGTTTTATTTATGAAGGCAAATGCCCCTTATATAGACATACATAATGACCTTTCATCTTTATTAAAAGATAATTGGCCTTCACTATTTACATAGTAACTTGACTCTTACTATTTACACAGTTACTTGACTCTTACTATTTACGATTAAGACATACTCACACTATTGACTTTACGACTTTTTACAAGAAAACAAAATAAACTTTGGCCAAATGGCCGACAATGACTATGACCTAATTTGTACATATATCTTTATGTCTCTTTCTTCTTTTTTCCAATATCTTGTTCTTCACATCTTTTATTCTAGTTGGACGTCTGGCACATAGTTGCCTTCTCCTTCACATTTTTAACATATATGGTCAGGATATTTTTGTCCTATTAATTTGCAATATCTTGTCATCAAATTGGCTGAAATAAAATTCTTTCGTATAGCTCTTGTCGTAGGTATTTGTTCTGGCTTTAGCAAGCTCAATATCCATTGGTTTAGATCTTCCATATCTGCTTCTCGTATATCTCTGCAGTTTGAATAAATAATTGTCTGATCTCTGTTGTAATATGTCCATATTGCATTTTCGTTTAAATAATTATTTGTTATCTCGTTTAATATGGTAGCTATTCCGATAGTCCTTTTGTTTGCATAAAATTCTGGAATATCTACTTTTTGTATCTCTTCCTGGATATCTATCTTTTCAGGGATTATCATTTCCCTTGTTAATCCAATCTTTATAACTTGGATTGTAGGTTTGACTTCGTCATATAATATTTCTGCTGTAGCTGCATAGAATTTTACATAGAAAAGAGTACCTTTGGTTACTCTCTTATATTGTAAAAATGCTTTATATAGTTCTGGTATCTTGGATATCTCATCTCCTGTCACTGTATATACTGTGTTTAATAATCCGTAGTTGTAGCAGGTTGCTACTAGATTTGGGTTTGTTCCTGGTTGTGCAATTAGCTTATTGTATCCTTGTAAATATTGGGTTATATAGTCTTCAATTGGGTTTTTTGTTTCTTTGGCTCTAGGGTTTAGGTTTAGATATGTTTGTACTTTGTATATATTTTTGATATATGTCCTGGAGATGTAGTTGTATGTTTGCTTCTGGGATTCTAGGCTGGCTTTGTAAGTATTTGTTTGTGGGGTAACAGATATATCTTTTTGGGTATTTTGAGGAGTGTATGGTTTTGAGAATAGTTTATTCAAATTTGTATTTGTATATTTTATCTTATTCTCCTCCTTTCTTGTAGATTGTGCTGCTGTAGATGTGCTGGCTGTAGCTGCATTTAAACAAACATTGTTATGGGTTTTAAGGAGTTTCCCATCGTCTCCTTGTAGCTCTGGAATTTTTGTGTCTTCCGATCGACATAGCTCCGCATATTTATAGTCCAAGATTTAATCGTTGAGGTCTTCTCTCCTCTAACGACATGCATTGAAATATAGTGATATTCCTTGAGGACAAGGGAATTCAAGGTATATTAAATAAATATCTCCAAGTCCAAAATGCATTTCATATAATAGCAAAATTTTCAATTCTTCGGATACTTAAGTGATATATATTGAGCTTTTGTACAAATTGTCTTGCAACCCCAAAACCTTCAAAAATTGATAGAAAGCTTTTAGTAATATTAGTTGGAAAGAGTTTTTATCATCTCTATTGAATATTATAAAATGATCATCAAAACAATTACACAATTAACTTTGATGCATTTAGGATAAAAATTAAATTTTGGGTTCAATTGGAGTTGTTTCAGGAATCTGTTAGCGTATGATCCATTGCTGATAAAAATAAGAACGGGGACATGAAGTCACTTTGCCTTGGACCATTCGTACCTTGCAAATTTTGAGTGAGACTCACATTCATCAATAAAGAGTAGTTTATAATCGTAACACACTCCATTTAGAACTAACCAATTTGATCGGGAAACCAAACTCCAGCAATGCAATTTTAAATCAACTCCACTTCAGTGATTCATAGGCTTCCCTTATATCAATCTTAATAAGGCATCTAGTGGAGAATCCTTCTTCATAATAACCTTTAACAAATTCATGTGCTACTATGGGATTGTCGAGTATACTTCTACCAAAAATGAAGCCTGGATGAGATTCTCCAACCAATTTTCAACCACTTTTTTTAATCTAGTAGTTATTAATTTATAAATAATTTTTACAAGGTTGTTCAAGAACCAATAGGCCTATATTCCATGACCTAATTGGGATTTTTAACCTTTGGAATCAAGGTTGTTGTGGTATAGTTAATCATCAATAGACCACTTTCAACACTTTGCCAAATCCCTTGATACCTCTTTCACTAAAGTGAGTTGTTGATATCTTGTCCAGTAGTAAACATCCTTTGTCACTTCTATGTTTAGATAAGAAATATCTATAAAGTTGAACAACGATAGAGACCCAAAACAATTAGGGATAAATGAATTGTTATCTGTTTTAATAATTATAAAATAGTACAATTTACAAGATATTTACACATGTTATTGGAGTGCTAGTTATCTATCGATTTCAAGCTAATGAACGTCATCCATTTTGGGAAATTCCTAATTTGATTCTAATAAATGAGGTATAGTCAACATCCTCCCTTAAACTAACGTTGTGTCTCACAAAACATGAGTTTTCACAACAAATAATTGTGTCTACTTCTTGACATGGCATTTGTAAATAAATCAGCCAGATGATCTTTAGAGGATATATACTTTAGGATAGTACTCCAATCTTCAACCAGTTTGCTAATGTAAATCTATGTTCTAGGTGTTCTCATCATGGAGGAGTTTATTGCTATTTTGATTGCACTAGTGTTGTCGCCATACAATGTGGTTGATCCTTTCATTTCGATGCACACTTCTAATAGCAACCTCTACAACCAAATAATTTAGAGTTGTGACGCCCTGAGAATACACCCTGGGTGAGATTGTCACTCAATAACCATTATTGGACCCAAGGAACCCTTCTCCTGAATTACTTACTCAGCAGAAGATTGAACTTATCAAAGATAAATCATATAGAACATAGAATGTGATAAAGAAAAAATTCAACTACCCAATTATCCAAACTCTAGTCTCCACATAAGATAATGAAAATTAAAAGACTAAAGAACTATAACTAATGGTCTACCAAGAGTCTAAACAAAAAGAATGTCGAGACAAGGGCCCCGATCATCCTAACAACTGAAACAATACAAGAAATGATGGCACACCAACTTACTATGAGTTCTTAACTAGATCAATATGACCATGGATGTTGAACCTGATTACCTGTGTCTGCATCAAAAAATGATGCATACCAAATGACATCAGTTCATTGAATATATGATTTTGTGAGGGGAATACTAAACATAACATAAACTTGAAAGCAATATGAAAGAAACACTTACCTTCACTTTACTCTACTAGTGAAAAACATAACTAATAAGAAACAATAAAACACATGCAATGTATAGAAATCTTTAATATTAGTAGAAAGAAACTCAGATCATTAAAAAATTCACTAACATACTAAGTTTTATTCATGTGATAAAGTAATATAGTTTCTATGGGAGTTTCTCCAACCGATAACAACCACTATGAGTCTAATGCTGATACAACGTCTTGCCCACACTTTCAAAATTGTCGTATACATTTTTGTCAAATTGGACGCCTTAACTAAGTGGATCCACTAGTTTATGTTAAAAAGTACCAAGGAATTATCTATAAAATATAATCAGTTACTACACATGATGGCTACATGGTTTATGCAGTCTTGATTCATTATCAACTCGCGTCCTTATAACCCTGCTAAATACTACTCGCAGAATGTACTTAGGTCATATGTCTTTTAAAAAAATCTTCTTTCTTTGGTCTGACATAATTAGTCAAAACTTAGCTTAAAATATCTCTTGGAATCTATGTTGCCTTTCTCTCTCAAATGTGAAAACATTTCTACCTTTTGGGAATATCTTTTGAAAAAATTATAAAATTCACTTGACTTACTTCTTAACTTCTACCTTAAATTGAAATATGAATTCAAGGTTCATAATCTCATGTTTATGGATGATTTCAATATGTTAACATGTACCTTAGAAAGTTGGAATCAACTAGAAAACATAGGCATGATACTATGGAACTAGTATGAAAAGAATGAAGAAGAATAGTAATAATAGTCTTCCCTGGCACTCTGAGAGTCACAAGAGGAAAATCCTTGAAATTCAAAGACATGATTAGGGTTCTCTAGCTTGTGCGAAGCCGCTAGAGCAAAAATTCAAAGACCCCTTTTTGAAGATCTAACAGAGATGACTCCCCAGGACAATCCCTGGTGCTCCCTGGCTTTGCTTCGCCATTTTCAACTCGACACTCTCTAATTTCACATAGTTCCTTCACCAATAGCTTGGAATAATTTATACCCTCAATATATGCTAGATTCAACCAAAAATTTTACTCAAAAAATGAATCAAAAATCAAGAAAAATTCAAGAATACAACCCACAATAATTCAAAAGAATTAATAAAGAACTCAAAGGATTTAATTTCAAATCTTATACTTCACTGAATTTAATAATTATTGGCGCACGGGTGAACTAACCCAATGCAATGTGATCTCACAAACCCCTTAGAAGTGAATCCTTGGAGAATCCACTGTACAAACTTCAACGTTCTTGTCTTATGTTTTTTCTTCTTGTTTCTCCTATTTACTCTTTTCTCCAAGCCCTAGCATGAACATAAGCTTTTCTAAAATCTCTAAAATATTATTTGACCCCAACAAAATTCATAAAAATAAATAAAATAATTGGTAAGGAAAATACTTAAATACTCTTTAAAAATCTCGGTTAGACTTTAATTATTTGAATATCCCAACTTCAAATGGGCATATCTCATTCATACGAACTCGAAATTGCACAAACTCTGTGGTGTTGGAAAAATTATTCCAAGATGTTTCCTACGATATTTGGAAACTAATCAAAATCATCCTGAGTTAGGAGTTATTGTTGCTTGAAGTTAACTAAAAACTCAATTTAAAATACTTAAAAAATTGAGATTTCTATATACTTTCCAAAAATGGCTATTTGTTCGATTTGCAAGATGTTACTGTATCTACCCGTTTAGAGCATTCATCCCCGAATGAGATTACTCTTATTAGGCTAAGTGTATAACATAAATAATTCAATTCAAGCACCCAACAAGAAAATCGAACACATCAAGTATAAAAATTACAAAGTATTAAAAAGAGAATTAATACCTTGAACTGGAACTTCTCTGGTTTCAAACAGGTATGGATATCTCTTCTTCATATCTTCCTCTACTTCCTAAGTGGATTCCTCAACAAACTGGTTTCTTTAAAGCACTTGGACTGATTCTACTTTCTTTGTTCTCAACTTGAAAACTTGATGATCTAGAATCTGGAAAAGAATCTTCTCATAAGAAAAATTATCATTGATCCCAATATCTTCAGTTGTTTAGATTAATGAAGATCACCCATGAACTTCTTCAACATGGAGATGTGAAATACAGGATGAACTGCAGCAAACTTGTGGTAGCACCAACTCATAATATACCTACCATTTTTGATATTATGTAAGGGTCGATATACCGTTGACTAATATTCTCCTTCTTAAAAAAATCTTACAACACCTTTCATAGGCGAAACTTTCAAGTATACACAATAACTTGCTTAAAATTCTAACTCCATTCTACTAACACAGTTATAGGATTTCTTACAACTCTATGAAATTTTCAACCTCTCTAGAATCATTATTAACCAAATCCATATCTTGATGATCTAACTGTGGTCCTATCAACCCTGCATCATCTACTTCAAATATTCTAATATGACATCTATAGCTTCTCCCATAAAGATTTTCATAAGGAGTTATTTGTATGCTAGAGTGGTAATTACTGATGGAAGAAAATTCAAGTAAGATATAGGTGATCATCCCAATTACCTTTTAAATAAATTACACAAGCCATCAACATATCCTATAAGGTGTTAATAGTGCGCTCTACTATACCATTTGTATGAAGATGAAAGGAAGTACTTAAGTTAACTTTTGAACCGAAACCTTTTTTGAATAATTTCCAAAAATGTGTAGAATGTTGTGAATCTCTATCTGAAATAATGGTTACAAAGTAGCAAATAATGAGTTTATTTTGTCATTCTATCAAGAATAACCCAAATAGAATCACGTTGCCTGCTAGACCTTGGTAAACCTAGGATGAAAACCATATGAATCATCTTCCACTTAAATTCTGGAAGTTTTATTTTCTAGGCCATAACACCTGGCCTTTGGTGCACTATTTTAACTTGTTGGCAGTACGGACACTTAGACACATATTCTGAAATGTCGTTCATGCTACTCCACAAATAGACTTTTCTCAAATCGTGATGCATATTTGTGCAAGCTAGATGATTGGAATATCTGGATCTTTGAGCTCCCTTTATGATGCACTCTTTGAGTCCATCCACTATTGGTACACACAATCTAACTTGATACCTCAATACTCCATCTCTCCCTTATTCAAAATCCATTGTTTTTTTCTTATGAACATTTTCCTTTAATTCAAGCAAAATTGGGTGTTGATCCTACTTCTTTTATACTTATTATACTAAAGAAGATCTATCCTCATTCATCACCACTACAATACTTTTGTGAAATCCGATAAGCGAACTCCAAAGTATGAAAGTTTGTGCACATCATTTGCAGGTTCTTTCTTATCTTTCTCAAAGTGGTGGTACTACCCATAGACAACATGCTAAAGCAAATAGAAACAACATTAGACTTACATGGTGGTAAGGGATAATCATATCTTGATCCATAAGTAATTCTTACCACCTCTATTTTCTGAGATAGAACAATTTTTTAGTAAATACATACTAAAGATCAGTGAATACATCTACATGAATGCCATTCAAATAATGACACCATATATTCAAAGCAAACACCAACATATCCAACTCTAAGTCATGGGGGGAGGTAAAGAAAAACTTATATGCGGCAGTTCTAGTTGAGATTTTAGAGCAGCAGGTTTACAAGTTGAGAAACAAGAAGTGGCCTCCGTGAAAGTGCGATTAAGAAAATCATATAGTGGAGGGTGCTACTTGGTGGCCGATGCCCATATGATGACCCAATATCCATATCTTTTTTCTTCTTCACCAACTCTATCTTGAGGTAGTGATATTCTCTTGGCTTGTCCTGTGTTTTGGAGTCATGTGTTTTATGTGTTTCCATGATTTCCTTATGCTATGCATGTTCATAAAAAAACTTAAGATTTGAAGAAAATGAGTTTGCATGATTAATTTTCATCGTGTTATTGTGCGTTGTATATAAGTTTCCTATAGACTCTAGGAGATAATATGATGGACATGTTTTTCACTATTGTCTTGAGTATGAGTTGCATATAGGCTCCAAGTAATTGTGTTGAGCATGCTTTTAGCTTGGAGAATGAAGTTCATCCTTGAAGATGAGGAATTTCAAAAGTTATACTTTACTTATGGTACATTGATTTTTACGTTTATCTTGGAGTTAACATTTCCTCATTGGTTGTGTGCATTTTGATGACTTCCATGCATGCTAGTTTGCTAAACTTGAGTCATTTCTTTTAGAAAGGCCTAGCATCTCATCGAGGACAAATTTTCTCAAGAGGGAAATGATGAAACACCTAAGGATGTAGTACGCTATACTATGGCTATGTGAGAGGGCAACATCCAAAAAGGGAGGAAGTTTGGGAAGACTTCACCAAGCGCTACCTCACATGACCACAATGAAGATTCTTGGTGTGGACCAGGAGTGACGTTGAGGTTCATGAAGAGATAAGTAGTAGCTAGGCTACACTGCCCCAAACAAGGACCCTCCCTAAGAGCCACTTGGCGGTTCGTGAAGGACACCACACCCATCAAATGGGTCATAATCCTAATCTAGTCGTTGGGGGACAAAGGGGTGGCATCGTAGCCACTCGTCCAAGAACAACGAGAGAACCTCGGCTCGTGGAAGTGACCATGAGTCTTGGAGCCTCACATTGTGAAGTGGTAGTGACTGTAAGTTAAGGATGAATTGATCTTTTCTATTTTAATTATATCAAAGACATGTCATTTTTCCTAAGTCTATGACTCTTATATAAGTTATGATAACACCAAAACTCATATGTTCATGATATTATTTCCAAAACGCTAAACAAATCCCCAAAAGTTATTACTATAGAATAATTCTCTCTCTACAATATTGCAAAAGAAGAAGAAGAAGATTCAATATAGGGTTCAAGAACAAGTTTTCATACTTCAATTTCTTTGGGATTTGCTAGTAAGTTATGATATTTTTCTTCCATGGAGTTCTCAATTTCTCCAATCTCAAAAGGTAGAAATTCCCAATTTGTTAGGGTTTTCTTTAATTATCATGGGTGCTCTGCAAAATTTATTTAAATGATTGGATTATGTTAAATTTAAGTATGAATTGATGAATTACTATGATTTTATGATTATATCCGCATAAAACAATTTGAACACCCATGTTTCAAGTAATGAATCATGTGATGTTAGATTTTTAAAGTAAAAGGAAATTTTTATTAAATTAAGCATGTATTGCTAGCTATACATGAAGTTATGATGAAATCCATATCTAACCTATGTTTTCCAAGTAATTATGATTGAAACTGGGTTTTGATCCTCAAGATGCACTACACCATTTTCAGCCTACGACCACACTAAATCTGACCAACGCTTGAAAGGTGTTGCTTAAAATATTTTTGGGAACACTTTTAAAATGTAGCCTAAATTTTTAACTTTTGGCAACACTTATAAAGTGTACCCTTTAATGGTATGGGCTACACTTTATAAGCGTTGTCATAGTATGAAATAAGTGACAACAATTATTTATATTTATCCTCACACTTTTAAAGGGTCCTGTTTTTTATAATTGTGAAAACAACACATTAGAAGTGTGGCCTAAAAATTTTCACAAAAATATTAGATTCCCTCCAATATTTTCAATTCTCCCTCCCATTTTTGTTGAGCAAAATAAAACATTAAAATCTTATTTTCCAAAAAAGAAAATGGTCTCACTTTCTCACTGAACTAAAAAGAACTTGGGGAAAAACACGATTGATGAAGTAAAAATCACTAAAAAACAAAGCAAAAATCTTTCTAACGGATTTCTTCATCTTCATGAACTAAGTGGAATTCATGTGATATTGAAAGAATGGGTAAGAAAAGAGTTCATAGTTAAGAATCATGGTCAATGATATTAGTGCATGATAAAATTGAAAGTTTGGAAGTTTCTAAAGAGGATCAAGACCAATGGACAGTTGATTTGTCTTGGTTGTTTATAGGTAACAAGTTTGCTTCTAGTTCACATAGCAGGATTTATAAAGGAATTTACAAAGAAAGAGAAGTTCTTTTGATAATGGTGAGGATTCCAACTCATAAGGAGGAAACAGGAGCTAAGTTTGAACAACAGTTCAAGGCTGAGGTTCATCTGCTTTTGCGTTGTATAATCTCATTATTTATTGCAAAAGGATGATTTTTTTAATCTTTTATTGTTTTTACTTGTAGTGTTATACATTACAAGTAAGCTACACTTTCTTGTTCCTTGTAATGATATATAGGCGTACTAAATTATTTTCAACTTATGGAAGAAAGAGTGTTATCTTCTGTTGTGGATATAAGAGAAATAGTTGCTAGGGTTATATATAATTATATCCTGTGGCACACGTTTTCTATTTCTTTTTAGTATGGTTTTGCCTCACAGGAATGTCGAGGAACATTGAATTTGCTTCTCATTCTATTTGTTTTCCCTTTTCATTCAATATGTCTCTTTCAAATTTTCCTCACTTTGAAAATCAACTGGCATTTACATCTATGTTGATTTTTTCTGTGGATTCAAGGAGAGCTTCTGTAAGTTTTTAACATGAATGATTGTTGGAATTACTTCTAGTTCTTGTGTCAGATTCATATTATGCCTGTTGCGGTTCATAAGTATATATACTAGCTTGTTCTTCCTTTCGTTTTGGATTATTGGAGATGGCTTTTTCTTTTTATATAACTTTTTGCTGCTAGAATGGCTTAGATTTAAATTATATTTTCGTTTACCTTTAATATGCAGTTGTATTAGCATATAGGATTCCCTTACCACATTTAAATCACATTCAAATATTTTTGATAAGAAGGTGAATAATCAGCTTCATGTTTCTTTTGAAGCAATTAGAATCTTTAGAGAGCAAAGGACAAGAAGTTGTGTGTTAGTTGACTGGTTAATTGGTTTTGAGTTTAGATCATCTGTAGGTGTTTTAGTTCTTATATCTCTCACCGAGGCATATTTTAATGGTTATTAATACTTAAGCGCATCTTAATCGATATTTACGAAACTGAGACACCTTGTTGTAGCTGTTATCCTCTGTAATCTGTTTTGTCACTACACTTTATGTTTTTTCACTACCTTTAAATATAAGCTGGTACATATACATAGTATCTAATCTGTTTCATTTTGCTTCAGTGACTCATTTCTTTAATGGGTGTTTGATTCTTATCTAATATGTTCTTAAGCATATTTATTTAGTTTGTCGAGTGAGTAAACAACTCTTGCTTCATTTCCTTTGCGATTTTTGAACTATTGTCTGTGTGCAGGTTGGTTTCCCTCTTTGCTTCTTTATATGTCCATATCCAATGTTAGTTAATAAGCTTCTATATATTCTCAAAATTTTTGCTTTTTTAGAAATTCAAAGATTTTCATTGTTCGGTTATTGAGTTTGTATTGTTGGACGACTTCTATTGCAGCTTCAGGAATGAGAACATTTCATTTGCCTGTGTGTTATATGAATTTAAACTAGAGTAGACTCATTTTTTTGGTAAGTAATGAAATATAATACTCACTTAAGATGTTGGAATCAGCTTATATGAGAAAGAAAGACATGATTGAGTTAACAAAAATGTGATCGTACCACTCCAACATGGAAACCAAACAGAAGTTGCACTAGAATGAGTAGGAATGAATTTTAAGGCTTCTTTTTCTGCATGCAGGTAGAACATTTAGTTGATTCTCAAAGTTGTAGTCATTTCCCTAAGTTAGCTTTCATGAACTTACTGCAAACTTAACTTTTATTCCTTCTAGTTGCAAGAACTAATTAGGTAATATCTTCTTAGAGACATCATCTTTTACTTGACGTGGTTTACATCATCCACAGCTTATATGTAGAAGTATTATCATCACTAAGTTACATGTTTCTGCTAAGCTGTTGAAAGGCACCCACTTTTAGGCTTTTACACCGTAATAGAAGTTGAATACAAGTAGTGAAAGGAATAATCTCTTCTCATGTCGCATTTCGGTTTACAGGTTTTAGTTTTTATTTTGTTCCATATGTGAAGTAAGTTTGGACTAATACACAAAGTGTAGGAGATAACAATTTATTTTTTTCGTTATTTGGTTTTTCTTCTGGATGGAGGTAGGAGATACCCCTTTAATTATCATGGTGCACGCGATCTAGCCTCAGTACCGTTGTAAAAAAAGAAGAATTTGATCCAACTAGTAAGAGAAATATAAAAGATCTTCATAGAAAATCGTGAGACCTCATTTTTTAAGATAAACAAAAGCAGAACTAACAACAATATCAGCCGGTGATATTCTAATTGGACATTAACATACAACAACACTATTACACCTCAATCCGAAAAAAGATGGGGTTGACTATAGGAATTCAAAGACCTTATAAATTTTTCAAGAGAACTTTCTTCAATGATATTATAGGTCTCCACTCACAATGATTTAACATCCAGGGTCTAGCACCTCTTGAGGTTATCACACAGAGAATATGAAACAAATACAGGAGGCTTTGGCTACACTAATGCAACAACTGATTTTGATGAGGTTCCTGATCTGATGCTATATTATGCTTTTCCTAATAGGTCCAGGAACTTTATTTATTGGACACTTGATATTTTATGCAATATTACTTTATCACATAAAATATGTATGTATTTCTGCTAGTTTTGACATGCTGTTGTTGCAGGATGAATTATAGGCAGAACTTGAAGAATTTGAATGTGCTAAATTAGAAGAGCAGCTACTTCAGGCAGCAACTACAACTCCTGCTTCCCCAGTTCATGTTCCTACAGGAAAGAAACCTGCTCGGCCTATTGCTTAGAAGCATACAACTGAAGAAGATAGACATGCTACGATGCAAGATGAGATGACTCTTTGAGCTAGTCTATACATTATTTTAACCTGTAGTTATAATTACCAACCAATATGAAATTATACATGTCTATGACTTTTTACTAGTAACTTACTGATTGGTGAAAGGTGAGCTCCTTCTTTTGATAGATGTCATTAAAAGACATACAAATATTTTTTATATGAATTGTTGGAATGCTTACTTGCATTTGCATATAGTTTATGTAGTAGTGTTTACAATCATTTTGTCTCGATTGCTTGGATGAAAGTGCTATTATGCAATTTCTATGTATGCATCCTTTGCTGGTTTGTGATCGTATTTGTTTTTCTTTTGGTATTATCGCAAGTAGCTTACATGTAGTGACATGTTGTAAGCATATAAGAAAATACTGCAAATGCTTTCATATTACTCGATTCAACTTGGTTATAGAGTTAAATTTGGTTCTACATACACTAGGGTGGTTACAGTGTTGAATTTTGTTTCATTTGTCAGTCAAGTTGCAGTCTGATGCAATAGTGGTTCTATTTGTTCATGATCTTCAACTTGCAACATCGTTAAAATTAGTTTTCTATTTCTTCCCAACAGTTTATATGATTAATCACACATCTTTATTATTTTTGGAGGTCTAATGTTTTGATTCTCATTGAAAGGTTTATGACAAAAGAAATATGAGTGGTTTTATTAGAGGACTTTTGTAGAGTACTATTGACGATTTTGGAGCATGAGTTTCTGATTTTGGTGCCGCAAAGGCGGTTGATGTCAATACCAAGAGAGTCAAGTCTATGTGGGTCGTATAGTTATATTGGCCCAGGTTAGTGTATTAAAGGAAGACCATTGGGCAAATCTTAACTTATTGGTATTTGTTAGTGTATTAATTTAAAGATGGTCATATGGAATGTCTTAACTTCTTAGTCTGAAACAGCAGTCTAATTTACATATAGAAAGTTTAATCAGAGAAGGGTAGCCTCGCTATGTATCATTTTTATTTGTTTTATTAAATACAGACAAACGAATGGCTGTGAGAAGCGCTGAAATCTTCATCTTACAAGTTTGTTAAATTCTGAATAACAAGATTAATAGATGCTTGAATGGAGGTAAAGTGTTCTTCTGAAAGCCAGACCAACAAGAAATTTGCATTCTGCAATCTCTAATTTTGGTTCAATTTGCCTCACAATCTGGAAACTGAACTCAAATAATCTGCATTCTATAATTTTGAATAAGTCTGGAACTTCTTTCCTCTTCTATAACTGTTGCTATATATATTGTTGTTACTTTATGTTTTCTTCTAGGCATTGGTCAGGGAAACTAGACAAACCATTCGAAGAATTCAGCATCGTTTGGAGATGTTGGGGAGTCTACAGACGCGAATATGAGTTCTGGTGATAGAGATTGATTCTACTAAATAATGCTAAAAGATATGGATATGGATTATGTGATCAGCTTTGGTGTGATCTTACTAAATATGTTAAAGGATGGGGAATGAATGACCGGGAAATTTCTCACACTTTTTGCCCTGATGTAACACCCCGTAGCCAAAATACAACAAAAATCAGCTTTACAGAAAAAATATGCAAGTGCAACAAACGGTGGCATCAATGGACCGTAGCCTGACTCACGATCCGTCCTGCACAACCATCGATGAGATCAGAAGCTCCCTGAATTTCAGCCCCGTAGGTTTTGTTAAGGATGAGGCTAGAGTACAAAGAAACCATTCATATTCCTTAACCATGTGCCTACTTGGGATTTTCCCTAGTTCTACCATTGTCAAGTAGAACACCCTCCATTGGAGAAGGTTATAACTTTGGATATCATGCATAGCTACCATGGTCTATGTCGGTTATTGCCTATTCTCATCATATGGGTTACCTACTTGTGTTGAAAAAGTTCTATAAATTTTAGATGGTGGTATGGGACGCTATCTAGACATTGCACAATTAGGATTTGAAGATGTTAGTGAGTAAATCCCTAGGTGTTCACCAGACCATTACTTGAATGTCCTTATATTTTGAATGTCTCCTAAATGACCTAATGAATTTAATGACGTAGGTAAAGATTTTTAATTGAAAAAGGTTTCTATCTAGAGTAGCTTTGAGGAATGCTTAGGTAGGCTTGAAGAGGGTGTATGGGTGTTCTCTTTATGTCTTAGTTAGGTGAATCTTAGAGTAATTCTCAGTAGGGAGTTTGATTGGTGAAATGAGAATGATCATATCTTAGGTTGTAACACCCCGTAGCCAAACTAGACCAAAAATCAGTTTTTTTCCAGAAAAATATGCAGGTGCAACCAACGGTGACATCAAGAGTCTGTAAGACAGACGACGGTCCATACTGCACAACCGTCGATGGGTTAAGAAACTCCTAAAAACTCAACCGGGAAAAATTGGCTAAGTCTTGATCGACGGAATGACCGGCAGTTCGTAGGTGAGACGGCGGTTCGTAGTCCGTGACCGTCGATTCAGACCCGCACTCACCCACTCTCTTACAAAATCTATGGATGACCAACACAGTCCGTAGGTGGACCCACGGTCTGAAAGTTGAAAATTTGCAGATAGTTAAGGGGAAATGTACTTGGGTCACCTTCAAATGATAATAATTCTTATCACAAAATGAATTAGGTATCCCATAACCTATCCACAGATAGATAATTGAATTATCTTTCCATATTCACTGACCTTGCTAAAATCAGACATCCAAGTAAAAGCTTATGCCCATTTTAGTAATGGCTTGTCGAACAGGCCCTGACGACAATCCCAACGACGGGCTGTCGAGTAGACGACGGACCGTCAATCTTGACCGTCGTTTGGCCCGACAACAACTTTGCCAGGGGTCTTTTGGACCTTTCCCACTCTGTTTAAACCCTAAGTTACATCTTTTTGACCCTAAATCATCATATTTTTGTCAGTTAAGCCTAGAAAAATAATTAAAACATATCCAAATCAAATAATTAAATCAAATCTTGGAAAATTAGAAGCAAGAGAGGAAAAAAAAGCTCAAAAACTCTAGTTCAAGAACCCCGCAAGCTCCACCAATTCCAGCCTCGAAAATTAAGTATTTTTCTGTCTATTTCATTACAGGTATGTGGGATTTCACTAATGAGTTCCTTTCACCCATTTGGTCCCCAGTTTTCAGTCAGATTCTTGATTCTCTTGTCATGATTAAACCTAGGATTTCTAGAACATTGATAGAACATTATGAATTTATTACTTTTATGTTCCAAATCATATTATCATGTTATTATTCAGTTTATTGCATGAATTTCAGAACCCTAAATTTGTATTTTTTTATTTCTTAAATTACACATGCTAGGTCAAATATTATAAACATTTTAGATATACATGCCTCAGTTATAAATGCATAATTGCCAGATTAATTGTGGCATTCTCAGCTTGCATGTTCAGATTCGAGCAATCCAATATTTATAGAAATTCAGACATAAACAGTAAATTTATGGAATTCATTGGAAGTCGCAAATACCGAGTTGGACTAGGATTTAGCGTACCCAATAGTCCCATAACTACTAGCCAAGTAGGTTATAAGTCCCCTCTGTGGGCAATCAGTTTAGTGATCACGCCAGCGTGCCTTTATACCTTTGGCAGGGTATATTGGGTTCTCTCGATGGGGCGTTTACATCGGACTCCACATTTAGCTCATGTGGTTTTATTATCGGTTATTAGTAGCTCCTATAGATCATTCCGACTCTCTGCATTGACCATTTATTCGTTTATTAAGTATTCAGTTTCAGCATGTTATAAATTGGTCAGTGCATCCAGTTAGCTTAGAATTTAGTTTATCATGTCAGATTATTATACTTGCTTTTATGCTTGCTCATTTATGTTTTATTTCAGCTTTACTCTATCCTACATGCTTAATATCTTCATGTACTGACGCATACGTGCGCTACATCTTCTCGTGATGTAGGTTCAGGTTCTTATCATCCAGATCACATCATTAGATAAACTTCCGATCTCCAATTCAGCAGATTCAGTGGTGAGTCCTAATTCTCCGTGGACAATAGTTATGAGTGTCATTTGTAATTTTTTGTCATTTAGTTTCAGTTTTTTCTAAATTTAGCTGGGGGCTTGTCCCAGTATTTCTAGACCTGTTTAGAGGCTTATTTCAGACATAGTCAGATTGAAGTTAGTATTGAGTTAATATTTCTTTGTATTAAACTCATCAGTTTTAATATATATATATCAGTTTTAATATATGGGTATTCCCCATCTTTTAAAATTTAATTATGATTTATCTTCCACAACAGTTTATTTTCTTTAGTATGCTCATGATAATGCTAGAAAGGTTAGCTTGGGATCACTTGTGGTCCTAGGTTCCATGTCCGTGTCTCGGGGGTAGCTCGAGGCGTGACACCTGATAAGGTCACCGAGTTTCTCCAGAAGCATGATCTTGGTCTTATTTGTCGTGCCCACCCGGTTTGAAGTAGATGTTACTTATAATTTTTTCTATGAACTTTGTTTCTTTAAACTTACTAGGTACGTACATAACTGCAGGTTGTGGATAATGGATAAGAGTTTTTTGCTGATAGACAACTTGTTACAATTGTTTCAGCGCTTAATTATCATTGCAAGTTTGATAATGCCATATGATGAGTGTGAATGAGACTTTAATGTGTTATTTTCAGATATTAAAGCCTATATAGAAGAAGCCAAAAGATTGTATTTTAGAGCACTACTACAGTAAAAAATGCAACTCTAGCAAAAACAAAGGTAAACTTTGTGTATCCGTGTATGTTATGTTTGTACTGCAATTGTGATAATTTACATATCTACTATTCATTAACTTATAATTATACTTAGAATAAGCAGAAAAATGATGGTAATTGAATTTGAATTATGGTAGAAGTAAACTTGTAGTGAACGATGAGTGTTTTTGTTCTATTGTCATATAATTTTGAGTGCATTGGTTTTTTTCAGAATTTAATTATATTAGAGATCTTTAAGCAATCACTTTTATTTGAAATATATAGCTTCGATTAATTACTAGTTAATTTTGTGCTTTAGCTCATTTGGATATTTAGTTTTGTAAATATATATTGAATATACACAATTTTAAAGTGTTGTCGTACTATGTCCAATGTTAAAGTTGCGCTTTATAAGTGTTGCTCTATGAGATGTAATGTTATATTTCATAAGTGTTCCTCTAGATGAGATATAAAAGAAAACACTTTTGAAGCGTTGGTTTGGATGAGATATAAAAGGCAACACTTTTGAAGTGTGACCAATAACACTGCAAAGGCAACACTTCTAAGTGTAGTATGAAGAAAAATAGGTGTGATTAATGCATCACAATAAAGTGTTCCCTTATACCTCTTTCCTTATACTTTATAAGTGTAGCAAAAAATGGCGACATTTAAAAAGTTTTGCCTAATGTCAATGGTTACGCTACTTTAGAACACCCCAGAAAAAGTGTGGCCTAAAGTCCAAAAGTGTAGCCTTTTATGAAAGGTCACACTTTTTGCTACTTTAGGCTACACTTTAATGGGGTGGTCGTAGGCCTAAAATGGTGTAGCTAGGTAATTTATGGACTATTGCATGTTCTTATGAAGTCTTTGCCATTGTTTTAAGGGGCTTTGAGAGTAAAGTACCCATGATGATGTTGTTATTGTGTTATTCGAAGGACATTCTCATAACCACAAATTAGCATGATTTCAAAGGTTTCTTCACATAATAAGGGTCATTAGGTTGAAATCTATTCTCATCTAATTGAATTAGAGGCTAAAAACTATTAACAATACATCATTGATGGTGAAGGTTTTCTCACGAATGTTATGATGATCTGGTCAATAATCAGGTAAGACATGACTTAATAAATATTCTGTAGGTTTTATAATTAGTATCGAGTAGATATTGATGTAAGATGGGATCTCCCATGAAGTAAAGTCTAGGTTTCTCAAAGCAATCTCTTGAGATGAAAGATCTTTCGAGTAGAGGACCTATTTCTATTAGCAATCTCCTTATCCTGTAGATATGTGCCCCCATAGATCTATTATCTACTGGACCCACATAAGCTAGAAGTCCATGGTTCTACTTGGGCAAGTAGGACAACCGTTTTTGTTATGGGAGACACCACATTATCATGTTATAGTCATATTGTCTCTGTGTCTGTCACGACCCAAACCTAGTCTTGAGTGATACTCACACTTAACCTCCTAGGTGGACAAACCAAAGATTCAACCCAAAAATATATTAATCATTCACCTTACAAATTCTAATAATAGTGTGGAATCTTAAATCTCATTAGTGAAAGAAACACAAATCAATTATAATCTACTATATATCATTCTCAAAACAAGAAAGTCATCACATTAAGGAAATCTAATTTTCAATACTAAGTCTAAGAGTATTAAAAACACCAAATATAATTAAATAAAATGGTTTATGTTCGAAAACTAATGATATTATGTCATGACCGAGAGAAAACAACACGGCATTGAATGAGTAGCTCAACCTGGAACCTTATATACTTGAGACTGGCTAGAGCTGAAGGCTAGTCGAAGTCGTTGGTACACTCACTGCATTCCATAAAAGGAAAAAAAGGTAAACACAAATAGGGATTAGAACGGGGCAACATGTACTAAGTAGGTATCATCGGCTAATTCAAAAAAGAAACTAATATACAATGAATAATAGTATGAAATCAACTATGACACTTAACCGGTAGCTAACAACAAAAAACATGAACAAGTTACAACAAAACTGAGTACACAATCACTCACAATATCCTGGACACATACAGGGACTCATGCCTCAACACTAGACTCATTTGGGAAGTGGGTTCTTTGAGATTGAGTAGGTTAAGTTAATTCAATAATTTTTTTCAATAATGTTATTGTGTCGGAACGTGACACTTCGATCTAGTTATACTTTGTCGGAACATGACACTCCAATTCAAGAATACCGTGTCAAAAAGTGACACTCTGATCCAATAATACCGTTTTGGAACATGTCACTCCAATCAAATAATATCATTAATTTATTAATTATTATCGCCACTTTCAGTTCATTAACAATATTTCATCAAGCCATCTTTATTCAAGGCATCACTTTGATAGAGAGGGTTCAAGATCATAAATTCAACGATCTCAAAATTTTTGTCCAACCCCAACAACACATTCAAGCTATACAACCACACAATCAAGTACATAGGAAACTTCACAATATCACTCAATATATATAAATCACTATTGAGAGTCTATCTATCAAACAGAAATACACATAACCTACCTCCACCGAAGAATCGAAGTCAAGCAAGCTAGTTCTTCAATAATTTTCCCTTTCTCATTGTTTTCGAGCACTTCCAATTTACCCAATTTGAGTAATTTGTAAGTTAAAAGAGTTTATAGATACTACAACTACTCTATGTATAGACTAGACCCAATAATCATCAAACACAAATCTATACTCAAGTTCCTAATCTTGAGGTCCTCTAACATGTCTAGTCTCTTTTTTCTTATATTCAAGCCTAAGGTTAAGTCTTTATATCTCTTAATAATATCCTATACTTAATATTTAATAACATATCTCAATTTTTTAACTTTAGATAAGTTTTGATGATCAAAAGAATAAAATTTAAAACAGAGTATAGGTTTCGAACTAATGCATACTGAAATATCAATTCGCTGGCCAACCATTAACTATTCTAGATCATCACAATTCTCCACTCATTATTACACTACAATTTATTAATTATTTAACCTTAATTATATAAAGACAAGAAACATGCAATCAATTTTTATCCTTTTTTTTAAAAAATAACAATCATATATTTATATAAAAGACGTATGTGGCGCAACCATGAACCACCGTTCCCTTTTAAATTTATTTATTTTCAAAACTAGCCCTCCCTTTTAATGATAAGTTGGGACTTTTATGAAAATGACATTTTAGAAAAGTTGTGACTTTTGTAAAAAGGTGACTTTATTTAAGAGTTGTGACTTTTATCAAAAATTGTGACTCATATAATATGTTCTGGCGTTTCTGAAGGATTCTAAATTTTCCAAAGAGTTGTGACCTTTCGGATAAGGCATAATAAACATTTGTTCACACTATGTTATGTTGTCTATGAATAGATGAATTTTATGCAACTATGATTTTTAGGGTTTTTTCCAGCTATAGGGTAGTAAAATTCAAATACATTAATTAAGTTTTTATGAAGTTAGTTTCATGCTTGAAAGTTTAACTCTATTAAGTTTAAGCAAGGATGATCGAAAATTGATCTCTATTTTGTCGCTTTCTAAAGGTTTCTTCATATAAACAAAGAAAATTGATTTCAATTGCAAGCGATACGCTGGTGAATGTTTTGATGGTTGAATTCATTACCTTTGATTCTTTAGTAAACAAATCTTTTATTTCTTCAATTATTGTTTGTATGTTTTTTTTAATTCATATATATTAACTAAACTTCTTATAAAGTATGTTTCATTTCTATGAGTTTTCTTCCTCCTATTTAATTAAGCTTATTTTTTTACTATAAATAATAGTGATTGATGTATCTATTTAAACTTCTTTTTGCAATTTTGGTGACTTGTTTTTAATTATGTTTAAAAGACCAGTGAGGATGATTGAAAATTTATAATTTTTGAGAAAATTTCTTGTAGGTTGTGCTATATTTGATAGCACAAAACAACAAATATTTGATAATTAATGCGGAACCAATGATTAAGTTTGTTAAAAGAACCAAAATGATTTCACTCTTGCTTACGACAATTACTATATTATTCTAATTTATTCTTCTTAGGTACAAACATTTGGTATGCCATTGCGCTATTCCTTGTTTATTTTTATAGAGACAATTCGTCCATATCTTTAACTGCAAGTTAACTAATTTGTCATATTTCTTGTTCTCTTCTTTTTGGGCACGGAAGAGATCAACTGTTTGTGAAACTAACAGATGTCCAAAAAACACTAAAAATTTATTTTTATCGGCAATAAATATGCACGTTCACCGAGAGTACTATAGCCCTTACCGACATTAATAAACTCTCATTTGATTCAATGTTGCTATAGACTTCAGAGACATTTGTACAGAGTACCAATTGCCTCAGAAAATACAAATTCTTTGATAATTAAGCTGCTAATTATTGTTAAAGATCTTTTCTTTTGGTAGTGATAACTCATTCCCCTTTGATAAAGTTTTTTTATTTATATTTTTGATAAAGAAGTAACACCTCTTTCGTTTGGCTTCTTTCAATTGAATTTGTGAACCATAAACTTTAAAACAACATGAAACACTATCTTTTTTGAATGCTAGGTCAAATATTTGGACACCTCAGATATACATTCCTCAGTTATAAATGCAGAATTACCAGATTAATTATTGCATTTTCAGTTTGCATGTTCAGTTTCAACCTATCCAGTATTTACAGAAACACAAACATAATCAGTAAAATTACAGAATTCATTGGAAGTAGCAAGTACCGAGTTGGACTACGGTTTAGTGTAACTAATAGTCCCATGACTACTAGCCAAGTAGGTTGTAAGTCCCCTCTGTGGGCAATCAGTTTAGTGATCATGCTAGCATGCCTTTATACCTTAGGCAGGGTATATTGGGCTCTCTCGATGGGGCGTATACATCAGACTCCATATTTAGCTCATGTGGTTTTATTATAAGTTATTAGTAGCTCCCACAAATTAGTCAGACTCTCTGCATTAACCATTTATCTGTATATTCAGTATTATGTTTCAGCATGTTATAAATTGGTCATTGCATCGAGTTACCTCAGAATTCAGTTTATCAAGTTAGATTATTATACTTACTTTTATGCTTGTTTATTTATATTTTATTTCATATTTAATCTATACTACATGCTCATTAACTTTCAAGTACTGACACAAACATACTTTACATCTTCTCGTGATATAGGTTCAGGTTCTCATCTTCCAGATCATGCATAGATCGATTTCCCAATCTCCAATTCAGCAGATTCAGTGGTGAGTCCTCATTCTCTGAGGACAACAGTCATGAATGTCATTTTAGTCTTTAGTCATTTAGTCTTAATTTTTGCAAGATTTAGTTGGGGGCTTGTCCCAGTATTTCTAGTACAGTTTAGAGGTTATTTTCAGACATAGTTAGTTTCAGCTTAGTAGTGAGTTAATATTTCTTTATATTAAACTCATCGGTTTTTCATATATCTAAGTTTTAGCATATATATATTTTCCATCTTTTCATTATAATTTTTGATTTAGCTTCCTTAATAGTTTATTATCTTTAGTATGCTCATGATCATGCCAGCCGGGTTAGCTTGGAATCAGTTGTGGTCCTAGGTTTTGTGTCTGCGTCTCAGATGTTTCTCCTAGCATGAAAAAACTTGGATCAGAGCACTAGGTTTAGGTATCCTAGGATGTCTGAAAATCCGCACTAAGTAGAGTCTTTTTAATGGGTGTGAAGTGCATCACATCTAATGAGAGGGAGGATATGAAGTGTTTTAGGAAAACATCACTTTCTTGTTACTCTTATTGTGCATAAGGTATGATCTTATTTCAATCCAACTTGACGTTCTACGTTTCAGATCATGCCGTCTTGTGGAGCTTCGGCATGGAATGCTAATGCACACAATGTTAACGCAATTCCTTTAGTACCACATAAGGAAGTTCAAATGTATAATTTCTAAATGCTAATCAAGATTTTGGCTCAGAGTATAGCCAACCACAAGAATCAGCATGTTCTATTTTCTACTAGTGGAAATGATCGATTAGTGCAGCCAGAGTTTGTGATTTTGTTAGGATGAATACACCTATGTTTTTAGGGTCGCAAGTTGGTAAAGACCCATAGATGTTCATTGATGAGGTCAAGAAAATATTTGGTGTAATGTATGTAACTGGTAATGATATGTGAGATTTGCATCCTACCAACTCAAGGATGTGACTCACATATGGTTCAATAAGTGGAAAGACAATAGACATGACTTTGTATTTTGTAACTCAATATAGCACTAAACTTTTGTATTAGTCTAGAAATTCTCTCAGAACCATTGTCAATCTCTACTCCAGTCGGTGACCCAATTATATCTAGATGGGTATACAAAAATTGCCTTGTCACGTTATCTTAGAAAGTCACCGAAGCAAATCAGTAGAGTTAGAAATGGTAGACTTCGATGTCATTCTAGGCATGGATTGGTTACATTCCTATTATGTGTCAGTCGATTGTAGAACTAGTATTGTTCTTTTTCAGTTTCCAGAAGAACCAATCTTAGAATTGAAGGGTAGTAGCTGAGCGCCTATAGGTCGATTTATTTCATACCTTAATTCCAAAAAGATGATATCTAAGGTTTATCTCTATCATCTAGTTCGGGTTAAGGATTGTAGCCTTGAAATCCCAACTTTTGATTCAGTTCCAATAGCCTGTGAGTTTCCAGAAGTATTTCTAGTAAATCTTCTCGAAGTTCCTCGCGAAAGGGAAATTGACTTTTGAATAAATCTTCTTCTACATTCCCAACCTATTTATATTCCTCCTTACAGAATGGCTCCAGCAAAGCTTAACGAATTGAAAGAACATTTTATAGACCATCTAGATAAGGGCTTCCTTGGACCTAGTATTTCACTATAGGGTGCACCGGTGTTGTTCGTAAGGAAGAAATATGGTTCTCTAAGAATGTGCATTCACTGTAGACAGTTGAACAAGCTCACAAGCAATAATAAGTATCCCATCCCCAGGATTGATGACTTGTTTGACCAACTTCAGGGTTCTAGCCATTTCTCGAAGATAGACCTCAGATCGGGTTATCATTAGCTCAGTGTCAGAGATAGAGACATTCTGAAAACAACCTTCAGAACTTTGTATGGTCATTATGAATTTGTAGTTATTTCATTTGGACTAACCAATGCTCCTGCAGGTTTCATGGATTTGATTAATAGAGTGTTCAAATAGTACTTGGACTTTTTCATCATCGTCTTCATTGATGATATCCTTATGTACTCTAGGAATGAGGAAGAACACGCTAGTGATTTGAGAACTATTCTATAGACTCTAAAAGATTGCCAGTTATTCGCTAAGTTCAACAAATGTGAGTTCTGTTTTCAAATTCATTGCTTTTCTTGGACACATTGTATCTAGCGAAGAGATCCGAGTGGATTCGCAGAAGATAGAAGCAGGGAAATAGTTTTCCAGACCTACCTCTGCTACAGATATCAGAAGTTTCTTAGTCCTAGAGTGTTATTAAAGAAGGTTTGTGGAAGGATTTTCATCCATAGCCTCACCATTGACTAGGTTTACTCAGAAGATGTCAGATTATTGTGAGAAAAGCTTTGTAGAATTGAAAACAATATTGACTACGACTCCTGTCTTGACTCTACCAGAGGGTTTAAATGGTTATGTGATCTATTGTGATGCATCGAAAGTTGGCCTAGGTTGTGGTTTAATGCAGCGAGGTAAGGTGATAGATTATGCCTCTAGTAAGCTTAAGGTTCATGAAAAGAACTATCCAACTCATGAACTCGAGCTTGTAGCAGTGTTGTTTGCACTCGAGATCTGGAGACACTTCTTGTATGGTGTTCATGTAGATGTGTTGACCATAAGAGTCTTCAGTATGTGTTCACCCATAAGGATTTGAATCTTCTCCAGAGAAGATGGCTTGAGTTCCTTAAGGATTATGATATGAGTGTGCATTACCATCCTGGTAAGGTGAATGTAGTAGCAGATTCTCTTAGTAGATTATCTATGGATAGTGTAGCCCATGTTGAGGAAGAAAGAACGGAGCTAGTAAAGGATGTTCATAGGCTTGCTCGCAGATCTTTATATAATCATAGAGGCTAGGGTACCTGAGTTTGAGGCCCCTTTTGTAGAGCCTGCTGAGGACATAGTGTTGGATGCTTTATTCACCACTTATGATATTCAACCACCTCCCCCTCGAGAGCATGCCAAGTGGCGCAGGGGTCGAGATGAGGATTAGACAGGGGCAAGGAAGAAGGAGCGCCGTGAGATGGAGGTTGCGAGGAGAGCCTCGATTGCTGATGAGGAGGCACGTAAGATTAGGGTTGTAGAGTCAGATGCCGGGGCATCTAGATCCAGAGATGTGGAGACAGAGGGACACACGACTGATAGTGTTGTTCTTGATGAGGACACTACCGAGGGTGTCCAGACTACAGAGGTACTCAGGTTTGCTTCACCTACCACTCTCGTATTCAATTTTTTATGCACTGGGGACAATTGCATATCCTTTTTTTGGGGGTCGGGTAAGTAAAAAGTCAGTTCTAGGGTGAAGTCTGAGTAGCCCAATTCACGATCCTCTTTTGGTGTTTTCTTGCTTGTGTTCTTTTTTCCCCAAAAGACTGATTATTTTTATTGTTGAACCGGTAGGTTATATCTTGTGTACATATTATAACTATGAAGCATGATTGCTAAAACAAATATGATATCCTGATATGAAAATGATGCATGACTAGTCATAGTAATTGATAATTGTGTGGCTCTAAACATGACATAGAGATACACTACTGCATGACCTTGAATCTAAGACTCGAACTAGATGTCTAATAATCTGGGAATGTAATGAATGTCAAGTGAGTGTGAGGAAAATTCAAAGGATCCACCATTAAGACTGAGCTAGAAGTTGCGTGGTTAGTCTTGCTAAAAGTAACCCAAAATGAACAATTAGAAAGGATCATAGGCCTTTGTTCAAAATTGTCAATCTTGAGTACATAATATATATCTATATCTATATATATATATATATATATATATATATATATATATATATATATACACACACACACACAACAGAAAACCAAATGAAGTTAATCCCGTATTGATCCAAATGATTTTAGCCTAAAAACAAATCTTTATTTTTCACCCTAACTGATCTTCTCTCGGAACAATGTGTTGGCCCTGGTCCCTCCTTGGACATGTGCACCTCATTTTATACCAAAAGCATATGTTCAGGGTGGCTAATGCAAAAAACAACCTTGTCGTGGCTCTGACCCAACTGTGGGTATTGTGACCTTGACTCATGGCAAAGTCATGAGTTGAGGGTGGCTGTTATGAGGAATACTCCCGAATGTGGGGCTGAAAGAATGAAGAGAATGAAAGAAAAAAATAGAAGTTCAAGGTTTCTATTTCATAAAGACTAAAGTGTTTCTAATATTATTTTATTTATATATGTATTCATCTATGTTGATTCTTGGCCTTGAAAGATAAGTTTATAAGTTCTTGCTCTCAAAAATGTAAACACGTTTCAGGTTTTAAAATATATTTCAAGTAATGTATGAAGTTCATTCTTTGTAATGGGTAAATTTAGGAAAAAAATATATTTATTAATTTGGGAGTAGTACTGAATACCGTGTTGGGTTAGAGTGTTATATGATTTTTAAGTCCCATAGAATAACGTAGCTAACGTAGGATAAGATAACATTGATTCTATTATTTTTGAGACTAGTATTGAATACCGAGTAGGGTTATATCATTTTATGATTTGTAAGTCCCATAGAACTACGTAGCCAGCGTTGAAGGATAGCATTGATTCTTCATGATACTCCCATTACCCCTAAGAAGGACAATTAGATTGATAGATAATCACAATATTATCCTATACCCTGGTAAAGTATAGGATGGACCTAGCAACATGAGGAGAAATGTTGTATCATTGCTAGGATCATGGAAATGGTTGTCAATGAAAGAAAATCCAAAAAATTAAAGTATATTGTATTTATGTAATGCTTGAATGGTTTTGATTTCATGTTCAAGTATTTGTTCAGTTGATTTACTTTCGGCCATTATGTTCAGTTATTTGTTTACTCAACCATATTTCATACTTGTACATTACATGTCTGTTGTGGTTCGACTTGGATCTTTTTATGATGCCGATATAGGTGTTCATTATTATCAATATATACTTTATTGAGATCACTCTACACTCTAGTAAGATTTGGTGAGCCTCCATATATTTTAGAGGACTTCATAATTACTTTTCAATTAGTATTTTTGTGGTGCCATGGGTATTGTCCCGACATGTTTCTTTAATAGTAAAGGCTTCATAAATAGATAGTTTCAGATATTTAATGAAACCTTATGTTTCATACTTATTATGTTTAGCAAAAATTTAAATTTAAACTAATTGTTTTTAAACATTTCGTCCAATTTGATGGTTATTTATGCTTGAGTTAGTAATCCGATTCTAGTAAGGCAAGATGATGGTTTGTTTGAGGTTAAACACTAATTCTTTAGTGTCGTCCAAGACCAACTTTGTGAATATATTGTTATTTGGTATATCGATAATCTACCAACTTTGAAAGAGATTCATTAGGCAATACAAGTAAATTAGATAATAAGTACAATACTTTTATAAATAAATACCTGAGTTAACACAAAGCCTTAAGTATTACACAAAAAACATGATAAAAAACAGATTGACATTTTTTTGGTCTTTTCAGCATATGTACACACTTTGATACCTACACATTCTATTTTTATTCCATTTTCTTGTTTCTAGGTTGTCTAATGTCTTTTGTTTAACAACAATATACTTATATGTATACTATAGTAGTATTATCATTTTTTGTTCAGTTGTGTATCCAATTTTAAAATAACTGTTTCATATGTTAAATTGTCATACTTTACCTCATTTGATATATTAATACATTATGTTTCTATAAATACTTGTATACTTATGCATTAATATTTGGAATTTTCTAAATTGAGATACCATCATACAATTAATATATTTTTCTTATTCATTTCATATTTATTAAGACTGTATCAATGTATGAGTAGAAAAATGTAAAACATATGCCAAAATATAGCTAGAAAAAAATATAAATTATAGTCATTTTTTAAAATAATATACTTATAACTACGGTTGTTAAAAATGAACCCAAACATAGGTAACCCGCCCAACCAGCCAAAAGTTTTAAGGGTTGAACTCAAAATAATTTGAATTGGATTCAATCTCAACCGATTCAACTTTAACAATTTTAACATAATTCTCAATTGAGCAAATTCATTCCCCAATTTCAACTCGTTTTAGATATTTTTATTAAGATATATTCCTATACCGAATGTATGAATTATTATCTATTTAATAGCGTTTTGAATTTGTCTATCCATTTTTAACTTTTTAAACAAAAATTCCTAAGCGGAAATTTAAATAGTGATTATAAAAGTCAAATATCAATATATTAATTTATTGAGATTAATCTTGTCAAACTGGGCGGGTCAAGAACCAACCCATTTTTTGGGCGGGTCAAGACCTAACTCGTTTTGTATTCAACCCATTGTAATATTTCAAATTTCAACCCAACCCGCCCATTTGAAACCCCTGCTTATAACTATTGAGCTTTATTAAATCTACTAGGTTCTCGACACGTGTGTTGCACGTGATTACCAATTAGTATATGTTATAGTTAATAGTATAACATATTTAAACGAAAAATTGAAAAATAAGATTTGCATAGAATGATATTGAAGATTTTTTTTTGTAAAAATTCTATGTGGATCTTCATATATGTCTGTTGTTCATGCGAACCTAAGAAGACGGTCATAAAACTTTTTATTGTTAGTTTTATGACCCACTCACATTAATATTATTTTGGTTTAATTTTTAGTTACTAACTAAATTATAGTTCTAATTGGATAAGTAGAGAAGTGGAGATGTAGGGAAGTGGAGAAGTTACTTAAACTATCGATTAAGTCTTCCACTTTACCCATTACCTCTTACAACTGTCCATTATCTTCACTACTCACCATGATGGAAAGGTGGGAATGATGTTAAAATACACTTTATTTAAAGGGTCCTCTCTCTGCCATAACTATATAGTCTTATTCATCAAAGTTATACATACTATATAAGACAAGAGAGCCAAACAACTTCTAAAGAACCAAAAGAAAAGACTTCCGCTCAATCAAGTCAAGAATAAGCATGGCAGATTCTTGTATTTATTCTTGATTGGAATATCATAATATTAAATATATGTGAAAATCATATAGTTCTTCTATCCAGAATAATTGATAGGATTTGTGAATGTTAGATTGTTTATGTTTTCACAATCATTAAAATTCATTATATGTGGTATCAACAACATAGTTTAAGAAGTAGTGATTTTCACAAAATTAACATTTTTCTTATTTTAAAATATTAATAGGTAGTATTAAACAAAATAATTATCTACTATCATGATGTATTTTATTTTGAAATTATGCAGAAAAGATTAGTTAATCACCAAAGTTGTCTAATCTTTGAATAACTGATTCAAAATAATAATGAATAAATGTATATTCAATTATCCATTAGTTTGATGCTTATGATTGATATAACTTATGAATATATTGAAGTTTTGGTTGTAAGATGTTTAGGGATCACCCAAAAGTTGATTATTTCATTTTATAACCATTGAACATTAATGAGAAAAATTTAGATGTGTCGTCAGTTTTATTTATTTATCCAAAGATAATAATTATTATTGATTGACACACCTAAGATTATTGAATTAAGTTAAATTCACATCTAAGTATCATTATGTCTAAAGTTTTGTATTTTGATGTTTCGCCCAAAGCAGGACATCAATATACAATTAAGAATTTATAAACCATTTTTGATTTTGATAGTAAGTAAAAATTCATAACTCAAAGTATTAACAAATGAGTATATTATATTTGCAGCAATTTCTCTTCATTTGCACTCTGCCTCTGTTACGACCTTAACCGGTCTTAACTTCTCTGATTGGTGCGAACCTAGCAAGTTTCATCTCGAAGTTTTAGATCTTGATGTTGCACTTTATATCGAGAAGCCAACAACTTACTGACACTAGGAGTACTGAAGAAAGGTCTCATTATAAGCACTATGATCTATCTAATAGATTATGAATAATGTTTATGCAATGAATATTGCGAGCAACATTAATACTACTCTTCCAAAAATTGAAAATGCAAAAAAATTTCTTAAATTCGTGAAAGAATTCTTTCAAACTGCTCATAAGTATCTTGTTGGGACACTAATGGTTACTTTGAAAACCATGAAGTTTGATGGTTCACGTACCATGCGTGAGCATGTTATCGAAATGACAAATGTAGCAACAAGGCTAATGTCTTTGTGAATGGAAGTGGAACAAAATTTCTTTGTTCAATTCATTATCAACTCATTATCGTCTGAGTGTGGCCCTTTCATAATGAACTACAACAACATGAAATACAAATGGAACGTGCATGAATTGCATGAAATGTTGGTTTAGGAAGAAGTAAGGCTCAAGAAGCAAGGAACTCACTCCATTAACCTTGTAAGTCATCAAGGAGTTGGAATGAAAGTAACGAAACATGATAAAGAAAAACAAAAGCACCATATTGTTAATGAGTCCTCCTCTCAAGTACATAAGAAGGAACATGAGAATGATAAGTGTTGTTTTTTGTGGAAAATGTGGACACATTCCGGAAGATTGCGTTAAATTTAAGATATGAATCGAGAAGAAATATAAGCTAGTGCTTTTACATGTCTCGAATAAAATTTAACTGAAGTTCCTTAATACTTTGTGGATAGACTCCGGTTGTATTGTTCATTTTTCTAATACAATGTAGGAATTCCTTACAACACAAATAATAACCCAAAATGAAAGATATATGCATATGGAAAATATAGTGAAGGATCTAGTTAGAGATATAGGAACTTATCATTTGATCCTTGAAATTAGGCGCCACGTAGATTTACTTGAAACTTGTTATATACCTTCTCTTTCGAGAAATTTAGTTTCTTTGTCTAAGTAGGATAAAATGGATACTCTTTTAATTTTCGTAATGGATGTTTTAATTTGAGTAAAAATAATTATCTCATTGTTACTGATACTCTTTGTGATAACTTATACAAACTGAGTCTTGATAATCTAGTTGCAGAAACACTCTTGACTCTGCATCATAACATTGGAACCAAATGAAGTTTTGTGAATGAAGACTCTGCTTTCTTGTGACACAAATGTTTAGGTCACATATCAAAAAAAGATTGGAAAGACTAGTTAAGAAATAAAATCATTTAAATTTGAATTTTATAGACCTTAAAATTTGTGTGGATTGTATTAAAGGAATACAAATAAGACACACAAAGAAAGGAGCCACAAGAAGCACATAACTTCTTGAAATTATACAAACTGATATATGCGGTCTTTGATATTACATCTTTCAGTAAAGAAAAATATTTTTTTCACTTTGACTGACGATTTTTACGTTATGGATATGTATATTTATTGCATGAAACATCTCAAGCGATAAATGCCTTAGAGGTCTTTCTTACTAAGGTTGAAAGACAACTAGATAGAAAGGTAAAAATTAATCAGGTCAGATAGAAGTGTTGAATATTATGAAAGATATGATGAAAATGGGCAACACCCACGGTCAATTTGCTAAATTCCTCGAAAGATATGTCATATGTTATTAATACACAATGCCTGGAAGACCACAACAAAATGGTGTAGCATAAAGACGTAATCGTACATTAATGGACATGGTTAGGATTATGTTTAGTATTTCATCTATTCCTCTTTAATTGTAGATGTATGCTTTAAAAACTACCATTTACTTACTTAATAGGGTTCCTACTAAAGCATTCCCAAAGACTCCTTTTGAACTATGGACTAGTAGGAAACCTAGTTTAAGGCACCTGCATGTTCGTGGCTGCCCGACAGAAGTTAAAATTTATACTTGATTCAAGAACAATTAGTGGTTTGTTAATTGGTTATCCATAGAGATCAAAAGGGTATAGATTCCACTATCGTGATCACAAAACAAGAATAGTTGAAACTGGAAATGGTTCATTGAGAATCTTGAAGTTAGTGGGAGTGAAGAACCACGTAAAGTGGAAATTAAAGAAGTTAGGGTGAGGGTTAATCTACCTTATACTTATTTTAAAGATGTTGTTCATAAAGTTGTTGCACAACCTAACAATCAACAAAAATAACAAATTGTTGCTCTTGTAAATCTCAATGAAGCAATAATTAATGAACCTGCAGTAGATGTACCACAAGAAGTAGCATTAAGAAAATCTCAAAGACTAAAGAGACCTTCTAATTCTAATGACTATTTGTTATATTTACACAATTTAAAATTTTACTTGGGAATTGATAATGATCAAGTTTCATTTTCACAAGCAATTGAATGTAATAATTCTGATAGATGGATAAGCGTTATGAAAGATGAGTTGAATATATGAAACAAAATAAAGTATGGGATCTTGTTGAATTACCAGAAGGTTACAAAATAGTTGGGTGTAAATGGGTCTTTAATACCAAACGTGACTCAACTGGAAAAATTAAAACATCACAAGGACATATTTATTGCAAAAGGTTTCACACAAATATATTGCATCGACTATAAAGAAACATATTCACTTCTCTCTAGAAAATTATTCACTCAGAATTATAATGACTTTTGTAGCTCATTATGACTTGGAGCTACATCAAATTGATGTGAAAACAACCATTTGGAAAAAGAAGTTTATATGAATCAACCTAAAGGGTTCTCTTGTAAAGTAAAGGACCCATAGAGTAAACTTAAGAAGTCATTATACGGACTTAAAGAATCTTCTCGACAATGTTATCTTAAGATTAATGAAACTATTGTCACTTTTGGATTTAAAGAAAAAACTATTGATCGGTGTATATATCTAAACTTTAGTTGGAGTATGTTTATTATGTTAGTTTTATATGTTGATGAAATCTTGCTTCCTACTAATGATCTTGGTTTTTTGCATGATACCAAGAGATATTTATCTAAATATTTTGAAATTACAGATATGGGAGAGGTATCCTATGTGATTGGAAAAGAAATATTTCAAAATAGATCACAAGGATTATTAGGTTTGTCATAGAAAGCCTATATTAATAAAGTGTTAGAGAGACTTAGAATGAAAAGATGCTCATCAAGTCCCGTTCAATTAAGAAAAGAGATAAATTTAGTCTCAATCAATATCTTAAGAATTAATTGAAACGTAAGCAAATGAATGATATTCCTTATGCATCAATAGTTTTGAGTCTGATGTATGCCCAAACATGTACTAGACAAGACCTCAGTTTCACTATGGGGATGTTGCGCCGTTATCAAAGCAAGCAATCCAGGAATGGATCACTGGAAAGCTGCGAAGAAAGTGTTGTGATACTTGCAATCAACAAACGATCAAATTTAACATATAAAGATCAGATCATCTTGAGGTGATTGTATATTCAGATTCAGAATATGCTAGTTGTGTAGATACAAGAAATCCACATTTGGGTATTTGTTCCTATTAGCTGAACGAGCAATATCATGGAAGAGCGAGAAGTAGTGTTTTATAGATGCATCCACTATGGAAGCTTAGTTTGTTGTATGCTTTGAGGCCACAGTGCTGGCTAATTGGCTGCGAAACATTATTTTAGGACTTTAGCTAGTCGAAAGTATTTCCGAGCCACTGAAAATTCATTGTGATAATATCGCAGGACTCTTCTTCTCTAAAAATGATAACTATTATAAGGGTGCCAAACATATAGAATTGAAATACTTTTCAGTTAAGGATAAATTCTAGAACCATAAAGTGACAATTGAACATATTAGCACCAAACTTGTGATTGCTGATCCTTTGAAAAAAAGATTACCGCCAAAAACATTTGTCTAACATGTTGAAAGAATGAGTATTACTAATAGCAATGAATGACTTTATGTAAAGATTATATTATGTTTATGCAATTGACACTTTGATAACAACTATATATATTTTTCTGTAATTACCTATTTTCTCTTGTAAATGTTATGTTGAGAATGATGATGACAAGTTTTGTTTTACATAATGCTATTCTAAGCATTATGGTGAATCCATTATGTAATTGAAATGTTGTGTTAGGCAATAGACTAATATTATAGTGCATGGAATGGACTATGCCAAATAAAGTGGTGTACAACCGCCATGACTCATATTAATTGATTTACTTAATAACAATAAATAATGTTGAATTTAGTATATGTGCACATTGTAATAGAAATGTTCATTAAATCATTAACTAAATGATGTTACGTGTGTCAAGTGAGAGAATGTTAGTTTTATGACCGACTCACATTAATATTATTTTGGTTTAATATTTAATTACTAACTAAATTCTAATTCAAATTGGATGAGTGGAAAAGTGGAGAAGTGAAGAAGTTACTTCAATTACCCATTATGTCGTCCACTTTATTCATTACCTCTTCCAACTATCCATAATCTCAACTACTCACCATGATCAAAAGGTGGGAATGATGTTAAAACACACTATATTTAAAGGGTCCTCTCTCTGCCATACAGATATAGTCTTATCCATCAAAGCTATACATAAAGTATAACGCTAGAGAGAGAAAAAACTTCTAAAGAACCAAAAGAAAAGACTTCCGCTCAATCAAGTCAAGAATTAACATGGCAGGTTCGGGTATATATTCTTGACAAAAATATCATATCATTAAATATATATATATATATATATATATAAATCATATAATTCTATGATCATGGATAATAATCAAGTCAATAATTAGCATGATAGATTCAGGTATTTTTTTTGTGAATATTCAATGTGGATCATCATATATATCTCTTATTCACGCAAACATATGAAGATGTTCAGTGAAACCTTGTATTAGATAGATCCATATATATACTTCAATTTGCTAAAGTTTAATAATGTAATTTTTTGTATCTTAGATATAACCTTATAGATGATATTTATTGTGTATTTTTTTATTTTTCGTCTAACCAAATATTTTTAGAGGTGTATTTCATGATAAAATTTTCAGATGTCATATAAACATGTGAAAAGAACTGTTACATTTTATTTTATACAAATATTTTTTGTATAATAGTTTTTATTCTATAAGTGATAACATAATAAATGATGTTCTTGTTGTTAGCTCAAAAATGTTTCTTTTTTAAACGAAAAACTAAAAGTTGAAAACTAAGAATATATTCTATCTGCGAAATCATTTGCATAATTACATGTTTATCTTACACCCAATAAAGATGTAGTTCATATATTTGTAAATAATTTTCAATTGATTCTATAAAGAATGATTCATTCAAAGAAAAATAACAAAATTGTGTTATCACATGTATAGGGGTAGAACAATAATATGATAAACAATTGATCAAAATTTAAGATAAGAAATGATGAATGATAGAAATGATTAATGTAATAACTATGAGAATTTATAATCTTTATAACTAAAGAATGTTAAACAGTGTGAATAACATTTGCATTAATTAGTAATAACTAAGAGAATTTATAATGTTATAACTAACGAATTAGTGTGCAATAGTTTTATTTCTAATAAATTTTATACTAAAACAAATAAATAGGACTTTGAATTAATATTGCTATAATTTTATATAGTTATTAAATTTTAATTTAGTGCAGGGATAATGAAAATTCTAATTCCATATTATACAGCATAAAATTTATATTTTAAACGATAAATTTTAAATGATTAATGTATATTCAAATACTTTCACATTTGTTGTTATTTTTTAAAAAAAGAACTCGAACAATTTCAAATAATATATTTTGAAGCTAAATGATCTTGTTAACTCGATAATACATTTGTGACATAAATAATACTTTAACTTAATACAAATACAACCATATTGCAATATTAAGAAATAATAAATAAGTAAATCAATAGGGCAATGTTTATATAATAATAACTATTTTTAAGTAAACATTCTAAATAACATAAGTAACTTTAATAAATAAAGTCATTCTTTTGTATTGAGTATCAAAATATCAAATGGTGAAAATTCTCTGAATCTTGAGAAGTTTAATAATATCATAAAAAGATGTTCAGAAGCATATAATTATATGAAAACACAAATTGTTTAAAATAAATAAAGTTAGACTACATCATGTTAAATTCATATACTGGAACATTACATACTAATGTATATATTTTGAAAATTGATGATAAGTAAATCAAAAGGACAATGTTTATATAACAATAAATATTTTGAAGAAAACATTATAACATTCTAAATAACATAAGTAACATTAATAAATAAAGTAATTCTTTTGTATTGAGCATCAAAAAGCACAAATTGTGAAAATTCTCTAACTCATTAGAAGTTAAATAATATTTTAAAAAGATGTCCAGAAACATTTAATAACATCAAAAGAGAAATTGTTAAAAAAACAAACGAATTGGATTAGATAATGTTAACTTCATATATTGGAACATTACATACTAATATATGTATTATGAAAATAGATGGTAAGAAAATCAAAAGTACAATGTTTACATAATAATAACAATTTTGAATCAAACATCCTAACATTCTAAATCACATAAGAAACATTGATAAACAAAGTCAATCTTTTGTATTGAGCATAAAAAAAACAAATTGTAAATATTGTCTAACTCTTGCGAAATTTACTAATATTGTTAAAAAGATGTTCAGAAACATATAATTACATCAAAATAAAAATTATTAAAAAATCAAATGAAAACCACATTTCGAAAATATCAGAGATAACTATCAAAAAGGGAGATAAAGAAAACCACATTTCAAAAAAAATATTCATGGTGTGGTCCTTCACAAATATAACCTAAGTTAGAGAATCACCTAATGAATAATGACTGAAAAATGGTTAAAATGACATTTCTAGACGTAAACTGTGGTAATTAACCTTCTTTGGTAGTATTACAGTCTAAATTTCAAGGGACAACGAAGGCCTTCTGAAACTAGCCTTTTATGTGTTGGTTTGTTCTAGCAATGTTGTTCATATTTTTATGCCTTTTTAAGATTCTAAAATTAATGGAGGTGACCTAATTTCTTAATAATTATGTTTAGCGTCAAAGAGTCGGGGCATGACTCCTAAAGGAAATATTTAAGGGTCCTGGAGGAGGACTCGAGCTTTGACCAAGAAAAAGTCAAGGCAGCGTGTAGAAAATAACATTATGGGACCCATTCTTCGTCGTTTACCTATCGCAGAGATGACAAATGTCGCTCTGAGTCGCGATCTAGACATGCACCTTTTTCCTTAAATAAAAACCAAGAAGCAATTGTGGGAGGTGCCTCGCGACGCACAACCATGTACCTGGTGCGACTGCGTAAATAAAAGTCAAGTTAGGCTTAATTTAAAGGTCCATCTAGTATAGGAGTATTTTGGGTGCTTTGTATATTTACTATAAATGATTTTTAAGTCACTTTTCCAAAATTTACCAATCAAATATAAAACCCTCAATTAAAAAAATAAAATTTCTCGGTTCTCTCTAAATCGTCTATCTACATAAATCTTCCATTAAGAACTTTTAAGATCAAAGGAACAGGATCAATTCTCCAAGTTTTGATCTCAAATTTCGTGGGCTTCTCAATACTAATGTATGATGACTCTTTACATGGAGTTAGATTTCTATCTAGAGTCAATTCTCAAATACTTTTCAAATTCCTAAAGATGATCAAAACCCGAATTCTTCCTCAACACATGGATTATAGCATAAAATGTTTTCACCCAAATTTATATGATAATTTAATGGTTTAATTGATTATTTTAATTTAAAAAATCCATGAACCCATGATCTTCACTGAATTCTGAGATTTTACTTACAAAGTGGTTTTTATGATAATGATTAGATATTAATGAAATTGATTTTAGGTTGAATGGTATTGTTGATACTTATTTTAATATACTTCTATTGTTGATAAATTGAAAGTATAAGGATGAGTTTGGAATTATGACCTTTGGAAAGATTCTTGGTAAGTCCTCTTGTGATTATAGATTTGTTGTTTATCAACATTGATAAGCTTTGTAGCTTGTGCAGGTAGCTGGTGGAACTCCTTAAATGTTTCCAAAATCTCCTCATCAAAGGCATAATTAGCTAGCCATTTACCTTTCAAATAGAAGAGGGAGGGGGGGGGGGGTAGTCGCAACAGATTTGAATGATGTTGATTCGACTTTGGAGAATGGTAAGTTGTTCTATATTTATTGTCAATGTAGAATTAATATAGAATTTCTTTTGTGTGTTATGGTTTACTTACACTGGAGGTGTTTAAATATGGTAGCTGTATCGATATGTGTATTTTGAACATGTCTTTGAAGGCATTTTATGATGAATTAAGTTGTTGCATTGAGGTACATATGTATAGGTGTGCAAGGTGAATGTTGTATATTGTTATGGAAGACATAGATTATCTTAATGGTTAAGTATGTTTATAGTAGTATGTAAAAAAACTATATATTTTTGTTGTTTCTTCTTTATTGATAGATATGGGTGCACTCTTCTACGAATGACAATGAGGCTTTTAGACAATGTCATGAACAGTTAGAACTTAGGACGGTTCTCTTGTTAATGAGTCTAGAACCCTCAGTGAATGTGCAAACCTTGAATATGAAAAGAAGGTTCATAATGAATTGAACTGGATTGACCTAGCATACTCGTTTCATTAATTAGTTATTCTAATGAAACTTGATCAATAGACTTTTGTGGATCCCTTATTGGTAGTGGTATCATCATTTGGTAGGCTTAGGGATGGTACCTTCTCTAATACTCTTATGTGAATGAACCTACACTAAGACCGAGTGGATATTCTTAAGGTTGTAGATATACTTGAGTGTGATACTAGAGTACAAAGAAGCCTTTTTATATCCCCTAAACCATGTGCCAACATGGGATGTGTCTTAGCTCTACCCTTGCAAAGTAGAACACCCTCCACCAGGTAGGGTAGACACCGAATTCCATACCTAGGTAAGTGTGGTATATGTGGGTTAATGCATATTCTCATCATGTGGGAAATGCATTCTAGTTATTGTATAGGTGCTATGACGTAGATAGTAGAATGGGATTCTACCTACACATGGCATGAGTAGTCCTTGAAGATGCTAGAGTGAGTTCCCTAAGTCTTCTAAAACCACTATGTAAAGTCTCTTAAAGTGAATGATTATCCCCTTATGTATGTCGATTATGAATGTTGACTTGTTTGGTTTTGTGGAAAAATAAAGGGAAATAGCAGTTATCTTTAGTAGTCCAAAGGAACAGTTAGTTGTGTATTCAAGAGGTTTGTTGGCGGTCTCTTCACGTTTTACTTAGATGGGTGTTAGGATAACCTTAGATAGAGGGACTAAATGGTTAAATGGGTTACTTAATGATTATGGTCTTACCTTGAAAATTATGTTGACATTATCTTATATGTTGGTGACGGACTTCTAATATGGTTTTATGCTTTGTTTATGAAATTTTACCAAAATAGCATGGGAAGAATATTTCAACTAAAGTTTTCCTTTTTACATGATTTATTGCATGGTCATCATAATTAGTTCTTAATTGTAGTAATTCCATATTTTACTCTATTTCTAAAAAAGTAAGTTTTGATTGTTGTGGTGATTAGAGACCATTTCTCAAGAAACTTGGATTTGAATTCTCCAAGTTTGTGAGTCCTCATGTCCGGGGACACTACCCTATTATTCTAGCTTTAGTTCTTTTGTCTATTGAGAGACTATGTTGTATTTCCTCTTGTAGACTTTCTATTTGATGTAAGGGATAAGTCTCAAATTCTTAATTCCTATGTCTTGATGGTATTGTGAGACTAGATTTCCACTTTCATAGAAAAAATTCCTTTAAAAGTGTTGGCTGCTAAGCCTTATGAAAAATGTTTTAAATTCCTCTCAATTTCCACGACAATGCGATGAATGAATGCTAAAGTCTTGTATTAGACCTTTGAGAGGTCAAGCACACCGTGTCGCGATTTGGGGGTGCTCTCAGGTCATAACATAAATACTTGCAAATAGAAGAGAAAAGTTTCGTACGGAAAAGACACTCATTCACATATTGTTTAATGAAGATACTGATCAAATTAGATAAAGTAGTATATGAAGGTTAAATTTCAGATTAGTTCTTGTCTTTGGAAATATAAATAAAAACAATTAAAATTTGAATTACTGTTTTATCGCTACTATAATTTAAAAAGTTGTAATAATATTTAATATTAAATTGAATTATGTTAATAAAACTGTTAATGACTTTTGCACTTCCTTAGATTAATTTCGAAATATATTAAATTTTATCGTTTTTATAAAAATGTTAATGACTTTTGCACTTTCATAGGTACTTCCTAATTAAGATATTTAATTTAATAGTGTTTATCATCTATAATATATATGTATATTTAATTTAATAATTATATTCACACACACACATTCACAAACACAAATATATATATATATACACACACACACACACTAGCGAGTCCGCCATAATGAAAAACGTCAAATTCAACCCAAGGTTAATACAACTATGAGAGATGGTGTAATCGCTATTCTAGATTATTATACTGCAACAGTTGTCAAAGCAGTTGAAATTATCGATGGTCCTAACCATGGGGGCGGTGGTGGTGGTGGTGATGGAAGGGAGGGGGAACGAGTGCTTCCTATGGAGGAGTAGGAGGATCTGGAGGCGGTGACTGTGGTGGTAGATGTGGAGTTTAAAAGTAGACGTGGATGCAGTTTTACAAATATTTTAAAAGTTGAACTCATGAAATCCCCTTTAGATTAAAAAGGAGTGAATTATTTCATTGTATGCTTTGTACAATAGGTATTCATGTTTTATGACAACATGACTGTTCATAATTTTTCGTAGGGAGAAAATCCTTTTAGTAACTTTGATATTATTTTAATTTATGTCCACACTAATAAAATAAGGAGACGGCAAAGAAATTATTTTTGGGACTGTGAGGAGACGACGGGGCGACTGGTTATAAATGTTTTGGCAGTAGCTCTAGTTAAGTTTTCCCTCTATTTCATTTTATACGACATTGCTTAATTTGAGATGATATTTCTTAAAATTTATTTTTGAAATTTATAGTCTAAAATTAACTATCATGGGGAGAGTACATAATTAAGCAACAGAAAGAATAAAAGGAACAACCTCATTTCTTTTCTTTCACTCAACTACAAAATTAAAAAACTGTGAGGAACGTGCCTGAGCCTTACCTCTTTATACATTTCTTATGTGGTAAGGGAGCACAAAGTCTACCGTGGAAAATTTCTACATCGAGTTTCCAAGCTCTAATTATTTGGTGTAATAATATTTTATTCTTCATTTGTATAGAAATTTTATATTGCAATTTCTACTGAAATTGTTGATGCTATAAAAGCATGACAAATTAGGATTTTAAGTACAACTCAAATTAACAAGTTAATTGAAATTTTACAGATGAAATCATATGCAATTTTTTGTTGTTTTTGCTAAAAGAAAAAAAAGAATCACCCACAGACGTGGAAGGTGACTTGTGGTTCTCCGACTACTCCTCCTCCGCCGAAGCCTTTTGTCACGACCCAAAATGAGCCCCGAGTGGCACCCACACTTACCCTCCTATGTGAGCGAACCAACCAATAAAAACCCCAATATTTCAATCATAATAAACAGAAAATAATGCAGAAGACATAAAACTCATTAACAAAATCAATTAATAACTTCTAAAATTTATCAATTACTATCCCAAAAATCTTGAAGTCATCACCACAAGAACATCTATCCTAAAATTTCTAAGTCTAAGAGTATTTAAGAAACTAAAATAAGAAAACAGATGGTCCATGTCCGAACTTCAAGGACATCAAGACATGAATGAGAGAGAATCCAGTCCGAGCTAGGAACAATAGCTCACCCTGAAATCTGACGTGATGAAGACTGGCTAGAGTTGAGGACGAGTTGAAGTCGATGGTACGTTTGCTGCACTCCACAAATAACAAAGAAGAAACATACAAGTAGGGGTCAGTACAAGGCACAAGTACTGAGTAGGTATCATCGGCCAACTAAAAATAGAAAGCAGTATATATCAAATAATTACATAAAATCAACCATAACACTTAACAGGTAAAAACAACAAGTACCATAAACATTGGCCACCACACCAATCATATCTATGAGGACTCAAGCCTCCACGCCATACTCATTTGGGAAACAAGTTCTTTACATCTGAGTATATTAACATAATTCAAGATTCATTCTTTTTACTATCCTGGTGTCGGAACGTGACACTCCGATCCTTTACTATCCTGGTGTCGGAACGTGACACATGATCCACTACTACTATCCTGGTGTCGGAACGTGACACCCGATCCACTACTACTATCCTAGTGTCGGAACGTGACACCCAATCCACTAATACTATCCTGGTGTCGGAACGTGACACCCGATCCACTACTACTATCCTGGTGTCGGAACGTGATACCCGATCCACTACTACTATCCTGGTGTCGGAACGTGACACCCGATCCACTAACCTCATTCTTTTAGTTCATCAAGCCTTCTTTTATACCAAGGCATCATCATTAACAGAGAGGGTTTTAGGTTTAAGATTCACAGCCTAATCTTTCCAACCCATTACAATTACATAATCACATCATGCACGCATACAATTAAGCATATAGAAGACTTTACAATACTACCCAATACATATCATTAGCTATTAAGAGTTTACTATGAAATAGCATAAACCATAACCTACCTCCACCGAAGAATTCGTGATCATGCAAGCTACTCCTCAAGGTCTTTGCTTTCCTCTTCGTTCTCTCTTCTCTCGCTCGTTCGTCCCCCTCTTCTGTTCTTTCTATTTTTCCTTATTCAAACTCTTTTTCTTTTACCCTAATTACCATATAATTAAGTATAAAAGATGACAAAAGTAACCCACTTTTTATTTCAAGGTTATAACCTTTAACCCCCAAGTAATTGAATTATTAACATTAAACCACTAACTTTATAATAATAAGCAGGAATAGTCTAACACACCCCTTAAAACATTTAACAGAAATCCGACCCAGTCAGGGTTACGCAGCATGTGACGATCCTTCGTGCCTGCGACGGTCCGTCCTGCTGAGTCGTCACAGAGTTCAGAGACTCAATTTCAGTTAAGACCCTGTGAATGTCCGTCATGCCTACGACGGTCCGTGCTGCTCTTCCGTCACGAAGATCATAGAGTTGATCTCTGTACCCAAATTTCCAGAATCTATGTGTTTTGGAAAGAGACCCCTTCGACGGCCCGTTGTACCCATGACGGTCCGTCGTGGGATCCGTCGACTCAGACAGTTATTACAAGAATAAACTAGACTCCTCAAAACGACTAAACTGGTTGTTACAATAGATACCAATTTACCCATCGTTCGTCCTCGAACGATCACAAGACGAAAAACAAGGGCGAGAAAGAGTACCTGAATCTGTGAACAGGTGTGGATACCTTTCTTGCATATCAGCCTCCTTCTCCCAAGTAGACTCTTCAACTGGCCGATTCTTCCATTGAATCTTGATGGATGCAATCTCCCTTGATCTAAACTTGTGGACTTCTCTATCTAAAATGGCAACAGGCTCCTCCTCATAAGACAAATTTTCATCAAGAAGAACTGAATCCCAACGAATGATGTAGATTCCATCCCCATGGTATCTTTTCAACATAGACACATGAAATACCGAGTGCACTCCTGACAGCCCTGGGGGCAAGGCTAATTCATAAGCTACCTCCCCCACGCGCTTCAGAACTTCAAATGGACCAATATACCTTGGACTAAGCTTACCGCTTACCAAACCGCATCACCCCTTTCATGGGTGAAACCTTCAGCAAAACTTGCTCACCCTCTATAAACTCCAAGTCTCTAACCTTTCGATCTGCATATTCTTTCTGTCTACTTTGAGACGCTAAAAGCTTTTCTTGAATGCATTTCACTTTATCTAACGATTCCCTCAGAAGGTCAGTACCCCAAGGTCTAACCTCAAATGCATCAAACCACCCAATGGGAGACCTACATCTTCTCCCACACAGTGCCTCAAATGGGGACATATCAATACTTGAGAGATAGCTATTGTTGTATGAGAACTCTGCTATAGGCAAGAAGTTATACCAATGACCACCAAACTCTATCACACATACACGAAGCATATCCTTCAAAACCTGAATCGTTCGCTCCGACTGACCACCGGTCTGAGGGTGAAATACAGTACTAAGATCCAACCTAGTACCCAATTTAGCATGCAATGTTTTCCAAATCATAGAAGTAAACTGCGTACCTCTATCTGATATGATTGAAAGTGGAACCCCATGCAATCGAACAATTTCTGAGATGTAGAGTTTGGCTAACTTTTCTGCATTGTAAGTCACCTTAACCGGAATGAAGTGAGCAGACTTAGTTAATCTGTCAACAATCACCCAAATGGAGTCATAATTACCCATTGTCTTTGGAAGACCAACCACGAAGTCCATTGCAATTCTCTCCCTCTTCCATTCAGGAATGGGCATTCTATGAAGTGTCCCTCCAGGCCTCTGGTGTTCATACTTTACCTGCTGACAATTCGGGCATTGAGCAACTAAATCAACAATGTCCCGCTTCATTCTACTCCACCAAAAATGTTGCTTTAGGTCACGATACATCTTGGTTGTACTGGGATGTATAGAATACCTTGAACTATGAGCCTCTGTAAGAATAGTGTGAATCAAATCATCGACGCGGGGTACACATACCCTTCCCTTAATTCTCAAAACACCTTCCTCATTGATTTTTGCTTCTTTAGCCTCTCCTTGCAATAACTTATCTCGAATCTGGATCAGTTTCTCATCAGTAAACTATTTTTCCTTAATGTTGTCAAGAAAGGAAGATCTTGCCTCCACACAGGCCAAAAATCCTCCCTTATCATTTACTTCTAGCCTCATAAAGTCATTAGCCAGAGTCTGAACCTCTCTAGCCAATGGGCATCTAGAAATCATCAAGTGAGCTAGACTTCCCATGCTTCCTGCTTTTCTACTTAAAGCATCTGCCACAACATTAGCTTTTCCCGGATGATACAAGATAGTTATATCATAGTCCTTCAGTAGTTCCATCCATCTCCTCTGTCTAAAATTCAAATCTTTCCGAGTAAATACATACTGTAAACTTTGATAATCTGCATAGACTTCACACTTAACCCCATATAGATAATGCCTCCACTGCTTTAATGTAAACACTACTGTCGCTAACTCCAAATCATGGGTCGGATAATTACGTTCATGCACTTTTTATTGCCTCGAGGCATAAGTAATTACATTCTTCTCTTGCATTAGCACTGCACCCAAACCAGAATAGGATCCATCACAATAAACAATGAAATTCTTACCTTCCACTGGCAGGGTAAGAATTGGGACAGTAGTCAACAAGGTCTTGAGCTTCAGAAAGCTTTCTTCACACTCGTCCGACCATACAAATGGAACACTCTGCTTAGTCAAGTTTGTCAATTGGGAAGCAACAAAAGAAAATCCCTTGAAAAATCGACGGTAGTAGCTAGCTAAACCAATAAAGCTCCTTACCTCTGTAACATTAGTAGGTCTTACCCAACTCCTCACTGCTTCAATCTTAGAAGGATCCACCATCACTCCATCCTTAGAAACCACATGCCCCAAGAAGGACACTGAATCTAGCCAAAACTCACACTTGGAGAATTTGGCATAATGCTTTTTCTCCCTCAACATTTCCAATACAATTCTCAAGTGCTCCTCATGTTCTTTCCTGCTCTTTGAGTGTACCAGTATATCATCGATTAATACGTTGACAAAGAGATCCAGATATGGCTTAAAAATCCCGTTCATTAAGCTCATGAAAGCAGCAGGGGCATTCGTAAGTCCAAAAGACATTACAAAGAACTCATAATGTCCATACCTGGTCTGAAAAGCAGTCTTTGGCACATCTGTTGCCCGTATTTTCAATTGATGATAACCAGATCTCAAATCGATTTTTGAGAAGTTACAAGCGCCTTGTAACTGATCGAACAAATCGTCGATGCGAGGAAGAGGATACTTGTTCTTAATAGTTACCTTATTCAGTTTTATGTAGTCTATGCACATCCAAAAACTTCCATCCTTCTTCTTCACAAATAAAACAGGATCACCCCAAGGGGATGCACTTGGTCTAATAAATCCTTTGCTTAGTAATTCTTGAAGATGGGCCTTTAACTCCCTTAACTCAGCAGGAGCCATTCAATAAGGGGTTATGGAAATGAGGCGAGTACCCGGCTCCAGATCAATACAGAAATCAATATCTCTATCCGGTGGCATATCAGGAAGGTCTGCTGGAAACACATCCAGGAACTCACGAACTATCGAAACTGACTCAATTGAAGGTACTTGGGTAGTATCATCCCTGAGGTGTGGCGAGAAGGATAAACACCCTTTACTAACCATTCTCTTAGCACGAAGAAATGAGATGATACGAACTGCAGTGGAAGTGTAGTCACCCTCCCACACTAATAGATCTGTCCCAGGCTTGGCCAACGTTACAGTTTTTGCATTACAATCTAAGATTGCAAAATTTGGAGAAAGCCAAGTCATACCCAGAATTACATCAAAATCAACCATTTCTAAGATAACGAAGTCTACATGAGTATTGCTCCCCACAAAAGTTAAAAGACAATACCTATACACCTTTTCAACTATCACAGACTCACCCACCGGAGTAGAAACACGAATAGGCATGTCAAGCAAATCACAATGTAAATCAAAACCAGTAGCAAATGAGGAAGATACATATGAAAATGTGGATCCAGGATCAAACAATAGAGAAGCCATGCAATCACAAACCAAAAGATTACCTGTGATAACAGCATCATATGTCTCCGCTTCAGACCTCCCAGGGAAAGCATAACAATGGGCCCTATCACCTATCTGTTCGTTGCCCCTACCATGTTGTGCTGCAGTCGCTCCGGCTTGCCCGCCACCCCGGTTGGTTTGGTGACCACCATTACCTTGACCACCACGTCCTCCAGAATGGCGGCCTCTTCCATGACCACCTCTACCTTTGACTATTGGGGGTCTGTAACTCTATTTTGGACAATATCTCTTAATATGTCCAATTTCCCCACATCCATAACACTCTCTGGGTTCAAGAATAGGTCTCTGTGAGAACGACGGAGTCTGGGGATAACCTCCAATCTCAGAGAAATGTTGACCGGTCTGCGGTGGACCCCCAGCTACAGCCTGTAGTGAAGACTGAATAGGTCGGGCTGGATAACCTCCTGAACTCTGCCCTCTAGAGTAAGAACCACTAAACTCACCTCCCTTACAAAACTTCTTAGTTGCTGATGCCATGGTAAAGTCATCTGGCTTCACTCACTCCACCTCTATCACAAAGTCTACCACTTCCTGTAAGGATTTTGCTGTAGTAGATACCTGTAAGGCTCGAATCTGCAAATCTGACCTCAATCCCTTCACAAAACGGCGAATCCGCTCTTGTGGACTAAAGCAATGCTGGGTGGCATACCTAGATAATGCACGAAACATAGCCTCATATGCAGTAACCGACATCCTGCCTTGCTCTAGGCTCAGGAACTCATCTGTCCTCCTATCCCTCAAAGTACGGGGTATATACTTCTCCATAAACAAGCTAGAGAATGATGCCCAAGACATGGGTGGTGCCTGTGCTGGTTGACACTCAACATACGATCGCCACCACATTTTGGCATTTCCCTGAAACTGATAGGTTACAAACTTAACACCGAATCGTTCCACTATGCCCATCTTATGTAGAAGCTCATGACAATCAACTAGAAAATCATAGGCATCCTCAGATTCAGCATCCTTGAAAACTGGAGGTTTCAACTTCAAGAACATAGTGAAAAGCTCATGCAGATCACTTGACATTATAGGCCCTGTAGTCAACCAAGGAAACGTGCCTATTTCCAATAAGGAATCCATGCGGGGAGCCACAGCAGCTGTATGTTGTACTCCCGGAACCTGAGGTGCTGGTGCAGAAAACACTGGAGGTGTTTGGCCTTGATCAGATAACCCGCTAAGATAAGCAAGAACCTGATTAATCATTTCTGAGGTAAGTTGGAGTGGTAATCCCTCATTCTGCACCTGTTCATCCTCCCCTTCCTCACCCTCTCTTAATACATCCTCAGTCGGTGGAGGAGTCACCGCCCTAGTACTAGCTGGGCAAGGTGCTTGTCCTCTTCCTCTAGAGGACGTCCTCCTGCGACCCCTACCACGGCCTCTTGCCACTATTCCTCTTCGAGCTACAGCCTCAGTGGCTGGTTCAGACGCATCTTGTCTTGCCGGTGTTGGTGTTGGCGCAGTTGTTGCTCTAGTTCTAGCAATCTGCGAAATAGATTGAAGATGGTCAGCTACCAATTTGTATCACCTAGATACCAATTGGATCCAAGTAATAGCACGAAAGAAAGAAAGAATGGAATTTTCCTAAAGTCTTATAGCCTCCCAAAGAAAAGTAAAGGCGTCCCCCTACCGTTCCTAAAGACTCTACTAGACTCGTTCTTGTGTGACGAGACCAACGAACCTAGTGCTCTGATACCAAGTTTGTCACGACCTAAAACAAGCCGCGGGTGGCACCCACACTTACCCTCCTATGTGAGCGAACCAACCAATCTAAACCCCGACATTTCCATCGTAATAAAAGAAAATAATGCGGAAGACTTAAAAATCATTAACAAAATCAATTAATAACTTCTAAAATTTATCAATTACTATCCCCAAAATCTGGAAGTCATCACCACAAAAACATATATCCTCAAATTTCTAAGTCTAAGAGTATTTAAGAAACTAAAATAAGAAAATAGATGGTCCATGTCCGAACTTCAAGGACATCAAGACATGAATGAGAGAGAATCCAGTCCGAGCTAGTAACAATAGCTCACCCTAAAATCTGACGTGATAAAGACTGGATAGAGTTGAGGACGAGTTGAAGTCTATGGTACGTTTGCTGCACTTCACAAATATAAAAGAAGAAACATACAAGTAGGGGTCAGTACAAGGCACAAGTACTGAGTAGGTATCATCGGCCAACTAAAAATAGAAAGCAGTATATATCAAATAATCACATAAAATCAAACATAACACTTAACAGGTGACAACAACAAGTACCATAACCTTTGGCCACCACACCAAGCATATCTATGAGGACTCAAGCCTTCACGCCATTCTCATTTGGGAAATAGGTTGTTTACATCAAAGTATATTAACATAATTCAAGATTCATTCTTTTTACTATCCTGGTGTCGGAACGTGACACTACGATCCTCTACTATACTGGTGTCGGAATGTGACACCCGATCCACTACTACTATCCTGGTGTCGGAACGTGACACCCGATCCACTTCTACTATCCTGGTGTCGGAACGTGACACCCGATCCACTAATACTATCCTGGTGTCGGAACGTGACAGCCGATCCACTACTACTATCCTGTTGTCGGAACGTGACACCCCATCCACTACTACTATCCTTGTGTCGGAACGTGACACCCGATCCACTAACCTCATTCTTTTAGTTCATCAAGCCTTCCTTTATACAAAGGCATCATCATTAACAGAGAGGGTTTTAGGTTTAAGCTTCACAACTTCATCTTTCCAACCCATTACAATTACATAATCACATCATGCACGCATACAATTAAGCATATAGAAGACTTTACAATACTATCCAATACATATCATTCGCTATTAAGAGTTAACTATTAAATAGCACAAACCATTACCTACCTCCACCGAAGAATTCGTGACCACGCAAGCTACTCCTCAAGGTCTTTGCTTTCCTCTTCATTCTCTCTTCTCTCGCTCGTTCGTCCCCCTCTTCTATTCTTTCTATTTTTCCTTATTCAAACTCCTTTTCTTTTACCCTAATTACCATATAATTAAGTTTAAAAGATGACAAAAGTAACCCACTTTTTATTTTAAGGTTATAACCTTTAACCCCCAAGTAATTGAATTATTAACATTAAACCACTATCTTTATAATAATAAGCAGGAATAGTCCAAAACACCCCTTAAAACATTTAACAGAAATCCGACCCAGTCAGGGTTACGCAGCATGTGACGGTCCATCGTGCCTGCGACAGTCCGTCCTGCTGAGTCGTCACAGAGTTCAGAGACTCAATTTCATTTAAGACCCTATGACGGTCCGTGGTTCCTACGACGGTCCGTGCTGCTCTTCTATCGCGAAGTTCAGAGAGTTGATCTCAGTACCCAAATTTCTAGAATCTACGTGTTTTGGAACGAGACCCCCTCGACGGCCCGTCGTGCCCATGACGGTCCATCGTGGGATCCGTCGACCCAGACAGTTATTACCAGAATAAACTCTACTGCTCAAAACGACTAAACAGGTCGTTACACCTTTACAAGTGACTGGCGATGTTGAAAAAGGAGATGGCATGATGGTTATTCTTGGTGCTGCTGGTGCAACAGTTGTTACCGCTGCTGTTATTGATAGTTCTTACGATGGAGGAGGAACAAGTAGTTGATGTGGCAGCAAAGGTAATTGCAATGGTGATGGTGAAAGGTGTAGTGGCGCAGGTGGCGGCAGTGGCGCTGGATGTGGACGCGGAGTATGCGGTTGTGGTAGATGTGGAGGCGGAGGTGGTGGATGTGGAGGCAGTGAATGCGGTGGTGGTGGATGTAGAGGTTAAGGTATAAATACAATCTTTCGACCATGAGCCTGATGAGGAGCAGGGAACCTCCCTAATGAGAGTTATCAAGTTCAAAATTGCTTACATACTTTCTTGGTAGAACTTGTCACACATGACTTGTTTAGTGTGGTTACCTCAAAGTTGTGATTTCCATGCTATTATCCTGAAATAGTTGTGAATTTCATAGTCATTGAAAAATTGAAGAGCTTTCTTCAAGGATATTTACAGATAAGACAATTGATATTCTATTCACGTACAGACACTAATTTAGGTTTTGAGCTAAGCAATATAGAGGATAAGATATTGCAGTACCTTTTATCATGCTAAATCATAAGAACAAATGAATGAATTCGTCATTGGCGATAAAATATTGGATATCATATAGTTCTCACCTGAGCTGAGAAAGTGCAACTCGGCTACTCAAAATTATCATTTACATTTACAAATCAGCTTTTGGAAAGATCATTTGAGACAATGTACAATAAATTATTGATTTGTCTTTAAAAAAGTTGCAAAATCAGTGATATTGTAAGCTAGATTTCATTACTTATTTTGGGAACCATAATGTAAGCAGTACTAGTAAAACCAAAGAAATAAACTTAAGCTACTATTTGTGTTGAAAAAGTAGTTTTAAGAAGAGTTGGGAAAACACAATTTTGTATTCTACCTTTTCTCTTTTACATATAAAAATAGTCTGTACCTCCAAATGCAATCACAATGTTTGAATCCATCAACTTTGAACTTGCACAAAACAAAGTAAAGGATATTTGAAAAAAGCACTTCACAAAAACAAACTTGAACTGATTATAAACGAAATGAGAGATATTTGACGGAAGAAAAATAAATGTTGTTTTGACTACTTATTCAAGTTGCTAATATTACCCATATAGGTATCTTCTGAGGTGTCAAAAATGTAATGTACCCTTTAAGCCACCTAAAATTATGCACATTATCAAGACCTTACACATGATCTATATAAATAGAATTTATTTTTCATAGTAGAGACCAATTTTTATTTCTTTCACGTTTCATTAAGTAGAAAACTAAGTTTCTCGGACTCGGTGCCGTTAACCGAGATGAATTTGAATCCAAAAGTCGAATTCGGTGAAATCAAAATTTTAAGATTTGCGGGTGCGAACTCAAGTATGGATATGGGTGGGGGTTACGGCTAAAATATTTCAATATTATAAAAATATAGTTATGAAGATATTCCACTTGTTAATCTTATAGCTTATAAAGTCTAGTTTGCGTGGATTAAAAATTTATACATTACGTGTTAATTTTTAAAATTTTAACAAAATATTAAATATATATTTAAAATTTTAAAAAAATAATAATTATATATTTAATATTATTACAATAAAATATGTAGATGTAAAATGTATAAATACCTTATCTTTGATCTATATAAGGTAAAAGGTTGTTTCCAATAGAATATCTATTTAGAAAGGATACTTTAATCTAACTTATAGAATAATTTAATGATATGAATTTTATTAATTCATTCATCTAATTTTATATCTTTTTATAAAGGAAATTTTAATATAACATATAGAACAATTTAATGATATGAATTTTATTAATTCATTCATCTAATTTTATGTAATACCGTTGAGTATACGTATGAGTACTAACACACTTTAATATATATACTAAGTACTAAATAAAACTACACTTAATTTTCTTTTAAAAAACAAACTGACTCTGGCTGCAGACGATGTACTTATTTAAGAAAAGTCAATGTACCTTTTCAAGAAAAAATAAAGAGCATGTACTTTTCAAGAAAAAATAAAGAGCATGTACTTTTCAAGAAAGATTAAAAAAAGGCTAGCTATGTATATTTCTTTTTACTTGTTTCAACTTTCAACAAAAATATATAATTCTTTTACTTGTTTCAACTTTCAAAAAAAGAACTCTTATTCTTCTTTTTTTATAGTTTTCTGTAGTTCTCAACTTACCGGCGTTGTCGCCGTAAACTGATTTTCTCTTCTTTTATTCTTCTCTTCTCTCTTCTCAGTACTTTTCAAACTTTGTACTCTTTACGTCGTCGGAATTTGATTGTTTCTTCTCCATTCTTTTCTCGGCTTCGGTAAAAGTTTACGGATTGCATTGAATGAATCTGAGATGTTCCCCGCTCCCGCACCAGAGTCATGTATAGACGGGTTCGCCTACAAAAATCAAGAATCCGTGCAACTTAGGTAGCAAATCCAAAAAAGTATATGTACAATCAATGAAAATTAATTTGAAGACGTACACATTACGTGAACAGTAAATTCACTCAGTATATTGAGAAGGGCGAAAATAATAAGGAAATAATCTAGAAAGCTCCGCGAAACATCACAGTGACCACAAGCCAAGAATAGAAGCTCTTTTTGTGATTTCGCTATATTTTGACCGACTTTAATTTGGATTTTCAACTTCATAAGGAAAATAATTTGAGTATTCACAAGAGAACTAAAAACTAACATATACCCCAGGAAATGGAGAATAACTACAAATAAAGTTTAGTAATCAAAGAAATAGATTGAAAAATATTTACAGAATGAAAAAAGGTACCGCATCAAATGATTTTTACATTATAGATGAAAAAGGTAATCAAGTTTGAATTAAACAAAAACCAAAAATAAAAAGTTCCAAAATCACAGAACAATATAAAATACTTGAGAGAAGATTGGACTGGGGTTAAATGGAAAGACACTTATATTAATCAACTACACATGACATTATGATGAAGAAAGAAGTACACCTAATTTAACCCTATAGATTTAAAAAAAAAGACGATGTTCATAGGACTTTTTTAGAGCTGCACATTGTAAAACTTTTGTAGTAATGTCCATTCCACCAGTTGTGTATCCGAGTATGTCCTAGTACTACTACATGGAAAGTTCAAAAAAGATTGTCAATCTTATATATGGGATACCCCATTTCAATGTGAACAAAACATATGATCATCAATTTTGTATCTTTAGTGCCCTCCGGAAGCCCCTCATTCCGAGTGTTCTGTCTATGTTCTTTTATTATCATTCCTTTTTCATGCTTTTTTTCATCCCCTATTATCAAATCATTCTACTTTTCCTTCTAAAAAAATTGAGAGGAATGACCGAAGAAAACAGTAAGAACATGCATCCACATGGATGATGATATTAAAACTGAAATCAACTAATACAATGATTTTCCCACATAGTGAAATATAAAAACTTATGTTACTTAAGCTAATACCTCTAACTTACATCTGGCAGAAGTTCCATTGTGATATTTCCTTGTAACCATTCAAGCGAAGAATATGGAAACTCAAGGAAGAAAATGAGTAAAATTTAAATTTCAAAAGTTCAACTGTTTTAAAAGCGGAAAAATTCAATACAATCTCCACTATAATCTAGTGAATGTTTTGTTTTGAAAAAGATCAATATTTCATATACAAAATAACAGAAGAAAGTGAAAATAAAAATTCGTACCTTCAATTCATACAACTTCCACAACAATAGAAAAGACTGATTACTTGAGTTACTTTAATAACTGCTGAGTACAATTCAACCATTCGCGAAATTGATTCATCACCCCCATTTACAAATCATCCTAAAATATCCATCCTGATTCTATTGAGTTCATAGACGTAGATTCACCTTTTCCCTTGTTTTTCCCCTTTGTAATCCCTCTTCACTCATCACAAAATCACTTTCAAACTCATCCGAATAAATTAACGACAATCTTTGAAAATAAATGTGTATGTATATACTAATGTAATGTCATAATTGTAGCTTGGAAAGTTCAATAAAATGAAACCCTTAATGTTGAGAAAAGAAACGGATAAAATTGTGAAAAACGAAGAGTACTCAATTATGTATTTGTGCTTGTTACATTAATATAATGGGAAATGAAAAGCAACGTGGAAGTTCCAAGGCCATTTCCAGAGTCACGTACATTACAATAAAGTAAATAATTTATGATGACAAAATTACCCTTGCTTGTCCCACCATATTTCCAGCATGAAGTACAAGTCTTAGATGCTATGTTCGTCCCATAAGTCCCATTTCTATATATATATATATATATATATATATATATATATATAAACCAATTAATTAAATATTAAAAATTTCTAAAAAAGTAAAATGACCATTTTTCATTCACAAAATTAGCTGGCTTTAATTTCTTTTACTTCAATACTAAATTATTATGCAATTATCAATGTTTCGGTGCATAAGAAAATAATTACGGATCTTTTTGAGAAATTCAAAGGTTATTTTTGAAATTTCAAAGCAATCTAATAAGATTAATGTATTAGCAAAAAGTCACATTATCCAAGAAAATTATATATATTCTCATTTATTAATATCATGATTTGCACTTATCTAACTTGTAGCTACATATGTCATTCATCAATATGGAAAATATTGGAGTAAACAACATTATGTGATATACAAGGAATGTTCAAGCTAAGATTGGGGGATCAACTTCTTTATGGATGAACAAAACATTGTTTTTGCTTTTTTTTTTTCCTTACTAAGATTTGGGGATCAACTTCTTTAGGGATGGACAAAACATTGTTTTTGCTTTTTTTCCCCTTAGAATAACAAAGGTGCATGATCTTCAAGAAGGATGCTTTTCAGTACATAGTTTCCTTCTTTGAATAAAAAATAATGGATCACGCATCAAAATATAACCTCATGACTCTTTACTAATATACTTGTGTGATATTTTTTTTAAAAATAGATTATAAATTACGTGATCTTTTTAGCGATTAAATTATGGTATTATATTAATTGATGATAAAAGCTATTTAATTTAATTTTTTCATACAATTTTCTTAAATACTTAGTTATGTTTATTTTTTAAAGGGCTTCATGTAAGATTGAATATAAAAAAAAATTATTTTTAATCCATTTTTCTCTGAAAGGTTGTACAAGATTGACACACAATAAATAATTTGAAATGGATAAATAATGTATGACTAAATTATTGACAAATTCTTTAATTTACGGAAAAAAAAAGAATTAAACGTTTATCCTTATTTATTTATATATCCTTTTGTCTATCATTGAGAAAGACAACTTCAATGTTTCAAACTTTTGATACTATTTCATATTTTAAGTTATCGCTCTGTTGATGCTATGCATCTATATTCTAAGCTCATTTTTGAAAACATTTATTTTGTAGTGTGCAACACTTAATATGATTCCTTAATGATAATGGTAAAATTAATATTATTATAAATGCTTTTTATTGTGTGGATTATTTATTAGATGTATCCAACAATTAATTAAATTAATGTATAGGTGCTTACAAGGTGATAAGGTATAGGATAACTATGTATCTACTAGTTGGATTACTTTTCCGAGTGATACTGTCTCATCCGGGTTTACCAACTAGACGTAACCGTCGTCATCCTCCTCTTTGACGGTTATGACTAGACTCTTAGCTTACATTATTACATTCATAGGTCAAATTTAGCGGAATATTCAAAACTTTTCATTATTTCTACTTGGAGGCTTACATAGACCTCTACATACACATAATATACATCCGTATCGAGTATACATAGACTGTTCGTATAGGAAGGTTACATAGCCTTCTACTTTTGCTGCACATCAATATATATAGAAAATATCATAGTCATAATACTCGTCTCTTTTCATCACCATCTACCAAGAGTGTATCAAATTTTGGGCCTAGCTGATACATTCTAATAAGACCACATATAGATCATACAAATGTATAGTACTTAATTGAAAAAAATCAAACGAAAGAGTCTTAAAATTCATATCTTGATAGTGGCATTGCCCTCGGAAATTGAGGACCTACCCTACTTGGATGAATAAGAGATCCAAGCCTTCTTCAAGTCGCCTTCAAGAATACTTCAACGAGGAAACTAAAATATTAGGGGAAAGGAAGAATATGGTTAGTACATCGGTTGTACTAAGTATGAGACCATATGAACACATAAATGAAAAACATTCTAAGAAAAAGGGACATTTCATAAAATATGCATTTTTCATTTAACACCTTTATGCATAGTCAACAAGACCATACAAATTATTATAGCATATTAAACAAGACCATACCAATCCATAGGGAATGTTCATTAAGAAATAAGAATGTACATTACCAAACCAACAATATTAAGTCTAGTCAAGTAAACATGCATAGCCTATAATTAGGTACATATTCAAGTAACTTTATCACAAAGTCATATTTACAACAAGCATGAATAAGATGACATTTCATTATCAACAAACCAAGTTAATTACCCATGAACCCATATAAAGTAAACAAGTCCAATTACAAGTAAAGACCCATAACCTTACTCAATCAAGTAACCCAACAAGAACCATGAATAACAACCTACTTCACATAACATGGCATTTGGATATACATTTAATCTTACTTTGACAAATTAAACCAACACATATTCATAAGTGAACTAATCCACATATAGCATCAACAATGTACAAGTTCATCATATACATATCATATATCATTATAAGCACAATCATACATTAGAACATCCTCCTAAGACTCCCCTCAAGTCTAACTAGTGAAATGTTTAGGTAGAGTCTCATACCCCTACCTAGATGAAGTTAGACCCCTTGGATTATCTTACTTAGAGTTCAACCCTTTGGTTCATTTTACCTTTTGGGATTATCTTGACCCAACCAACATAGTCCACATAAGCTAGTGTGGAATCCGGTGTCATAAAAACATACACCAAAGGAAGGCGGACTACTTGCCAAGGTAGTACAAAATATAAAACAGACCAACTACGTGGTTCCACTAGCTAGTATTCCTATTGGGGCAACATAGTTCAAGAACTAGGAGATATAGTTGTGACTCTCTTTATACCATATGCATTGTAGTCTCTAATTTTATGAGTACTTTAGTGATCCTACCTTCCCTATGTGGGAAACTCCTCACACTACTTCACTAGGTGCTAAGCTAGAGTACCTTTTTGAAATTTCTTTAAGCCTTTAATTATCAATCATAACTTAGTTTAGGTCATAGGGTCTAACCCTTGTATAAAATCATCATCATCGTAGCTTAATAAGAATTGCATGAGTATAAGTCCTTTCCTTACAATTCATATAGGTGAGGTTAGCGCATTAGCATTTCATATCATGATAAGGCACATTGGTAAATCATTCACCCTCCTTATAGCATTTACATCATAAGCCAACACCTCAAAATCATAATCAAGGAATTTCAATTCAACATCATACCACCCTATTATTCCTAATATAAGGCATACTCCAATATAACATCATGACTTAATCATAATTAACCAAAATTTCAAGTAAAGAATAGAGATCGTAAGACTTACCAAGTCTTCTTTATAGTTCATCATCAAGGTCTTACGAAAACCCTCAATTCAAACAAATTTTGTTATATATCATCATAAATCCATAAGAAACATGGTAACGAGGCTAGCAGAATCACTATATAACAATTCAATACTAGATCATAGCTAATGGTAAGAATAATTAGGTCAATTCACTTCCTACGCTAGAACTTCTTCCCAAGAACTAGCCCAAAAGACTAAAAATCACTCTAATTTGTTCATGATTATTGTAACAACATCATATAATAGCAATAAAGCCAATAACCAAGTTAATTGACCCAATTACAACATAATTCATATCAAGATCAAACCTAGGGTTAAAGGTTAAGGGTCATCATCTACAATCGAGAACCAACCATCAAAATATATCATACGTAAGTTAGAATAAATGTTAATATATACATAATATACAACATAAAACATAAACAAACCAATTCATAACATAATTTTTGAGATTGAGAAAAACCCACATGAAAATCCAACTTTTAAAAATACTTTGAAGGAACCCTTTGAGGAAGGAGATCTCAAAGGAGAATTAGATTCCGTACCTCAACATTGATGGAAAATTGATGGTGAAATCTCCCTTTTCAGCCCCAAATTCAATCCCATAGTTTGTCCTTGATGGTGTCTTCCAATATAGAGAGAAAGAAGAGAGAAGGAAGAGAGTTTTGTTTTGAGGTTTGTAATTAGACTAATGGGGTTGGGATCTTTATATAGGGGGTTAATTATGTTAATTAGTCTTCCCTTAATACGTATATAACCACCAAACACTGTAATTAATTAGTTAAAACCAAATTAAAAACGTGCAGGACAATGGACCCTCATAGACGAGACCCCAATCGACGGTCCATCTATGAGTTAACTGTCACTGTGCCCTTCTATGTTGCACATCCGTCGTTTTGGTCTAAAACTGTGAAAGCGAGGGAATCCAACAAGTTAGATAAGTGTTAGTCAAGGGTTTGCATCAACTCCCCGTCGATCAAGCGAAGCCTCGATGATTGCCCTTTCGTGGGTGTACACTACACAGATAGTGTTGACTCCTACATGCAAGGGTCCTCCTCAAGCACCCTTGGTTTGTCCTTTGGGAGTCGTACCCTAATGTTTAGACCATGAATTATGTTAAACACATGTTAGACACCCTTCCAAAAACTTTCACCACTTTCTGACTCATAAAATCTAGTCATATAGGCTTAGGGAAGCTAGTACCTCTTAGAACTAGTTTCCGGATGCCATAGACGTTCTTGGACGTTTTGGTTCCTAGACTTTGTAAATGAATTATAAACAATAAAATAGGCCTTAAAACAGTGTCTATACCTTATTACCCTTATGTTAGGCTTTAAGACACGTCTTGATTTTCGAAGTGTTATATTATCCTCCCTTGGGAAAATTCGTCCCGAATGACACTAAAAATCTTTACAAGGAAGGAATAGACCCAATCAAAAACATTACAAAAAAACAACAACCATATAATTTACACAAAGCAATTCAATATCACACATTATACTCAACATCACATTATGAGGAATATCCTTCTCACAACAACAAGATATCAACATGCTTCACATGAGACAATTATACTAAAGATCAACTAATCAACATGCTACATATAGTTTCATAAAGACCCACCGTATCAAAATGCTCAAGATAACTCAAACAAGCCAAAAAGAAAAATTTCAAATTCAAATGTACCACTTCATTGTAATTCACTGTAAGGTTATTCAAAAATGCACATTTTGCAAGACTTAAATATTATAAAAGCAACTTAAATTTTTTGTCATTATTTTCATTATTAGTAAGAACTACTAACCTTAGTTATCAAATAGATGATGGCAACGGGACTTCATGTTATCCTCAGCCTCCCATGTTGTACCCTCAACTAGGTGATTCTTCCATAACACCTTTACGGGAGCCAACTCTTTAATTTATAACTTTTTGACTTACTTATCAAGAATTTGAACCGGAACTTTCTCATAAGAGTTGTTATCTTTCACACCAATACCCTCAATATAAAATAGATTTGGGATTACCAATGCACTTTTATAGCATGGAAACATGAACAACTGGATGAACCAAAGCCAATTCACTAGGAAGTTTCAATTCATAGGCAACCTTATCAACCCTTTGCAATATTTCGCAGGGACCTACATAACGAGGACCCAACTTCCCTTTCTTGCCAAATCTAAGCACCCCTTTCATGGGCAAAATTTTCAAATACACCTTATCACATTCTTTAAACTCCAAATCCTTTCTCCTTTGATCGGCATAAGATTTTTGCTGACAATAAGCCATATGCAACCAGTTTCTTATTATATGAAATTTCTTCATAGTTTTATATATCAAATCGGGACCAAGAAGTGAAGTCTCTCCCACTTCAAACCATCCAATAGAAGACCTACACCTCCTACCATACACGACTTCATAGGGAGCCATGTAAATGGATGAATGGAATCTATTATTATAAGCAAACTCCACCGAAGGCAAATGCTTATCCCAATTTCCCTTGAAATCAATAATACAAGACCTAACCATATCCTAATGTGTTTGAATATAACGTTTCCACTTGACAATCAGTTTGGGAAGGAAAAGCGGTACTCAACTTAACCTTAGTATCCAACCTTTCTTGGAATGACCTCGAAAACCTAAATGTGAATTGTGCAGCCCTATCTGATATGATGTATAACAAAATACCACGCCGAGAAACAATATCATCTAGATCCTAGCATAATCTTCCACCGAATAAGTGGACTTGACGGGAATAATATGAGCGTATTTGGTCAACCTGTCCACAAACCACCCGTATATTGTCATATTGCTTTTTAGTCCGACGTAAGCCCACTACAAAATCCATATTGATATCTTCCCACTTCCAAGTTGGAACATGGATTTCTTGAAGTAAGACACCCGACTTTTGATGTTTGGCTTTTACTTGTTGACAATTCGAACACTTACCTACAAACTCCGATATTTCCTTCTTCAAACTTTCGCACCAAAATACTTACCTAAGGTCATGGTAGATTTTTTTCTAACCCAAATGAATGGAGTAGCGGGACACATGGGCATCCTCAAGGATCCATTTCCTCAACTCATCTACCTTGGGAAAACATAATCTTCCTTTGTACCTCAAAATGCCATCCCTCCCCTAAAGAGAATGCCTCATTTAGTTTGTGAAGGACCGGTTGCTTCAACTCCATCAATGATTTATCAAGGTGTTGTTTGGACTTCACCTAAACTACCAATGATGACTCGGAGCTATGGTGGACCATGAATTCACCATTAGAAGAATCCTCAAACATCACACCCAACCTAGCCAACCTATGAACATACTGCACTAGGTCTTTCTTGTCTTCATCTTTGTGTGACACACTACCCATAATCATACGATTTAGAGTATACGCTAAAACGTTGGCCTTGCCAGGGTGATAGAGGACTCTTATATCGCAATCTTTAAACAATTCTAACCAACTTATTTGTCGGAGTTTCAACTCTTTTTGGGTAAAAAATTATTGGATATTATTATGGTCAGTGTAGACATCAACTTGGACACCATATAGGTAATGCCTCCATATTTTAAAGGCATAAACTATGGCCGCTAACTCAAGGTCATGTGTTAGATACTTAAGTTTCCTAGAAGCATAATCTATCACCTTCCCATGTTTCATGAGCACACACCCCAAACCCACTCGGGATGCATCACAATACACAACAAACCCCTTTGAACCCTCTGGTAAAGTCAACACTAGAGCGGAAGTAAGCCTATCTTTAAACATTTGGAAGTTTCTCTCACATGTATCTGACCACTCAAATTTCATACACTTTTGGGTCAAAGTAGTAAAGAGAGATGCATTGGACGCAAAACCATCGACGACTAATCCCAAGAAACTCCAAATGTCGGTTGGAGTCAATAGTCTAGGCAAATTTTTCACCGCCCCCCTTTTCCTTGTATCACCCTTAAATCCCTCACTAAAGATGATATGAACTAGAAATGTGACCGACTTCACCTAAAACTCACATTTGTTATACTTGGCAAAAAATTGTTGTTCTTTAAGTACTTGTAACACCACCCTCAAATTGTTCATGTGATCACCCTTATTTTTGAATATACTATGATGTCGTCACTGAAGAGAATGACAAATGAATCTAGGTAATTTCAAAATATCCTATTCGTACGATCCATAAACATCGCCAGAACATTAGTGAGACCAAAGGACATTACTAATAACTCATAATGACCATATCTAGTCCAATATGCCGTCTTTGGTATATACTCACCTCTCTCCCTAAGTTGGTGATACCCTGACCTCAAGTCAATCTTAGAAAAGTAGCTTGCCCCTTGGATTTTATCAAACAGCAGTTTAATCCGAGGGAGAGGATACTTGTTCTTGATTATAACTTTATTGAGTTGGTCGTAATCAATACACATTCTTAATGACCCATACTTCTTCTTTACGAAATAACAGGAGCACCAGAGTGAGAAATACTTGGTCTTACGAAGCCTTTTACTAGTAAATCTTTTGGTTGAGACTTCAACTATTTCAATTTGGTTGGAGCCATCAGATAAGGAGGAATTGAAATGAGATTTGTATCCCGTAAAATTTAATATAAAAATTAATTTCTCATTTGGGAGGAATGCCGGGAAGGCCATTAGGTAAGACCTCCGGAAACTCACTCACTATAGGGACCGACTCAGTAGGAGGAATTTTGCCGTCTACATCTTGGACTCTAACGATATGGTATTGACAACCCTTAGAGATCATTTTGCATGCTTTTAGACAAGAGATAATACGACCTCTAGTAATAGTATTTCCCCCCTTCCACTCCACAACGGGTTCATTTGGAAAGTTAGACTTCACCGCCCTTGTCCAACAATCAATTGAGTCAAAGAAAGCATGCAACCAATCCATACCCAATATAATATCAAAATAAAACATATCAAGTTCAACTACTTCAACATAAGAAACTCTATTGGGCAACATTATTGAAATATTTCTATACAACCTTTTTGCAACAACTGACTCACCAATTAGGGAAGAAACTATAAAAGGTTCATGCAAAATATTGGGCAAAAGGTAAAAGTTTTTGGCTATTAGAGGGGTAATAAATGATAAAGTAGCATCATGATCAAGTAATGGATATACATCAATAGGGAAGACTTTCAACATACCGGTCACCACGTCGGGAGAAGTCTTTTGCTCACTCCTAGAGCGGAGAGCATAGAAGTGGTTCTTATTTGGAGCCTCATTTGAACCACTTGCTTGAGCTTGACTGCTAACTGTGTCTTGACCCTTCACATTAGGTCAATCCCTAACCTTGTTCCCACTTTTACCACAACCAAAACAATTTCCTTCCACTTAAGGCAATCACTATAGTGCTTTTTGCCACACTTTCCACAAGTACCTTCGTCCTTCTATGGCTTAGGGTTAGACACCCTATAACCACTAGAATTAGAGAACTTGGAAGGAACTTGATTAGAAACCCGCTTCTTAAATCTTGTCTTGTCTTCTATCTCAAGACTATTCTTTGAAGAACCTCCATCAAAAGATCTTTCCCTCTTAGAATCCCTACTATTCCTCTTAGCCCTTGCCTCTTCCACATGCTTGACATGCACCATAAGAAGATAAATGTTTATGTTGTCATGTAGTATAGCCGGATGGAACTCTTCTTGCAAATCATCCGACACCCCCGTCATGAAGCGGCTCATTTCATCTCTAGGATCGGAAACCAAAGAAGGAGTATATTTTGACAGTTTAGTGAATTTCAAGGAGCATTAATGAACACTCATACTTCCTTGGCGAAGGTTGATGTACTCCACCAATTTAGCTTCCCTCATTTCTATGAGAAATAACCGATCAAGAAAATCCTTCTTGAAGATCTCCCAAGTCACTAGACCACCTCTTAATGGCCCATTATCCCTCCATTGGACATACAATGCTTGCAAAACATCCTGTTATCTCAAATTACACTTTCCTAAATAAGTATACGTGGTCGTATCAAGTAAAGAACCCACCTATTAGGTTTGGATCGATCCCACGAGGAAAATGGTTTAGACTTAACTTCAATATATGATTAATTCTATTTAGTCAAGTCCTTCCCAAAAACTAGTAATTAAAGGGGCGTTTTGTGAAACAAAAGTATTGTAATATTACAAAATCAAATAAGTATGAAGAGAGAATTATTGGTGTTTATCATTTTGTGAGAAGCTAGGGTGTAAGTGTTCCCCATAGGTTCATAACACCGTAGCTAAACAATTCTTCCATAGTGTTTTGCATGAAAAGTGATAAGTTATGTATCGCTAAATCATTGGTAAGACATTTAGATAACTTCACCCACTACCGTGGTCTGGCTATGTGTATCCAAGTTATAACCCTTACCTTTATTTCATATTAAGCATCATCTTCGATGTATGGCTTAGTTACTACTTTGCACCAGTCGAAACTAGCCTATTAGATAGTATCCCACTATATCTATGTCGATAATTGTTTTCCTATTAACTACCCCCTTGGTTCGACAAGTAGCACTAAGACGAGTTCTAACGCGTCAACTCATTAAAAGGACTTCTAGAGGAAAAATTATCGAATCATGCAATAACGTATTGTAGAATTGTTATTAAGATAGGTTTCTTTTGTTAATCAACCATGGATCCCACAACCCTAGTAGCACATTTAGTTTCCCATTCTTTGAAGAACATAATTTATCGTTAATTAACAACAAACATGAAATTAGTTTGACAAATTCAAAGAAAATCTAGAAATTCAACTTGAAATCACAAGTATCTTGAAAACCAAATCCAGAAATTTGAATTAATACCCAAGTTGCAAAAAAACAAATCTCCAACAACAAAACTACGAAATTAGTAAAAGAATCCAACCCTAAAAACGTAGTTTTGCACCCATTTTTAAGAAAACAGAGTCCTAAATTAAAAGGAGTTCAAAAAGGAATGTTTGTCCAAAACGCAACTTCAATCGACAATCCCCACAGACGGTCCATCTGTCAAATGACAGACCGTGGACTTCCTCTATCGGTCCATACATAGCATCTTTTCACAACCTTTAGTTTGCATTTTCTCTGATCCAATCGATGACCAATAGCATGGTCTGTCGATGCATCTTTTCGTTCCATACTTAACTTTTCTTCAACATCGGGTATTGGGAATTCTCTAATAAAATTGACATTTTTCTAGAATGGTCAGTCGGTCAACCAACAGACCGTCGATCCTTCCATATCCCCACACATGGTCATAATTCCCCGAGTTGCTTCTAGATGCCTGAACTTCCAATCGACGGTCACCACCTACGATTGGTCGAAGGGATAAAGGTTTTCGATGCCCCTCATGGGTAATTTCTGCATTGATTCTTCACAACCTTCTGCTTTTTTTTTCCAGACAACATTCCTGCAAAACAAAGAGAAAACATATTAAAATGAATAAAAATAGGATATAGACACACAAAAATCATTAGGAAAAAGCTTTGTAAGTACCATGAAACAACGGTACATCAACACGCCCAACCTAAGTTCGTTGTTTGTCCTCATGCGATGCACTATGACTCAACACAACAATATATACACAAGTATCCTCTTTTAAGTTTCCACAATCACATGGATATCAATCCCAACTTTTTTTTTCCATTGCTTTAGTGCATGTTTCTTATCTTATGATTGATAGGCTTACTCATGTGATTCAGACCATGACACAGACTCACCATTCAGTAACACCTCTACTCATTTGTCTTTCGCCCAGGTACCAACTCGTAACAACCCGAAAATGACTAGGCTAAGTAATGCCTAAGCGTACCTATAATGCCTAGATTAGATTGGGCTCACACAGCTTGATGCGCGTGTAACCAGGCCTCAAAACCTATGCACCAGCCAAGCAAATTAACTTGGTGATTTAGTTGAGCTAGGCAAGGTTGGGTCCAACCATGTAGGACACCCGAATAGAAGAGATTCACTCGGATGAGTTTTAATTGGAATTGAAAGGGGTAATCTTTGGTTTGTAGGGTCTAGGGTCAAAATTGTCTTATTGAGGCTAAAGGTAGCATTGTTATTGTAACAACCCCAAAAATTGATATGCTAAATAATGCTTTATGTGTTTAAAATGTCTACTACTAGACATAGTTCACATAGATTGATGCGCGTAGAACCAGACCTCTGAACGTTAAGAAAGACAAGAAAACTTACTTGGGGAGTTTTTTGAGCTAGGAAAGGTCGGGTCCAGCCATGTAGGGCTCCCAAATATGAAGATTTACTTAGATGAGTCTTTACTGGACTTAAGAAGGACAAATCTTAAGTTTGGAGGGTCTAAAGGTAAAATGGTCTTTTCTAGGATAAGGGTGGTATCCTAATTACCCTAAATATATTATTCATTATTTAATTAATTAGGTTTGGGGAGAGACGACAAAATATTATCTCTAAAAGTGAAGTCTTGCTCCACCCGGGTTCGAACCAAGTGGAAGCGATGAGTTAAATTGGTTTTTTTATTTAAGTTTGTAAATTAATGTTATTTATTAGTATTTATTATTAATTGGATTATATACAATAAAAGAGAAATCAGACTTTTTAATATTTAACTAAACCTTATTTCATTAAGTCCTAAACTAGACTCCTAAGCCTAAGATAACTCTCTCCTCTCACGTCTACCTCTCAACACATGTTCAATATCTCGTTTCTTTCACCTTCTCTTTGCAAAATAATATACAAGAACATAAGATAAACAAAATTTCTTACAACGAAAATTTTAAACAAGCACCAAATAAAAAATGTTAGGCAAAGGAAGTAGATTTTCAATAATAAGTTTGGTGTTGAAACATGGATTTGGATGTTAGTGTTGTAGCAGGTTTGGAAGAATCTTCAAGGTTTGAACATCATAAGAGGTATGGGTTTTGTTCTCTCTTGGTACCTTTCCCTAGAGACCCTTTAACGGTCAGTATATCCATTTAGAAAACTAAGGTTGTTCCCCGTTGCATGTCTCTGTCACTATCTCCCATTGAATCATAGGTTGGTTATGTTTTCTTGTAGAAAACTAGGGATAGAACATGTTTTCGTGATGCTTATGTGTTTACATGTATTTTTGAAATTATGTGACTTGTGTTGATTTTTTCCGAAAATATAACTACGTGCATTTGGGTGTGTTGCAGTGGCTATTGGACACGGTTTAGGAATTGAAATGGCATGTTAGTTCTTTGTATTGAATGTACAACTGTTTATGTAAATCATGATGTCCATATGAGATGAAATGTGGATCATTTGAGTGATAATCTCTTGGCTAAAGAAAACCATGAAAATGCACATAAAACGTTCTAAATGCACAATGAAATTCCCATAAGAACTAACGTGTAATGGAATGGAAAAGAAGCCAAAAATATAACTCAAATTTCCATCACCTTTTTGATTAATTACAGCCTCTTTAAGTTGGTTAAATATTCATGAAAAGTGAAGAAAAATAAGTGAGGTCACTAAAGGTCGAACCCATGACCTCCCAATGTTAAAAGTTGTAAAAATAAAGAAGTGAAAAACAATGTGGTAAAGGGGAATAGAATCATGCTCCCGGCTTGAAAATAAATTATGAAATTAAGAAATGAGAGGAGTGGGATTCTGGCACACAACCTCTCGGTTATGCTTAAGGAAAAATGAAAAGAAAATAAGTGTGAGGCGTGGGAAAAAAACCCACAACCTCTAGGCAGAAAAAAAAATTAAAAGAAAAATAAAGTGAGGTTTTGGGTGTTCGATCCTACAACCTCATCGTCAACTCGAACAAGTCATGGAAAAAGAAATTAAAATAAAAGGGGCCGTGGGGGTTTGACCCTACAACCCGTTAGCCCAGAACGAGAAAATTTAAAGAAAAGAAATTAAAAGAAAATGAAGGCATTGGGACTTGATATTGGGTCCCCAAGCCATGTGGACCAAAATAAAATATATGAAAAATGTAAGTGTTTCCTCAAGGGATTCCAAATCGGGTTCCCTTGCCCAAATTTCCGTATAGTTACATAAGTCATACGTGAATAAATGTTCACATAATTCTGCCTACATAGATCTGAATCGAGATCTTGGAATACATAAAATTTGCATAAGTCTTGTACCACATAACCATGGGAAGATATGAATCACTTAAACAAACAACGAATGAAGCCTCAAGGATTGTATGTATAGACCCATAAGTATAGCATACGCTAGAAGTAAGTGAACCTAAGATGTATGTGATGAAATGACGATATGAACAATGAAATAATGAAACCTTAGAAGGGTTAAGTAAGAGGGCAAAATACACTAAATGACCAAGTGTATTTCATATGATGAAATGAATATTCACGTAAAAAGGGTTGAGTAATTTTGAAGAGAAAATGTGATAATGCTGATAATTGTGGTGACAACATGACATGAGGCTAATGTAAAAGATGAGAGCGATCTCAAAAGAGTCTAAGTAAATGTAACCAAAACATATTTACCTATTAGAGTGTAAAATTAATGTATAGACCAGTCTCTATGAACATTCTAATGAAAGTATTAAGATTAGCACACTTAATACTAATCATGAGATGAGAAATCATCTTTTTAGCTATGATGTCCTCATACAAGAAAGCATCTTCCGTGAAGTATGAGTTCAATGTAATGGACCTTTATATTGAGCACGGATAGGGTGATATGAGCGGTGATGCCTTCTTTCAGGAAGGGCAGAGGTTCACGTAATTCTCATGAGATGAGACTGTTCGGTATGCCGGGTATGGGTCTCCTTATATCTCCTAGTCTTGGAACCTATACTACCAATATATGGATCCAGCGAGGTTCAATTTCTATGTACTCTAGCATGTTTTGGGTCACATTGGCGGGTGATTCAACCTCTTTTCGATGTGGGGGAGACACAGGATTTCATGATGCTCACATGTCTATATTTGTTAATGATAAAGTTCCCAATGAATGAATGAGGCCAACCTCAAATGATACACATAACTAAATAAATGATACAAAAGTTGTTAGGATAGGATGATCAAGAGGTGAGCTAGACTTAAGTAATGATACTAGGTCATTTTAGATTATTGCAAATGAACCCTAGTAAAGTCTTAAACTACACTCTAGGCATAGCTGGTGTTTACATTAACCTATGAATCAAATGAAATGAAGTGCGTATGAATGAATGAAGTAGAATCTGTGTTTGCTAAAGAAGGCTCCCTAGTTGAGGTCCCATATGTTAGCCCTAATTTTTTGGAAGTCTTAATGTCATGTCCATGATTCCAAAACCTCATGGCGTATGAATTAATGATATGAATGTTATGTGTTATACACAATATGTTATGTGCTATATCTTATATTTTAGGTGCTATCTGAAACACGTTATGTGCTTTTATTAGTATGATACCTATGAGGATGCATGTTACTCTCATGACATAAATTCCCTAATACAATTTTGCAAGTCCACTGACTTTCCTAATCCAAATTTGGAAGGTCCCCCAAATTTCATACACCAAATTTGGTAAGTCTATGGACTTGACTTTCCATAAATCATGTTGTTAGGAAAGAGCTATTCTTACTCATGCATGTCATTGCTGTGTGCTTGCATATACCCGTACTTAGTACAAGTGTTTACTAATTCATTAAAAATCTATATTTTTTGGTGCAGGCACCGGTGGACGCTATAACTTACAGGTTGATATTGTAGATATCCATACGTGAAACTTTCATCCGGACTTGGTAGGACCTTTTACGTTCGAGGATGTCTACTGCTATTATCTAGATTAGATGTAGGCTATATCTAGTGGAGCATGTTCCGCTAGTGTTTATTTACACTTTTATTCAGACGTTGTTTTAGTACAATTTTAGCAAAAATACGTTAATGCAATTATGAACTGTTTCTTTCATTTGATTATCTCTATATAGATGGTTCATTTGTGAACACCGATGATGTCATGTTATATGTATATATGTATGTTAACAAAACAAAAGCTCAAATTTTCTGCTAAAATTAACCTAGATGAAGTAAGTATGACGTATGTAGGCTTGTCTGCGACCTTTGAGAGGTCAACAACGCCGGTCTTTTCTGGGGTCTAGACTCCGGTCGTGAAAAAGTTTATATCATAGAAATAGGATAAATTCGAAGGATAATAAGTTCACATCAACCACATTGAGTGGTTTCTGTGTCATGGTAGTGAAGTGCACCACTATACTGAATTAGAGACTGCATGATGCGTAGGAAATTTCCCCTTTTTCTGATGTTATCATGCCATTCCTAATTTCTCATTTTCTTGGTGTTACGAGCGTGTCTAACATCAATACTTGTTGTTTTTCAAAAAGTGAATACTACGAGAATAATTGGTTAAAAGAGAGGAGGAGCAGCTGCTGGGGGCAATCAGGTTCCACCCCAATCTCCAGTTGAAGGACTGGTTATGTCAGTTAACCCTGCTGGGTTGATTGATGCAGAGGTGAAGGCATCTATGGCCTAGATTGCCCAGGCCATCACTATGCATGCCCAGGCCATGACTTAACAGGTCAACCGACAGAATGTTTAGAGGGAGAACCCACTAGTTCGCAGTATGGCTGATAGGTTGAGAGACTTTACGAGAATGAATCCTCCTATTTTCACAAGGTCTAAGACTTCGGAGGATCCTTATTAATCTGTGGATGATGTGTATAAGTTATTGGTGTCTATGGGGCCAAAAGATGTTGAGAAAGAAGAGTTGGCTTCCTATCAACTCAAGGATGTTGCACAAACATGGTACAAGATTTTGCCAGATAGCTGAGTTTTGAGAGGAAGTTCCAATCATTTGGGAGCTGTTTAAGAAAACCTTCATGGAGAGATTCTTCCCCTAGGAGATGAGGGAGGCAAAGGTTGAGGATTTCATCATCCTTAAAGAAGGATACATGACAGTCAGAGAGTATTCCCCAATGTTTTTAAGCTGTCTAGGTATGATACTTCCCTTATATCTAGCAGCAGGGATGATATGAGAAGGTTCCTCACATGAATCAACGGAGATCTAGAGGTGGAGTGTCGGTCTGTGATGCTCCACATAACATAGACCTCTCTAGGTTTATGGTACATGTCTAGCAGGTAGAGGACAGCCGGAATAACAGAATAATCCTTGATGCAAGGATGCCTAAGCCTCAAGATTAGGCAGGTACTAGTAATGGAGGCACCAGGAACAACATTGGTGTCCGTGAGCAGCCCAGATTCAAAAAGAGGAAATAAATTTCAGGGAAATCTAACTCTTAGAGGAGTACAACACCTAAAGGAGGCAGACGCGAGACCAGGAATGATAATGGAGCTGAGATGCAGCATCCTAGAAAGGACTGTGGTAAGTGTGGCAATTCTTACAGTGGAGAGTGCAGACTGCACACTAATGCATACCTCGATTGTGGTTAGAGCGGGTACATGGTTAAGGTTTGCGCCACAAAAAAGAGGTCAGGCTATAGGTAATGTTAATCCTAGATCTAATCCACAGTATGTAGCAGTAGCCGACCTCCAAAGTGGATTAGCTTTTACACCCTCAAGGGTAGGGAGGAGCAGGAGAAGTCCGCTAACGTGGTCACAGGTATTCTGCAAGTATTCTCAACTTCTGTTTATGCTTTACTTGATCCAGAGTCTATGTTTTCCTTTGTAAATCCTTTGCTTGCTCAAATTTTTGAGATATTTCCTTAAGTTCTGCATGATCCTATAGTGGTTAGTACACCCGTAGGAGAAAATAAAAGAACTGATAGAGTATAAAAGGATTGCTCATTAGTTGTATGTGGTAAGACTATGTGTGCAGACTTTGTTGAGTTGCTAATGTATGATTTTGATGTTATTCTTGGCATGGACTAGCTTCATAGTTGATATGGTTGCATTGATTATAGTAATAGAGTTGTGAGATTTCATTTCCCTAATGAAAAAGAGCTAGTCTGGGAAGGGTACAACTTAAGTCTTCCTAATCCCTTGATTTCGAACCTTAAAGCCAATAAAATTATTTCCAAGGGATAATTTTGTAATCTTGTGAGTGTTAATTATTTAGATCATGACATTGTTTCCATAGACTCAGTGCATGTTGTGAATGATTTCCAACATGTATTTCCTAATGATTTGCGTGGAGTTCCTCCCCATCGAGAGATTGACTTTTGTATCGACTTAGAACCAGATTCTAAAAAAATTTCAATTCCTCTTTACAAATGTCTCCAATTGAACTCAAGGATTTGAATCTGCAGTTAAAATATCTCTGATAAGGGTTTCAATCAACCGAGCATATCCCCTTGGGGCGCTCCACTGTTGTTTGAAAAAAAGAAAGATGGAACACTTAGAATGTGTTGATTATCGGCAGCTAAACAAAGTCACTATCAAGAACAATTATCCGCTTCCAAGAATACATGACTTGTTCAACCAATTACAAGGGTCTAGTTTCTTCTCGAAGATTGATCTCGAAGATTGATCTTCGTTCAGCGTACCATAAGCTTAGGGTTTGGGATGAAGATGTTCAAAAGACAATCTTTCGTGCACGTTATGGTCATTACGAGTTTCTAGTTATGTCATTTGGTCACAATAATGCACCTGCTGCATTTATGGACCTCATGAACATTCTTCCATCAATATCGTGACTCTTTCGTCATAATATTAATTGATGACATTCTCATCTACTCAAAGACCAAGAAAGAGCATGAACAAAATTTGATACTAACCTTGCAGGTACTTAGACAACATAAGTTGTATGCCAAATTCAGCAAGTGTGAATTCTGGCTTATATGACTGACCTTCCTCGTTCATGTTGTGTCCGACAAAGGTGTGGAGGTAGATCCCAGGAAGACAGAGGTTATTAAGAGTTGGACAAAACCTCTTACCCCCACATATATTCATAGCTTCTTGGGATTTCATGGTTATTATCGCAGGTTTGTGGAGGGTTTTTCTTCCATTGATTTTTCACTGACAACTTTGAGTAAGAAGAAGGCCAAGTTTGATTTGACTGAGGCTTCTGAGAACAGTTTCCAGGAGCTCAAGGGTAGACTCACTTCAGCCCCGGTGCTTACTTTGCCTAAAGTGTGGTGAGAATTACACAGTGTATTGTAATGCATCTATTGTTGGTTTGGGTTGTGTTCTTATGTTGGGTTGTAAGGTGATAGCTTATGCGTGTAGACAAATCATGTTTCATTAAAAGAATTATTCCACTCATGACCTGGAGTTGACACCTGTGGTGTTTGAACTGATGCTGTGGAGGCACTACTTGTATGGGGTGCATCTGGATGTGTTCACCGACCACAAGAGTCTCTAGTACTTGTTTACACAGAGGGAGTTAAATCTACATTAGCGGAGATGGTTGGTGCTGTGGAAGGACTATGACATGAATGTCAACTATCATCAAGGTAAAGTAATGTTGTAGTGGATACTTTGAGTAGGATAGAGCATGGGAAGTACAGCCCATGTTGAGGATAAGAAGAAGTAGTTGGTGAAATATATACATAGATTGGCCAGAGTGGGTGTGCCGTTAGTTTACTCTACTAGTGGGTTTTTCTTAGTTTATCCTAATTCTGAATCATCCTTTGTAGTTTAAGTAAAGGAGGGGCAACATCTTGATTATGTGTTGATGGAGATGAAGGACTCAGTGTTAGTTAAGATGAATGAGTCTTTTTCTTCGGAAGTTGACGACATACTTAGGTTCCTGGAGAGGCTGTGTGTACCAGATGTGGATGATTCACGGACCATGATCATTGCAGAGGCCCATGGTTCTAGATACTCTACACATATAAGTTCCCAAAAGATGTATCATGATCATAAATAGATCTGTTGGTGGGATGACATGAAGAAGGACATTACAGATTATGTGTCAAAGTGTCCTAATTGTCAGCAGGATAAGGAAGAACATCTTAAGCCTAGAGCTTTTACTCAGATTGTTGAGGTTCCGACCTGGGATTGAGAGGCCATTAATATGGACTTTATGGTTTGTCTTGCAAAGAATAAGAGACAACATGACTCCATATGGATTATTGTGGACAATATGATTAAGTCTACCCACTTTATCCCTATAAAGTCTAGTTACCAACTTCGACGATTATGCTAAACTCTATATTGATGAGATTGTGCGATGACATATGGTTCCTTTGTATATCATTTAATATAGAAGAGCTTTGTTCACTTCACATATCTTGATATCCTTCCAGAAGAGCTTAGGCACACAAGTGAAGTTTAGTAGTGCCTTTTATCCTCAGATTTATGAGCAGGCAGAGCGCACAATTTAGACATTGGAGGACATGTTGAGGTCATGTGTGATTAACTTCAAGGGTAGTTTGTACAATTATCTACCTTTGATAGAGTTCTCGTATAATAATAGCTATCACTCTAGCATTGGGGTGGCACCGTTCGAGGCACTCTATGGTAAGAGGTCTAGGTCTCCAGTTGGGTGGTTCGAGTTTTGAGAGTCATCCATTTTGGGTCCAGAGATCATTCATGAGGCCTTAGAGAAAGTCAAGGTAATTAGGTAGAGATTGGCTACTGCTTATAGTCTGCAAAAGTCTTATGCAGACCACATAAAATGGGCCTTAAAGTTTGATGTTTGTTACCACGTCTATTTGAAGACATCACCTGTGAAATAGGTGATGAGGTTTGGCAGGAAGGGAAAGTTGAGTCCAAGGTATGTTAGGCCATATGATATCCTACACCGTGTGGGAGAGGTGGCCAAAGAGTTGACATTTGTTGTGGAGCTAGCTTCTGTTTATCCAATCTTTAACGTATTTATGTTAAAGAATTTCCTAGGTGATCAATCATCGATTCTTCTTGTTGATGGTTTGGGATTTGATGAAAATTTAAAATATGAGTAGGTACTTGTTGGTATTTTAGACAGACAGGTCAAGCGGCTTAGGAACAAGGAGATTGTCACTGTGAATGTATTATGGAAGAATCATTTTTTTTTAGGGTGCTACATGGGAGGCCGAGGCCGATATTATATCCCGCTACCCCTATTTGTTAAGCTTTTGAGGTTAAAATTCATACTCTTAAGTGTAAGTTTCCTTATCTCTCTATTCATTGTTGGTATTGCTTTATTATGTATAGTAACTATGTGATGATCTGACTGGCATTATGCGTAATAGTTAGTAGTGTCATTCAGGGATGAATGTTCCTAACGGGGGATAATGTAACAACCCCAATAATGGATATGCTAAATAATAATTAATGTGTCTAAAATGCGTACGATTAGACCTGGCTCACACGGATTGATGCACAGATTTATATACCTCCAAACTCTTACGAAAGCCAAGCCTACTAACTTGGGGAGTTAGTTTATCTAGGAAAGGTTGGGTCCATCCATGTAGGGCTCCCGAATATGATGATTTACTCGAATGAGTCTTTATCATGCTTAAAAATGGGTAATCTTAAGTTTGGAGGCTCTAGGGGTAAAAAGGTCTTTTTTCAGTCAAAGGGTAATTTCGTAATTACCCTAAATATATAAATAAATATTTAATTAATAAGGTGGAGGGACATTTATGGGAGAGAGGGCATAAAATTGGCTCTTAGAGTGAAATTTTGTTCATAATTATGTGACTTATGTTGATGTTTTCTGAAATTGTAACTACGTCCTTTTTGGTGTTTTGCCGTGGCTACGGGACACGGTTTAGGAATTGAAATTGCATGTTAGTTCTTTGTATTTGATGTACACATGTTTATGTAATCATCATGTGCATATGATATTAAATGTTGATGATTTTAGTGATAATCTCTTGGCTAAAGAAAACGATGAAAATGCACCTAGAACGTTCTAAATGCACTATGAATTTCCCGTAAGAACTAACGTGTAATGGAATGGAAAAGAAGTTATAAATGTAACTCCAATTTCCACCACCTTGTTGATTAATTTCAGCCACTTTAAGTTGTTTAAAATTTCATGAAAAGTGAAGAAAAGCAAGTGAGGTCGCTAAGGGCCGAACCCATGACCTCACCACATTAAAAGTTGTAAAACTAAAGAAGTGAAAAAAAATGTGGTAAGGGGGAATCGAACCGTGCTCCTAGCTGAAAAATAAAGTATGTAAATAAGAAATGAGAGGAGTAGGATTCGAACCCACAACCTCTCGGTTAAGCTTAAGGAAAAATAAAAAGAAAATATGTGTGAGGCGTGGGAATTGAACCCACGACCTCTAGGACGAACAAGTGGATTAAAAGAAAAATAAAGTGAGGTTGTGGCGGTTTGATCCCACAACCGCATGGTCAACTCAAAAAAGACATGGAAAAAGAAATTATAGTAAAAGGGTTTGTGGGGGTTCTATCCCACAACCCTTCGACAATGAAAGAAAAATTTAAAGAAAAGAAATTAAAAGAAAATGAAGAGTTGGGACTTGATCTTGGGTTCCCAAGCCATGTGAACACAAATAAAATAAGTGAAAAATCAAAGTGTGGTCTAAGAGATTCAAAATCGGGTTACCTTTCTCAAATTTCCGTATTGATACATAAGTCATACGTGAATAGATATTCAACATAATGCTGCCTACATAGATCGGAATCTAAATATTTGCCTACATACAAAATGCATAAGTCTAGTACCACATAATCTTAGAAAGATATGAATCAGTTAAACGAACTATGAATGAAGTCTCATGGCTTGTATGCATAGACCTATAAGTCTAGCATACAATAGAAGTATGTGAACCTATGATGTATGTAATGAAAGTATGATATAATAAATGAAATGATGAAACCCTAGAAGGGTTATGTAAGATTGTAAAACACACTGAATTGCCAAGTGCATTGACATATGATGAAATGAACAGACAAGTAAAAAGGGGTGAGTAAATATGAATAGCAAATGTGCTAATGCTAATGATTGTGGTGACAACACGATATGAGTCTAATGTAAAATATGAGAGCAATCTCAAATGAGAGTAAGTAAATGTTACCAAAACATTCTCACATATGAAAGTGTAAAATTAATGAATAGACGAATCTCTATTACACTCTAGTTAAAGTATTGAGATTAACACACTCAATACTAATGATAAGATGAGAAATCATCTATTGAGATATAATGTCCTCATGCTAGAAGCCAGCTTGCATGACGTATGAGTAGAATGTAATGTAACTTTAAACTTTTCATCGATAGGCTAGCTATGAGGGGTGATGCCTTGTTACGGGAAGTGTGGAGGTTCACATAACTCTCATGAGATGAGACTGTGTGGCATGCCGTGTATGGGTCCCTTATATCTCCTAGTCTTCGAACCTATACAACCAATTTAGGGATCTAGCGGGGTTCAATTCCCAATGTATGCTAGCGTGTTTTAAGTCACTATGGCATTTGAATCCACCTCTTTTCGGTGTGGGGGAGACATTGGATTTCATTTTGTTCACATGATCTATGTAATTTAATGTTAAAGTTACCAATGAATTAATGAGGCCAACCTCAAATGATGCACATAATGAAATGAATGATACCAAAGTTTTGAGGAAAGGAATATGAAAAGGTAAACTAGACTTAAGTAATGACACTAGGTCATTCATGATCGTTCCACATCGATCCCGATGAAAGTCTTAAACCATATCCTAGGTATAGCTAGTATTTACAGAAGCCTATCAAAGAAATGAAATGAAGTACGTATGAACGAATGAAGCAAACTCTGTGTTTGCTAAAAAAAGCTCCCTAGTGGAGGTACCATATGTTGACCCCTCATTTTTTGGAAGTCTTGATGTCAAGTCGTTGATTTCAAAGTCTTATGGCGTATGAATGAATGATATGAAAGATGTTATGTGCTATACACAATATGTTAAGTCTTATATGCAATATGTTATTTGCTATGCGTAAGACATTTTGTGCTGTGTGCAGTATGATACGTATGATGACGAATGTTACTCTCATGGAATGACTTTTCTTATCCAATTTGTCAAGTCCACTGACTTTCCTAATCCAAATTTGGCAGTTCCCCTAACTTTCCTAATCAAATTTAGCAAGTCTACCGACTTGACTTTCCATAAATCATATTGTTAGGAATGAGATATTCTTACTTATGCATGTTCTTGGTGTATCATAGCACATACTTGTACTCAGTTCAAGTGTGTACTAGTCCCGTACAAATCTATATTTTTAGGTGCAGGCACATGTGGACGCTAGAGCTTACAAGTTGACGTTGAAGCTATCCGAACGTTGAGCTTTCATCAAGACTATGTAGGCCCTCATGCGTTCGAGGATGTTTACCGTTATTATCTAGCTTATTTGTAGGCTATAGCTAGTAGAGCATGTTCCACTAGTGTTCCACTAGGGCAATTTAGTCTTGTTACTTATGAATTAGAAAATCAGATTTTTATTTAAAATAACAAAGAGTCCTAGTTTGACTAAGTCCTTACCTAAAACTATTACTTCTAAGCTTACTATAACATCTCTCCACTCTTATTCTCATGATTCTCCACTCTCATTCTCACGCTTAATTATCAGTAGAAGAGGAAAATCAAAATTTTATCAATCTTGAAGAACTTGAACTCTAAAACTCAAAAGAAAAACTAAACTAAAAACGAAAGCAACAACATTTTTCTTGATGGGTGGTTCTTAATGTTTGGTTTTGAGGCTTTGGTTTCGTGGGAGTCGGATGTCCGTTGGAGGAAGTTTGGAGATAGGTTATATACGAAAGGTATGAGTTTTCTTCCTCTTGGTCCCTTTCCCAAGAGACGTCTATGATTCAGTAAATTTAAATCTGCAAAATTGGGAATATATCTCAGTTGCATGTCCTTGTAACTAGATCCCATCGATAGTAGTAGGTTGGGTATTTTAGCTGGTAGAAATTAAGGATGTAATGTGTTTTCGTGATGATTATATCCATATATGTATGTTCGAAATTAAGTGACTGATAATTATGTCTTTCTGAGTTATGTGATAAAGTATGTGTGTGCATTGTGTAGGTCGTAACTCGTGTCACAAATTGAAGTGTGAAAAATGCATGTTGATTCCTTTTTTTTTATGAGCAAATGCTTGTAAAAATTATGATGTTAATATGACGTGTGTTGTTGTTGAATTGAGTAAAAACTCTTTACTGCATGTAACCACTAAAATGAACCGAAAAATGTACGAAATGCTCTATCAATTGTCCTACAATCTGACATATAAAATGTGGAGAAATTGGATTGGAAAATGTAATCAAATTTCCAGATTGCTGGAAATTTGGTTCAGCTATGTAAGTTGAGGAATTGGAGATTTAAAAATAATTTTAAATATTTGAGGTCTTTAAGGATTGAACCCGAGACTTCACTATATGTAGTCTGCTGAATTTTTTTTTATTGAATGTGAGGTGACAGGGATTAGAAATGGGGTAAGGCAGGGTGAAGAAATTAAAGAAAAGGGAAATAAAATAATATGAGGAGTGTGGGGATCGTACCCACAACCCCTTGAATAGGTGAGAGAAATTAAAGAAAAATAGAATGAGGTTGTGGGGGATCGATCCCACATCCTCTTGATCTCAAACGAAAATAGATAGGAAAGAAAAGAAAGAAAAAAAAGAAGTGTGGGCATTAGGGATCGAGCTCAGGTCCCCAAGCCGAAAATTTAAAATAAAAAAAATTAAATATGAGACTAATTGTTCCTGAAGGGATTCGAAATAGGATTCCCTTACCCAAATCCATAATGATACATCAGTCTTACGTGATTAAATATTTAATGAGTGCTGCCTATGGGAGTTCAAATTGAGTCCTTGACATATTTAAGAGATGAATAAGTCTTGTACCATATAATCGTGGTTAAGTATAAGTCACTTAGATGATTTATGAATGAAGCCTTATGACTTGTACTATTGGTTCATAAGTCCATTGTACGTTTAAAAGTAAGTGAACGTAAGATGTGTATTATGAAATGATGAAATCCCAAGAGGGTTTGGTAAGAGTATGAAATACACCAAAAGGCCAAGTGCAATGGCATATGATGAGATGAACATTCACGTAATGATGGGAGTAAATATGAAGAGATAATATGCTAATGTTAATGAATTTTGTGACAACATGATAAGATCTAATATGTAAGACGAGATCAATCTCAAATGACCGTAATAAGTATTACAAAAAATAATACTAACCTATAAGAGTGTTAAACTAATAAAGAGACTAGTATATAAGAAACACTTTAATGAAAGTTTTGAAATTAATATAGACTTAATACTAATTTCGAAATAATAAATCCTCAATTGAGCAATGATGCCCTCATGCGGGAAGCCAACTTCTATGATGTGTGAGATGAATGTAATGGAACATTATAAGGAGCACTGATAAAATACTATGAATCACAATTCCTTAATTCGGGAAGGCAGAGGTTCGTGTAAAAACAAGATATTAGACCGTACATTTAGGAGGGTATGGGTCTCCTTATACGTCCTATACTTTTAACCTATGCATCCAACATAGGGATCTAGCAGGTTTCATTTCCTTGTATAAGCTAGCATGTTTTGGTTTCATTTTGTCCGGTGATTCCACCTCTTTTCGGTGTGCGTTAGAAACAATATTTTATGGATTTCTCATGATCTATGTAGGTTAAAGATAAAGTTCCCAAAGAAAGAATTAGGGCAACCTCATCTAATGCAGACAATAAAATCAATGATATCAAAGGCTTTTGGATAGGATAATGAAGAGGTGAACTAAAATCAAGTAATGACACTAGGTCTTTCTTGGTCATTGCGCAATGAACCCGATGAGAGTTCTAAAAAGCATCCTAGCTATATAAATGAATAAAAAATGAAGTACGTATGAATGAATGAAGTAGACTCTTTTTTTGTTAAAGAAGGCTCCCTAATTGAGTTTCCATACGTTGAGCCCTCATTTGGGAAGTCCTTATGTTAAGTCTATGATTTAAAGGTCTCATGGAATACGAACGAATTATACATGATATATATACGTGCTAAATGATGTGTGTTATGTGCTGTGTGCAATATGAAAAAAATGATAATGCATATTACTCTCATAGCATGACATTCCAAATCCAATTTGGCAAGTCAAACTTACTTGGCTTTCCATAACCCATATCGTTAGGAGAGAGATTTTCTTATTCATGCATTTCCTTGGTGTGTACTTGCATAGATCCATACGTAGGACAACTGTGTACTATCCATACTATCATTACATTTTGGTGTAGGTGCAGGTGGACGCTAGAGCTTACGAGACTACAGTGAAGCTATCTGGACGTGGAACATTCATGGGGACTTGGAAGGACCTCATGCTTTCGAGGATGCTTATCTCTTATATTTTAGGTTGGACGTTGTCATGAGCTAGTCGAGAATGTTGCAGTAGCATTTCATTCTTACGTATTTTTTAGACGTCGTATTGGTGTAATTTTGGCAACTCTATATTTATGCAGTCATGAACTATTTCCTTCATTTGTGTTTTTTAATATTAGATAGTTGTTGTGAATTAATGTGATATAATGAAATTCTTACTATGAAGTCTATGTATACTTCAAAACAAAAAAAGTTTTAAATTTTCAGCTAAAATTAACCTATACGATGAAATCATGATGTATATAGGTGTGTATGCGACCTCTAAGAGGTCAACAACGTAGGTTTCAACTAGAATATAGACGCAGGTCGTGACAAATGTGGTATCATAACATTAGGTTTAATTCATAGGATAATAATTTCACATCAACCACATCGAATAGTTTCTAACTTATGGTTGTGAAGTGGGCCACTATTATTAATTAGAGACTACATGATGCATAGGAAAATTTCCCTTCTTCAGATCTAATCGTGCTTTCCTTAATGCCTGACTGCTATGTGTTATGAGCGTATCTAACATAAGTTCTTTTTTTTCATAAAATGAACACAAGGGGGACCGCTGGTCGGGAAAGAGTAGAGCAGCTGCTTGGGACAACTAAGCTCGATCACAGGCTCCAGCCGCAGCAGTGGCCATGATAGTTAACCCAACTGGGTTGACTGATGCGGAGGTGTTTACAACATTTGAATAGATGGATCAAGACATCGATGTGTAGGCTCAGGCTATGATGGCCCATGCCAACATATAAGAGGATCAGTGGGAGAACCACCAGCCACAACATGGTAAACAGGTTGCGATATTTTACAAGGATGAATCCTCCAATCTTGACTTGATATATGAATATAGAGGATCCTCTGGATTTTGTGGAGGAGGTACATAAGATTCTGGTGGCTATGGGAACCACAGAGATTGAGAGAGGTGAGTTGGCCTCATACTAGATGAAGGATGTTGCACAGAATTGGTGCAAGATGTGGCAGGATTGCAGGTTGTTGGGCGGAGGTCCTATCACATGGGATCTATTTAAGACAACCTTTTTTGAGAGGTTCTTCCCCAGAGAGAAGAGAGGCTAAGGTTGAAAAGTTTATCAACCTTAAGCAGGTCTCGATGACTATTAGGGAGTATTCCCTGAAATTCCTTAAATTGTCTAGGTATGTCACTTCTCTTTTGTCGAACAGCAGAAATGATATGTGGAGGATACTTACAGGGATCTTAGAGGAATTCGAGGAGAAGTGTTGGGCTCCAATTCTCCATGACAACATGGACTCGTCCAGGTCGATGGTGCATGTACAGTAGGTTGAGGACACATGGAACAAGAGGACAATCCATGAGGTCAGGAGGCCTAACCCTTCTAACTAGACAGGTTCCAGCAGGGGTGGTGACAGGAGCACTTTAGGAGTTTTTGATCAGCCCAAATTTAATAAGGGGCATTAGAGTTCAGGGAAATCCAATTCATAGAGGATTGCAGAACCCAGAGGAGGCAGACCCGAGACAAAGAAGGGAAATGGAGGTGATGTGCAGCGTCTTTGAAAAAGGAATGTTGCACATGTGGCCATATTCACATAGGAGAGTGCATACTTGGAATAAATGTCTGCTTCAGTTGCGGAAAAAGTGTACACATGGTTAGGGACTGTCCACAGAATAGGGGTCAGGCTGGAGGCAATGCGAGCGTGGGCCTAATCCCAGAATGCTACCGCAGCCGAGACTCCTAAGAGGAACATATTCTACGTCTTGAAGGGCAGGGAGGATAAGGACAAGTCTGCTTTTGTTGTCACAGGTATGCTTAAAGTCTTCTCCACCTTTTTTATGCTATACTTGATCCAGGGTCTACGCTTTATCTTGTGACTCCCTTGCTTGCTCTTAATTTTTAAACCCTATTAGAGGTTTTGCGTGATCCTCTTGTAGTTAGTACTCCTTTAGGAGAAAATGTGAGAGGTGATAGGGTTCATAAAGACTTCAGAATAGTAGTACGTGGTATGACTACGTGTTCTGACCTTGTTGAGTTACCCAGGAATGACTTGGATATTATACTTGATATGGACTGTCTCCATAAATGTTATGCCTTCATGGATTTCACTAGTAGGGTTGTGAGATTCTCTTTCTCTAATGAAGTAGAGCTGGTGTAGGAGTGGTACAATTTGAGTCATTCAGTTCCCTTGATTTCGGACCTTAAATCTACGAAAATGATGTCTAAGGGATTGTTATGCCATTTTGTGAGTGTCAATGATCTAGATCATAACATTTCTACCATAGTATATTTGCCTGTAGTGAATGAGTTCCATGAATTTTGCCCTGATGATTTACCAGGAGTCCCTCCCCCATGAGATATTGATTTTTGTTTCGACCTAAATCCCGATACCAAACCAATTTCAATTCCTCCCTACAGAATAGATCAAGGTGAACCTAAGGAGTTGAAGCTGCAATTAAAGGATCTCACTGATAAGGGCTTCATTCTGCCGAGCATATCCCCTTGGGCGCTCCAATGTTGTTTTTGAAAAAGAAGGATGAAACCCTTAGGATGTGTATCGATTATCGGTAGCTCAACAAAGTCACCATAAATAAAAAGTATCCACTTCCCAAAATAGATGACTTATTCGGTCATTTCAAAGGGTCTTGTTTCTTCTCAAAGTTTGATCTTTAATACGGGTATGATAAACTTAGGGTTTGGTATGAAGATGTCCCAAAGATATCCTTTCATACCCGTTATGGTCATTATGAGTTCCTAGTCATGTAATTTGGTCATATTAATGCACCAGCTGCATTTATGGACCTCATGAATGGAGTCTTCTGTAAATATAACTTGATTCATTTGTCATAGTATTTATTGATGACATCCTCATCTACTCTAAGACCAAGCAAGAGCATGAACAATATTTGAGACTAGCCTTGTAGGTACTTAGACAACATTAGTTGTATGCCAAATTTAGTAAGTGTGCATTCTAGCTTAGATCGGTGACCTTCTTGGTTTATGTTGTGTCAAATCTGGGTGTTGAGGTAGACCATTAAAAGATTGAGAATGTTAAGAACAGGACAATTCCTTTTGCACCCACTGATATCCGCAGCTTTTTGGGATTGGCTAGTTTCTACCGCAGATTCGTGGAGGGTTTTTCTTCCATTTCTTCCCCACTGACAACTTTGACTAAGAAGAAGGCAGATTTCAATGGGCAGAGACTTATGAGAAGAGTTTGTAGGAGCTTCAGGACAAACTCACTTCAGCCCCGGTTCTTACGTTGCCTAAATGTGGTGAGAATTACACTGCTTATTGTGACATATCTTAATTTTTTTGGGTTGTGTTCTTATTCACGGTGTTAAGGTGGTAGCCTATGCATCAAGACAACTTAAGGTTCATGAGAAAAATTATCCCACTGATGACCTAGAGTTGGCACCTGTGATGGTTGCATTGAAGCTATGAAGGCACTTCTTGTACGGGGTGCATGTGGATGTGTTCACAGACTAGAAGATTCTCCAGTACGTGTTCACCTAGAGGGAGTTGAATCAATGTTAACGTAGATGGTTGGAGCTGCAGAAGGACTATCATATTAGTGTCCACTACCATGCAGGGAAGGCAAACATTGTAGCTGATGCTTTGAGCCGGTTGAGCAAATGGAGTACAACCCACGTTGATGATGGGAAGAAGGAGTGGTGAATGATGTACACAGACTAGAAAGACTAGGTGTGCGGTGGATGGCTTTTACTAGTGGGGGTGTTTTAGTTCATCCTAGTTCTGAATCATCTTTGGTAGTTGAAGTCAATAAGGGTCAGCATTAGGATCCTGTGTTGATGGAGTTGAAGGACTAAGTGATGATAAAGATGAGTGAATCCTTTGCTGTGGGAGGTAACAACATACTTAGGTACCATGATAGGATGTCTATATAAGACGTGGATTATTCTTACACCAAGATTATTGCAGAGGCCCATGGTTCAAGGTATTCGATACATCCAGCTTCCACCAAGATGTATCATGACCTCAAGAAAATTTATTGGTGGGATTGCATGAAGAAGGACATTGCTGAGTATGTGGCCAGGTGTCCTAATTGTGAGCAGGATAAGGCGGAGAAGCTTAAGCCTAGTCGTCTCACTCAGATGATTGAGGTTATGACTTGGAAGTGGGAGGCCATTAACATTGACTTCGTGGTTGGTCATCCGAGGACTAGGAGACAACATGACTCCACATAGGATATAGTGGACAGGATGACTAAGACTGCCAACTTTATTCCTGTAAAGTCTACAAAATGGGCTGAGCATTATGCGAAACTCTACGTTGATGATATTGTGAGGTGGGATGGGATTCCTTTGTTTTTCATTTCGGATAAAGGATCTCAGTTTAATTCGCATTTCACGAGATCCTTCGAGAAGAGCTTAGGCACACAGGTAAAGATCAGCACTGCTTTCCCTTCTCAGACAGATGGGCAGGCAAAGAGCACCATTCAAATGTTGGAGGAAATGTTTAGAGCATGTATGATCAACTTCAAAGGTAGTTGGGATAACCATCTGCCATTGATAGAATTCTTGTAGAATAACAACTATCACTCCAGCATTGAGATTGCATCGTTTGAGGCACTTTGTTGTAAGAGGTGTAGGTCTCTAGTTGGGTGGTTCCAGGTTGGAGATTCATTTGGTGGCCAGAGATCATTCATTAGGCCTTAGAGAAGGTCAGTGTGATTATGGACAGATTGGTTACTACATATAGTCGATAGAAATCTTATGTAGATAATAGGAAACGACACTTAGAGTTTGATGTTGGTGACCAGGTCTACTTGAAGATATCACCCATGAAGGGGGCGATGAGGTTTTGTAGGAAAGGAAAGTTTAGTTTGAGGTACGTTGGGACATACGAGATTTTACAACATGTGGATGAGGTGGCCTATGAGTTGCCGTTGCTTGGAGAGCTAGCTTTTGTTCATTCAGTCTTTCATGTCTCTATGCTAAATAAGTTACTTGGCTATCTAGTTATGAGTATTCTTGTTAAATGTTTGGGGTTTTATGAAGACTTGTCCTTTGAGAAAGTTTCTATTGTGATTTTAGACCGGCAGGTAAAGCGGCTGGGAACAAGGAGGTTGCAACAGTTGAAGGTATTGTGGAGAAACAACCTTGTTGAGGGTGTACATTGAAGGCTAAGGCTGATATGAGATCCAACTATCCGCATCTTTTCATCTCTTGAGGTTAGACTTCCTACTCTTAAGTCTAAATTTCCTTATCTCCTTTATTCTTGTTGCTATTGATTGACTGTGCAAATAACTTATGTTATGATATGACTAGTATTATGATATATAATTAGAAATGTCATTCAGGGACGAATGTTCCTATGGGGGGGATAACGTAACAACCCAAAAGTGACTATGTTAAGTTATGCCTAAGCGTAACTAGAATGCCTAGATTAGACCGGGTTCACACGGCTTGATGCGCATGGAACCAGACTTGAGAACCTATGAACCAGACAAGACAACCAACTTGGTGAGTTATTTGAGCTAGGTAAGGTTTGGTCCAACCATGGAGGGAACCCGAATTGAAGTGATTTACCCAAATAAGTTTTAACCGGACTTGAAAGGGTTAATGTTAGGTTCGGAGGGTCTAGGGTAAAAATGGTATTTTCCAGGCTAAGGGTAGTGTTATAATTACCATAAATATTTAAATAATTTATATATTAATATAAGGAGTGGACAATTTGGATAAGTTTGACCCGAATTGACTTATTTTAACGAGAATGGCTTAACCTAGATTCGATCCATTGTGGAAGCAATATTTAGGTTAAATTAATTGGTATTCAATTATTTGATTCAAGTAAGGGAATTTTAGTCTTGTCAATTAAGCATTAGAAAATCATATTTTATTTAAAATAACAAAGAGTCGTAGTTATACTAAGTCCTTACCTAAAACTCCTAATCATAAGCTTACGATATCATCTCTCCACTCTCATTCTCACGATTCTCGACTCTCGTTCTAATGCTTCACTATCAGTAAAAAAGAAAAAACAAAAGATCATCAAAAACTCAAAAGAAAAATTAAATTAAAAACGAAAAGCAAAAACATTGTTCTTGACGGGTGGTGCTTGAAGTTTTGTGGTGAGGCATTGGTGTGTGGAAGTTGGCTGCAAATTGGAGTAGGTTTGGAGGGTGTTGATTGACAAAAAGTATGGGTTTTTTCCTCTTGGTCCCTTTTCCGAAGAGATCCCTATGATTCAGTCAATTCTAATCCAAAAACTAGGAATGTTTCCCCATTGCATGTCCTCGTCACTACCTCCCATCAATTGTAGTAGGTTGGGCATGTTTGCTGGTAGGAATTAAGGATGTAACGTGTTTTTGTGATAACTATGTTCATGTATGTATGTTCGGATTTATGTGACTAATTATTATGTCTTTACAAAGATATGTGATAAAGTATGTGTGTGCATTGTGTTAACCGTAACTCGTGTCACTAATTGAAGTGTGAAATAGGCATGTTGAATCCTTGTATTTTATGTGCAAATGCTTGTAAAAATTGTGATGTTCATATGAGTTGTAACGTAGTTGAATTGAGTGAAAACTCTTGACTAAAATTAACAACAAAAATGCACCTAAAATGTACAAAATGCTCTTTGAATTGTCCTACAACCTAAAGTATAAAATATAGAGAAATTGGCCTGCAAAACGTAATGAAATTTCTAGATTGATGAAAATTTGGTTCAGCTATGTAATTTGAGGAATTGGAGATTTATAAATAATTTCAAATATGTGTGGTTATTGAAGATTGAACCCAAGACCTCACTATACGTAGGCTGCTGAAAATTTTAATATTTTATTTGAGGTGAGGGAGATTCGAAATGGGGTGAGACAGGGTGAAGAAACTAAGGAAAGAGGGAATTAAATAAAATAAGGATTGTGGGGGATCTATCCCACAACCCATCTGACAGGTGAGAGAAGTAGGAGAAATTAAAGAAAAATAAAATGATGTAGTGGGGGATGAATCCCACATCCTCTTGATCTGAAACGAAAATAGAGAGGAAAGAAAAGAAAGAAAAAATAAGAAGTGTGGGCATTGGGGATCGACCTCTGCTCCCCAAGTCAAAAATGTAAACCAAAACAAATTAAATATGAGACTAAGTGTTTCTCAAGGGATTCTAAATCGGGTTCCCTTGCCCAATTCAGTAATGATACATATGTCTTACATGATTAAATATTTAATGAATGCTTCCTATGGGAATAGAAATTCAGACCTTTGCATATTTACAAGATGCATAAATCTTGTACCATATAATCTTGGGTAAGTATAAGTCACTTAGACAAATTATTAATGAAGCCTCATGGCTAGTATGTATTGCTTGATAAGTCCAGCGTACGTTTAAAAGTAAGTGAGCCTAAGATACATATGATAAAATGATGTAATCCCAAGAAAGTTAGGTAAGTGTTTGAAATACACCAAAAGGCAAAGTGCATTGTCATATGATGAGATGAACATTCACATAATGGTGTGAGTAAATATGAAGAGCTAATATGCTAATGTTAATGAATGTGGTGACAACATGATAAGAGGATAATATGAAACACGAGATCAATCTCAAATGAGCCTAATAAGTATTATAAAAAACAGTACTCACCTATATGAGTGTAAAACTAATAAAGAGACCAGTCTCTAAGAATAACTCTAATAAAAGTATTGAGATTAATATACACTTAATGCTAATGATAAAATGAAAAATTATTCTAATGAGAAATAATGCTCTCATGCTAGAAGCCAGCTTCTATGATGTGTGAGATGAATGTAATGAAACTTTATGCGGGCATCAATCTGCTAACTATGAATCGCGATTCCTTCTTTCGGGAAGGCATGTCTTCTTGTGAATCTCATGAGATGAGACTTTCCGTTTAGGCGGGTGTGGGTTTCTTATATGTCCTAGTCTTTGAACCTATGCAGCCAACATAGGGATCTAGCAAGGTTCAATTCCCTATATACTCTAGCATGTTCTTCTTTTACTTTAGGGGGTGATTCAACCTCTTTTCGGTGTGGGGTAGATCACTTCATTTCACGGAGCTCACATGATCTATGTCGGTTAAAGTTGATGTTCCCAAAGAAAGAATGAGGTCAGCCTCATTTAATTCACACAATAAAATAAATGGTACGAAAGGTGTTTTTATAGGATAATCAAGAGCTGAGCTAGACTCAAGTAATGAAACTAGGTCATTCCTTGGTCATTGCAGAGTGAACCTGATGAGAGTCCTAAAAAGCATCCTAGATATATAAATGAATGAAAAATGAAGTACGCATGATTGAATGAAGTAGACTCTATGTTTGCTAAAGAAGGCTCCCTAATTGAGGTCCCATATGTTGAGCCCTCATTTAGGAAGTCCTAATATTAAGTCCGTGATCCAAGGTCTCATGACATATGAACGAATAATATATCACATATGTATGTGCTAAATGATGTGTGTTATGAGCTGTGTGCAATATCAAAAGAACGATAATGCATGCTACTCTCATAGCATGACCTTCCCAATTCTATTTGGCTAGTGACACTGACTTCGGCTTACCATAACTCATATCATTAGGAGAGAGTTTTTCCTAATCATGCATATCCTTGGTGTGTAATTGCATACACCCGTACTTAGTACAAGTGTAAACTAATTCTATACAATTCTTTTCTTTTAGGTGTAGGTGCATGTGGATGCTAAAGGTTACAAAACTACGCTGAAGCTGTCCGGACATGAATCATTCATCCAGACTTGGTAGGTCCTCATGCCTTGGAGGATGCTTATATCTTATATTCTATCGTAGACGTAGGCATGAGCTAGTGGAGGATGTTCGAATATCATTTATTTTTTTTACTTATTTTTCAGACGTCGTATGGTGCAATTTTCACAACTTTATATTCATGAAGTTATGAACTATTTCCTTCAGTTAAATATCCTATTAATAGTGGATCTTGTGAACTGATGTTATATAATGAATTCTTACTATGATGTCTATGTATACTTCAAAGAAAACAAAAGTTTTAAGTTTTCTTCTTAAATGAAATTATACGATGCAACGATGACGTATGTTGGCTTTTCTGCGACCTCTGAGAGGTCATTGACGCCAGTTTCAATTAGGGTCTACACCCTGGTCGTGACATATCTTTACGATATTGCAACTAGTGCCGTCACTTCAAAATATATCCTCTTTTTTTCCACAATGATTTTATCTTTGAGTATAAGGATGATTTTTCAACAGTCATGCTCAAAAGAAATTCACACCTAGTTGGTACTTGTCGACATAATCTTGCCCTTATTTTCACAGCTTAAGTTCACCATATTAGAGTCTTAGGATCACGATAGGACTTTCTTGGCTTGTAACGTAGGCTCAGGGTCAGGTAGGGTACATATGGGTATATTTTAGTGACTTGTTGCCCTCCTTTACATTACGGCTGAGCATCTTAGGTCTTTCATTCTCTATTATGCCCTACTTTTCTTATAATCTTTGACTTATTTTCTCCTTTATTTCGCTTTTGTGGAACTGACTATTACATCTTTTTGATCAACAATCTTTTTCTCCTGTTCTTTGTATATTCAATTGACAATTTTGACTGAGTCACTTCTCTTGTTCACTGTCCCTTTTCTTTTCCTTATTACTTTTTTCATACCCACTTTTCGGGTCATCACTCATAATAGACACCCTCAACTTATGGCTTTGCCATGCGTCGAGGTACACATTACCCAAAGTTGTGTCAGGGCAAAGACAAGGTGAGTTTCTACAATATCCACTCCCAACATAAGACTTTGTCCTATGTTGAAGTGCACAGGTCGATAAGGGACAAAGGACAACACATTAAACATAGGGAAGTTGAGTTGATGAAGAAAATAAAGGTCTATTATATGCTCAAAATATTTGGATAAAAAAGGGATAACAATTTCATTGTGCTTAGTTCACTTTAGGCAGATGTTTGCTAATTTGAACAAGGGCCTATGATACTTTCCTAATTGTCTAACACAGATTCCTTTTACAGGATCAACCAGGCATGTTCTAGCTAGTTACTAATAGTGGAACAATCCAATATCTTCACACACTCTTGACAACTCATTAGATTATCAAATTATCGGTCACCTAGTTTAGAGTGAGGATCATGCAGTGAGTATATCTCTATGTCATGATTAGAGCCAATATTCAACATTCATTATACCTATTCATGCAAGCGCTCTCTCAGAACGAGATATCATTCATGTTTATCCATCATGTTTCATTATTCACTTTCATACTTTGTACAAGTTGCGACACATGCCTATTAAATAGTAGAGTATTCACTCTCTTGGAGCAAAAAAAGCACATGCAAGAAAACCACAAAGATAGCATCGTGAGTTGGGCTACTATGACATCACCCAAAAATTACTTTCCATTCACCCCACCCCAACATAAAAAGAATGCAATTGTCCCTAATGCATAATAAATATAAAGATACGGTTGTAGGTGAAACAAAACATGAGGCACTAGTAGGCGTGTCCGGTTTCTTGGGACCCGAACTCTCAATGGGGACACCCTAAGTAGTGCCCACAATAATATCCTCACCCTCAGGGGTTCTCTTTTCAACAATCTCCACCTCTTGAGATAGACTCCCTAGAAGTAACCTCACGAGCCCTTATCTGACGGGTCTCCTAATTACCCAAAAATGCTCTTCTTGCAGCCTTAAGATCTGTCCACTCCCTTTCCTAGCATGTGCCTCATCTCCCTCAGTGGTATGGCTAGAAAGATGCCTCTTTGCATTCTCACGTTGCTCAGGTGGCGGTGCAGTGGGAGAATTAAATAGTACAACAAGCACAGTGTCCTCCACAAGCTCAATCGATCTAGTCTCGGGCTCGAGTCCCCTCATCTCTAGTATGGTATCAACATTTGCTTCCAGCGTCGTACAGACCTCCTAAAGAATAGTAATATATATTGTGGGGGCTGGGCGTGCTAGAACTCGTAGCTCTAACACAACGACGCACTGGTGGACCACCGAAATCTTCAGCTCTGTCTATTGAGCCCCCTTTTCCTCAATTCGGTCCTCAGCTCAGCAGTGGATTTCTGCATCAAAGGCTGGATATGATGTAGCAATGTGACAATCTGGGCCTCTAGCTTCTGGACCCCAGCAATAAGGATCAGTGCTGCTGATGTTGGAGTAGACAAGGAGGAAGTAGGCGCCCTACTAATCCCAAGGGCAAACTCGTAAGGGGTTGTATCGGTGGGCTATGAAGTGGACGGATCATCCCCTTCGGCTTGCTCTACTGTATTCACCATGTTATTACTCAGAGGCTGCAAATCAACTCTGGGCCCTCGCCGTGGAGACTCAACATTAGCCTCATCCCTGATAAGACTGATATCCACAATTCCGGTTGGAGTACGAAGTACATCACCGTGCCAGAGGGGCACTCCAGTATTAATGCATAACTGGAAATTCATGCAGACGAACGGGTATGTTCTAAAGCCCTTTAATGCCTCTTATGTATCACGTAGATCAATAACCTCGCAAAGTCGGTATCCAACCTGGCTACCAATGCTGCTACCAGGACCGCTTTGTCCCAGGTAAGGATATTAGCTACTGCCGTGTGGGAAAGGCAGTGGCAGACTAACAACTAGAAGAACATGGATGCAAAGGTCAGGTTGTCCTTCTTGATAAGGCCTCTGAGGTCCAACACCCAATCTTCTCCCTCACCATCAATGGACAGTTGTTGTGCAATCCACTTGTTGGAGGAATCTCTATAATATATGTTCCGCTGAAATTGCCCACTCTTGACCAACTCCCACTGGTAGTCAAACTCAGGAGTGAGGGGAACACTCGCGGTAGCAGTGGACACCACCGTAAAGGTAACGACAAATTGAGTGGAAAAAATGTCCACCCGACATACTCGAACTTGAAAATATTTAAGTGGGTTGTGTTTGACGGTGTTCGACTTCTAGTCCAAAGAACGTCGGAGAGTCGCTACGTATGAGGCGTATAACTCGCTCACAATCTCCTCATTGTGACCCAACAATCCTAGCCATACACTTTAGCTGGTGGAAGGTAAACAAGTCATGCACCACACAGAATGTGCGTAAGGCTCCCTGTCAAAACTCGCTGCTCGACTATCAACAACCGAGTTATCACCCATGTATACTCGGTACTAGCCATATACGCACAACCGGTTGGGCTTATCAGAAATAAGTGCAGGG